>OZ012697.1:16064172-16154172 GCA_963942565.1 Maea johnstoni | reverse complement strand
GATCATTAATGTGTTTCGCTTCTTTTTGTCTTCGCAGCTATGGATTCGTACGTTAGTGTTGGCTGCTTCAAGATTTACAAGAGAGGAGAGAAGGGGAAGTCACACAGACATGCCATTCCTAGCGTCGAACGAAACAAGCACCCCGAGTTCCTGAATACACAGTACGCCAACAGAATCCAAGCCATCCGACTCTGCTACGAGTACGCAAAACGCCGCTCCTTCCGCTTCTTTGCTATCAGTAATGGCGGAATGTGCCGAACATCAGCGATTGCCGGACACAATTACAATCGCTTCGGGCGCTCGGATGGTTGTGATGAGGGTAGCGGAAAAGGGGGCGCCACTAGCATGCATGTGTATAAAATCGCGTTTGATCTTACAAGGACATTCGCGCCTATAGGGTGCTACGGTAACATCAGCAACTTTCAATCACTAGAGGGTAAAGATCCAGAAGTGACAGGACCCCTGCGCATGCGCAGTGACCGGGTGATGAAGTGCTTCAGGGCAGCTAAGCGCCAGGGTTATACAAGGTTCGCGATGAGGAAAATGGGACTGTGTTATGGATCACGGGACACCAACACTTTCTACGCGTCAAGGGCCAATCATACCCAATGCAACCCAACTGGGCGAGGCACGAACGGCACAAGAGCACAGGTGTACGCAATACTAGGTAAGTGCTTTTGAAATTTTGATTATCGTCAATATTCTGCCATATTTAGGCTAAATTGCGATTAGCCCCTCCCAGTCTTGTGTGGTGGTTGGAACTGGAGCAACCGGCGAAAACCACCGCCCAACACCAAGTCAATAGCATCCTATTAGTATGACTCGGTTGGGAGGCAGTGATGATAGACAGCGAGCAGTCAGTGGCAATGCCATAGACCACTCAGCCATTAGGGCAGGCCCATTAAGTATGTACATTCATATAATGATGAGAATAATTATGATACCAATAAAAAAAACGGCAATGGTAATGATGATTATGATTAATGATGATTGATGATAAAATCAATATTGATGATAATAATAATAATAATAATAATAATAATAAAGTTTGGGTAAATCTAACACATTTCTAATACATTACGCTGCTTTAATTTACGCATGCCAACTTTCGCATACTGCCAATCTCAAAGCATCGCACCAATCGAGAGTAATCGCCAATTGCGCGCATCTCTCGCTTCCTACGAGGGCAAATAGTATGAAATACTAGTAATCTGCCGCAATTAAAACTTGATATTCAGGAACCAATTATATTGTTGTGCGTATTTTGTACCCGATGGTCGACGTGAACATCTAAATGGCTGACGTTCTGTTCAACTTAAGTAAGTTTCCATGTATCTATCTATAAGTTTGACGCTACTATATGAGTTAAATTCCACTCTGTTCAGATGTTCGCGAATGCAGAAAAACAGCGGCGGGGAAAGACTATGTAGGAACGGTGGATTCCACGGAGACGGGACATCAGTGCCAGAGATGGGATTCGCAGTTCCCGCACACACACTCGCGGAAGGCCAGCGAGTTCCCCGAGAAGTCTCTGGAGGACGCGGCAGATTACTGCAGGAACCCGGATGGAGAGAACCGCCCGTGGTGTTACACCACCAACTCTAGAGTCCGCTGGCAGTACTGTAGCATAGAGATGTGTAGTAAGTAGATATCTGCAGGAGTTCTTGAGGTTGAGTTTTTGAAAATTTGTAAGTTTGTGTCTTGTCTCATTTTTTTTCTGCCATTTCAGACTAAGTCGTGACTATCCGGTTGAAAAAGGTCCTGAAAACGAGTACTTGAGTAGCCTTCGAAAATCATTGCCTAGCCAAAGGTCACTGGCAACTTTCTCACATGCCCGGACTGATTCGAACCCTGGCAGTGGCCAGATTCATTGAGCAGGTTTATATATAAGCTTTAGAAGCAAATGTTTGCAAATGTGTGATGCTTAGATAAAAAAAAACAATAATTTATTTTCATATTTTATATGCTTATGTTGCCTTTATGTGAAATCCACTCATTGATTTAAGGGCTCACATGCTCATTAATTTCTACTGTTACCATTTCTTTCAGATTTTGCATAAAGGAACCTTAGATTATGGCCTTTCTCAAAATAATTTCCGTTTCCGTGCTCACTTTCGAGTAAAGTGGCGCCATCTATAGAATCTTTTACAAGATGTGGTTAAAATATGTTGTATTTCCATCTGCCACGTGGAATGTTACTACAACTATGACATAAGCGTAATAGTTATGTACGCCTACTAGGTAGATGCATCTAAATTTTACCAAAAATGTATATGATGAATCAAAAAAAAACTTTTTGTGTGTGGCAAACTATATTTTTCATTTTTTCATCACTAAAAAGTGTTATAGAACGAAACAGTCCTTATATGATTCTTATCAAAATAAGATTTAAGAATAATGAGTCCTCGTGCTCGTTCTTCATGCATGAGGTTATTTAGAGAAAAAAGCCTCAACATTGGTACAATTTGTCAAAATGATATACTTTGGCTATAAATGAATATATTACCATAGTTAACTCAAGTTCATTATGTTGCAGTTCGAATGTGAATTTAGGAGTCCTTCATTCAACTTGTTTCCTATTTCAAGGAAATTTCTGAAAAACATCTTTAAATGGAAATTAAGGATACTTTTTGAAGCAACGTAGTAATCCTTTGGACAGACAGACTGCAATGCTTTATTGTGAAGTAAAGTAGGGCAGGGTGATATGCTGCAGTTCAAATAGAAGGCACCATTTTAGTTACTCTGCTCGACACCAGGGCACTTTAAAAAAAGCAATTGTGTGTTTAGGTACTACAGTACCGTCATTTAATTCCTGCACTAGATGCGTGGGCAGCCTGGGCATAATACACGACCATGTGCCTGATTGCAATCCAGTTTCCTGTGCATGGATGACTTGACAACTGAGTGTAGCTTTGATTCGCAAGCTACATGGGTCTATAATGTGTTCGGCTTATTTCTTTGACATGTTATCCAGGGGTGTTTGTACAACCGGCCACTGACAGACGTCCAGTCGACTGGTGTAGGAATTAAATGTATACTGTAACCTGACGCCGTAGTGGTTAGGATGGAAATTACGAAATATGTCGCTTTGGATACAAAGCTACCAGGTATATGTGCATGGCTGCAATAAGTTCAGTTAATTGATACGTTAACGGCTAGCACCCTTTCGCATTTTTTTTAACTATTTCAAATTTATAACTAAGGTAGATGATGAATTGGATAAATAAAGTCTTAAATGAACATAATTTTATAGTATAGATTTTATTAGCATTTGGCAACACCAATAATGCAAATACGAAGATGTAAGTATTTCATTTTTACCGAGGAAAATGGCATGATCGACTATCGCTTTTTTCTATTCAACATCTGAATAAATTGGAACTACATTCATTGCTATTTCGAAAGGAGTTTATTTGACTATATGGACCATAAACATCTGTCCGCTTACTATTCTATAAAGCACTTTTGAACGTTATAGGTGGAAAGGGCACTATATCAAATATCAAATATCAATTACTATTATTATTATCATTATTATTATTATTATTATTATTATTATTATTATTGTTACATTCAATTTGAAATTGATGACCCAATGCTGTGACTCTAAAGTGTTGGACCCCTAGCACGTGACAAAGTTGCCAGTAACTCGGTGTATACGTAGGTCGGTCGTTCTCCGGTTACGCCAACCCGTCACACGTCTACACATACAGTACTAGACTATCATAATCAGTGATTTCAGTACCTGCGTGATTTCTATCCAAATGACATTACACCACAATGTATTGACTCTAACATGGAAATATCTCATTCAAATAAGGAACTTACTTCATACTTGTAGTTGAACCATGTCCAAGCGGACCATGACTTTTGCCAGTACTAGTAATGACACACGGACATACATGTTATGAATATCGTTATGAGGGTTTAGTCTCATATCAATAGAATATGCAAGGTTCTTTAAGTCGACGTAGAGGTTCTTAGCTGCCCAAACTTACTCTGGCAATATGTTACTGGTATAAAATCGGGGACTAGGCGCTATAGACTGATGGAAATACCTTGATAACAGATCAATATTATGAAACATCGTTATCTGAAAGTTACGTTTCTGAGGGTTTACCGATTTCTCCTAGAATATCTTACCAATGGTAATTATATGAATGATCCGTATTTAAAGTTGTCGGAAAATATATATACGCTTCAGATGTGAATTGGTTAAGTTAAATACACACTTACTTACTTGAAGCATACATGGTGGCTAGAGGAACTAGAAGTGTAATTGTAATTGTACTTTATTGACCGATCCAAACGGTTACGAAAGTTGTACGAATGCATAAACAAAGTGATGAAGTATGGAACAAAGATACATAAAAACATATCATAATACGAGTTGTAACCACGAGTAATAAGAAACCCATATCCGCTCCTACTGCGCATAGTGAGATAACTCAAGCAAGCAAATGGTAACTCATCTCTGAACCTCTCCTGCAGTCTCGTGCACTGCATTTCTTTTCCATACAATGGAAATAGCTACACGGGTCGGTCCTCTGCTGGAATCATATGGCCCCTGTCCATTTTTGCCATTTTACTGAGATTTTCTTTAGATAGAAAACAATTTAAATTAATTCATAATTAAACTGCACCATTGTGAATAGGAGGACTGGTTATATATTTAATTTGTGTCCAAAGTACTTTATCTATGGCAAAAATTACGTTACGTTATGCTGATTCCTTATCCCTCAGACCTCTTTGTTTAGGCCTAAAATGGGACGTTTTGTTTCTCTTATTTTGATTAGTATTGCATTAAGTGAGAGTTTGATATTTTGGTCATGTAAGGATTTCTCGATAACTTATTCAGTCACAAAAAAATAAAATAATGTTGTTTTTCGCACTTACAATAATCTCTGAAATCCATATACATGTAATACCTTTTGTAGATGGACTTTAGATCTATCTACCTAGTTGACAAATAACTGTTAAAATATTGCCTTTTTACATTTTTGAAATCATTGAATTTGCAAAGGCAGGTGTACATGCCACAGAGCTTAACCACATTCCACCTAAACCCTGTAGGTGGCACCGATTCATCTAAAGGTAAGGAGGGGTACCTCATGCCCCTTCTAAATCAAGTTTTAGAAGGAGCATAATGGAAGGAATCTCTATGCAAAGTTTGAACGATGGTTACTCCATAAGTTTAAGTGTGTCATTAATATACATATGCATGGTTACCCAGATGCTTATCTACCCCTTTTCAACTTCTCATTACAGCACCAAGATGCCTTAACGCCGGGAAAAATAGAGACTACGTTGGTCACAAGAAGAAGACGAAGTCTGGTAAGACGTGCCAAAGATGGGATTCCCAAACACCACACAGGCATAACGTCACAGGAAACTTCTCTGATGCTTCTATAGCTGCGGCGGGAAGCTTCTGCCGGAACCCTGATGGCAAAAAACAACCGTGGTGTTTCACTACTGACCCCAATGTCACGTGGGAGTACTGTGATATCATCACGTGTAGTAAGTGCTTTTTTTCTTTTTTTATTACCAAGTCATGCCCGTAGAGCCCAAAAGTTCTTTAGACTTGTAGCGGATGAATATTTTGGTGATATCCTTCTCTTGAATGCAAATTCTGTAAAATACTTGATGGGAAAATGTTAATCGGGTCCGATCCTGTAACTATCCTTCAAAAAGGTATGGATTCTCCCATGATTTCAAAATTATTTTGAAGAGTATCATTTTACCGACGTACAGTGCCATTAAGTGACCTGACTTTTTTCAGTCCAAAACACATTTTCCCACACCACTTGTTATATAAATGAGGGAGGAATGATATTCAGAATTTAGAGCTCTTCTTCAAATATGTTGTGAATTAAAACTTCATTTTAAAGCTATCTTTATAAGCACTAGATCAAGCAGTGGGACTTATTGCACAAATGTTTTCACATTGTCTTATCTTTGATTTGAGCTCTTGATACAGAATACTGAAAAGTACATTTTCTATAAATGGTTTATACTATACCCCACTTTGCTTCCTTGGGCCAAACTGCCAGTCTGTATGGATATGACAAACACTCATACTGCTCTCAGGAAAGATCAGTACGTAACCATAGTTGCTCCATAACAAACAAATATACAACTAATAGGACAGGTCCCACGTTCAGGCCCCAACGTTTTTATGGCCCAATCCCCATTATAATTGAGAGAGATTGTCGACCTTATGGCACATAGGCTTAAACGATGATCTTGAGGCACTGTAAAAAGCCAGTAACAGAAATGATATATAAGAAATTCCAGATTCAAATCCAAACTCACTTATTGTCATTCTAGGGAATCAACGACTATCCACTCGAGACTACTCAAGTATCGGCTGCAAGAGCATCATCTCCAACAATCAGACAAGTCTTGAAGGCATTTTGCCAATGCGGCGTGAGGAGGGAAACTCTAGAGAGAGGCGCAATCCTGTCAAAAAGTGCCACTCGGCTGCCAAAAGATTAGGCTTTGAGTATTTTGCTGTGGGTTCCGCGGGCGAGTGCTTTTCCTCTCCAGTAGCAGCCAAGGTTTACCCAGCTCTCGCTGACGCCACTAACTGCACCTTTTATGGTAAGGGCAGAAATGGAAAGACAGTGAATGTCTACAAGTTGGAAAATTTCAAGCCAACCTTTAAAGCTGGCGGATGCTTTAATAGTAAAGTTGGAACGAAAAATGGCACCATCCCCCTCCCCTCCCTGCAGGGGAAGGATGCTGTTCTTATGAATGCCACGACCAGTAAGGCTGATGGCTTTCAGAGGTGCATGTGGGTTGCCAAAAAGAGAGGCTTCCGGATGTTTGCAATGCAGGATGGAAAGTGTATGGGCTCCAGGAGTGCCGAGACTGACTTCCAGAAACTTGGTAAATCCTCAAAGTGTGGCACTGATGGTAGAGGTGGACAGAATGCCAATCAAATGTACAAGATAGTAGGTGAGTGTTTGAAAATAATAAATAGTGATAAATAGTGTTTATTACAAAATATGAATAAATGCATCGCTATAGGATAGAAACGATCTGATTGGATAAATAGCAGGAAGATACCATAATGCTCCAAAGAGGTTGTTATTTTTACTTGGGATGGTTGACTAAATGTTCAACTAATGGCAATTTTTTGATACTGCCAGGCCAGCATAAGTGACGAGTAAAACAAAAAGGAACATTGTGCTCCCATTCAACTCCCTGTAAAACATGAATGAAATCAAAGCTTAATTATCTTACTGACAAAGTTGCAGGTTATAATGACCTTATTCAATGTGAATTTTCTTCCCTTAATCTTTCGGAGCAAAAAGATGCAATGCCATGAATAGAAAATTTATCTTTGTTAATATTAGACAAATGCACAGACTAAACATTTCAATGATTAGAATCATAACATCGTAATGATAGGTTTGCATATCAATAAAAATAAATAAGCATTTGTGTGTGTGTGTGTGTATAAAGACATGATCTAAGTGTACATTTGCCCTTTAAGGGAAGGTTCGTCGTAACTACACAACATCCAGTTACACCAGTCTTGGCTGCTTCAAGGATAACCCTGCTGACCCCACCATCTCTAGTGCAGAGGGTGTGTTTAAAACTAAGAATGGTTACAGAGGATACAAATACCGAACCCATGCTATCAGTAAGTCATTTTACTAAAATTTATTTTGATATATAGTATAAAAAGAATGAGAAAGTCAGGTGATATTTATTTCAACTGCGGTGAGCTCAGGAGTTCAGCCAGCATACGCTCATGGTGTCATACAGTTTTGGACATGTTCCAAGACTCATTCCATTTAGTTTTGGAGGATTATATAGTATATTGTGCAAGAATACTAATATACATGTGTCCATGTGATTGCAGAAGGCAAAACTACTAATAGATAATCTCAGCATCTATTCGTGAAGATTGACAACCCTAACATTACATTTTGTTTCAATCATCCACTTATATAATATGCAATGGCAGAAAAAATAACTAGAATGGAACTTCCTAATTCCTTTTCCTAAAGCCCTCAATATGTTATCATTTGATATTGAACTCTAAGTGGTGAGTAACCCCAATTTAAAACCAGGCCATATTAACTCAACGCCTGTGTATGAAACACATCACACAACAACGTCTGTAGCATAGTACTAAATGTAATAATTGTTGCCATATTTCAGGAAAGTGCTATAGAGCCGCCAAGAAATTGGGGTACAACTACTTTGCTCTTCAAAATGGCGGTCAGTGCATGACGTCAGTGATGGCGATGGTTACATACAAGAAGTATGGCCCCTCCACTGAATGCATGGATGGTGGTGAGGGTGGCCCCAATGCAAATGAGGTCTACAGGATCAACAATCTTCACCAAAACGCCCAACCTGTAGGCTGCTTCAAGGACAACCTGTCCGCACGCGCAATACCAAATATGGAAGGAAAAGACGCCTTGTTGAAAGTATGGTACAAACAGAGAAAGAATCCAATCAAGACGTGTTATATGGTTGCCATGGAGAGAAACTTTCCCTACTTTGCCATTCAGGAAGGTCTATGTCTTACTTCAAAGAATGCCAGTAAAACGTATGGAAAATATGGGAATGCCACTACATGCAAGAATGACGGTAAAGGGGCGAGCTCTACCAACCAAGTCTATAAGATAATGAGTAAGTTACCCACCGCTTACTGTTACTGTATATACCCACATCAGGTCTACCTGTAGGTAGACGTTCACCTGTTATACCATATGACACCATTGATCATAGTGTATACCACGCAGGAGCACTCCAGAGCCCACAAAGTATATGCTCAATGTTCACCAATTTACCCCACCACCCCTCCCCCCCAACCCCCGTGAACTACTCCCTTGAACGCTTTAGCCTTAAAATGAGAAAAGATACAACGTTTTTATAGGTGATCAAGGCTTCTTATATTGTTAACATTATCTGGTCTGACTTTCATATATGCATACTCTTAGAATTCATAAAAGAATGATATTGTGTAGAGTCAAATTTTTAAATTCAACATACTAGTATCGAATGCCTTTTTTGTAGTCATCAAATCAGCATTTATGAATCTCAGATTTGTCCTGGATTTCAGACCTGCGCCACGTGGCATCTGGGGAGGAATACAGTAAAGCAGGCTGCTGGAAGGATAAACGTGGTTTTCAAAGAGCAATTCCTTCTCTGGAGAGAAGAGACAAACACCTAAATGGACAGTATGGGTAAGTTGCTTTATTTATCTGTTTGTTTGTTTACTTGCTTGTTTAAGATTAGGGACACTTTTAAACAAGTACTCAGTCGCAAACCATGATGGACGTGAAGGGTGCAGTGTTTATTTATGTTTGGTAGGATATACTTTACTTCCAAATAAATGTCTAGTCCTGAACTTAGATGGATAATATGACGATTAGTGTGTTTTTGATTGTATTTTGTTTGCCTGTTTGTTGCTAGAATTTGCACCACAAAACACACAATGTCATGACCATAGAGAAATTCCAAACCTAACAGGTATTTTTCCCATATGAATAGAACAACGTGGACCTTCAGTTGGGCAGTTCCATTAATTGTCTGTAGGTTTGCTTGTTGAGATTTTTCCTGGGTAGAAGCCCAGAGGAGGGCAGTTTTGTTTCTCGTTACAAACTGTTGTAGGGGGTCCTCTATTTGCATAGCTGACTCGAGACAGCCCTTTATAACGTTGCATATCTGCATAGAATTCAAGCCAACACACTATTGAAGTGTTATCAGAACTACAAAATAACATAACATGATTATGAGCCATCATAACTCCATTGCCAAATTGTCTCATATGCTAAACAATTGTGAATATTGGATATCTATTATGCACTGCTTGGTAATTGATAGGTAATTATTAAAGGAAAAGATATCATAGTGAAGTCGGCTATATATTGTATGATGATATACAACAAATGAATGAGACTAGTGCTTGACCTTAGTCATTATAAAGTTTAATTAGAAGCACCTTAACTCACCATTAATTAACTTATATTTTTGTATATCTGACCTTTCATCTTTTCTATCTTCTTTTCATAAATCAAATATAAAGCTTACAAATGAACCATATGATGAAATGGAGAATCATATGGTATATATATATATATATATATATATTTATCTCATGATTAGCAAAATCCTAGGCTTTTGATTGGTCAATTGGCCCATGATATGAAGCTGTGTTGTGAACTTCCTTCAATTCACCTCTCAGAATTTTATATTAATGTATTCTTCCAATTAAGCGCACATGCCCAAATAAGCGCACAGTGCCTATTTTTCACGGTTAGAGGGTGAATGACCAGCGTAAAACTTACCCCCAGAGGAAGTAAGAAAAGCAAAATTACATACCTTTCCTCTTGCCGTGTCTGCAAACCAGCGCTGAATTACGCAATTTCAGCAGTTCCTTTGCGCTCTCACTGTTCATATTCGCCAAGGACCAGGCCTTTGAAAAGTTTTCGAGTTCATTCATTTGTATTACCTATGCAGAGGTTGAGGGGGCAATCATGAGATAAATTCGCCTCGGGTGATACAGCCATCTGATTGCGAGATATAAGTTGTATCATACTCCAAAACAGTTGATAACTAATAATATATATATAAATATATATATATATATATATATATATATATATATATATATATATATATATATATATATATATATATATATATATATATGGTATGCCACCATTCCAACAGAAAGGGGTAGTTAAACATCTGTCAATTTAAGTCTTTTCAATTATGCTTCCCCAAGAAAATACAATAGGTATAACATTTGTCTTTCGGTAGATATGGGTTGGCAAATATTTACATACAATACACATTAATAAGTGTTGACAATTACATTATAATGTGTTGATATTATTTATGGCATTCAACTGTGCCTAAAAGTTACGAATGATTAAATGAAAGTGAAGCTGCATCTCATGATATGAAAATCTTTGATTGGATTCTATCACAAAATACTTCTAGAAAGCAGATTAGTTAGATGTTTTGACAAAATTTCTTATTCACACTTCTTAAACTGCATCCATAGAAGTCAACCATTCCTTTTCTAATTGATAGAAATCGTTCTGAGGCTGTGAAGAAATGTTACAAGGCGGCAATGGCCCTTGGCGCTGAGGTCTTTGCAATTCAAGATGGCGGCAGATGCATGTCTTCAACGGTTGCTAGGAAGTACTACGCAATGTACGGCAAGGCAGCCGACTGCTCCCCAGACGGTGAGGGGGACAGACTCATCAACCAGGTCTACAAGATTAAAACACCACCTCCTTTCAAAACCGTAGGCTGCTGGTCTCGTGGCCACAGGATCGCGTTGACGGTTCTGGAAGGCGTGAGGTACGGTCTGAAGGGCGATCAGGTCAGCAGGCAGCAGGCCGTCATGAAGTGTTACAAGGTGGCAAAATCCAATGGCTTCGCATACTTTGCTGTCGTCAGTGATGGCTTTTGCCTAGGCGACAAAACGGGAAACAAGTACAAAAATGCTGGCGTGTCCGAGGCGTGTAAAAGACACGGAAAGGGAGGTGACCGAGCCTACCAAGTGTACAAAGTCCTTTGATGAGGTAATATTCCCAATATTTTCAAAAATGATTAATTTGTCTCCTTTTACATATACAATTGTGAAAGCAAGTAGCGAGTAATGAAAAATCGTTTTCACATGGATATGGTATATGAGTTATAAGTAAAGTTTCAGGCAATGTCCTGAGTCATATCAATCAAGTCTGGTAGATGCCACACATTTTCAGAATACATAGTTGGATTTTACGGATTGTTATGAGAAAATCTTGTATTCACCCTCTGCTGTCAAAGTACTAGTATATGGCGCTCGGTATTTGATGATTATAGACCCAATGTGCCATATAAACATTGGATTAATTGTGTATATTTTTATTTATTGATTCTTTATTTGTTGCATTTTTTGTAGGTTGACAACTTTTACTGTTGATGATTTCTAAGACGACAATTCAGATTACCAAATTGGCATTACAAAAGGATACGAACTAAAACTTCACATCAAAAGGCGGAAAAATTACTTCATTTACATTCTGTTACATAACTTTTTGATGTGCGTCATAGGTGGACAATGATTGGCATAACGTCTTTTCACTATGGCTCTCATTCAGCTATTAAAGTGTGTGCTTTACACGCGAATAAGAGAAAAGAAAATTTACTACACACTAGTACAATGATATTTAAACAATATAACCTATTAATCAAGAAAAAAACAAGAGGCAAATCTTATCAAGAGTGCAGTTTTAGGCAAAACTGTATTGAAAGTCTATGAGAAGATAAAAACTATTGGTTAATCAAGAAAAGGCTGCAAGGGGATTTTCTTACATCTATTTTTCTCTATTTCATGTACCCACATTGTTTGGAAAGGAATAAATACATCACAAAGACCAGTTTCCTTTTCTTTAGCACGTAAACACTTTAAAAAAGGTCAAATCACTTCACCATGTTTAACTGCAATATGCACCCTATCGCATTCAAGTGCAATATATATATATATATATATATATATATATATATATATATATATATATATATATATATATATATATATATATATAGTCTGGATATTTTTGCAGTCGTGGACCTAAGTAGCCTCAGCAAGGAAATGGGTTAACGTAGTATAGTTTAGAGATCATCGCGAAATGTGTCATCAACTTTCTAGGATACTTCTGACAATTACCTGAAAATAAAGCAAAAGATGTTAACTATGTATATTGGAGGAGAATAGATCTGATCTGATTGCTAAATACCCTATTGCTGATAGAGACTGGAAGTTATAATCAAGCATGGGAGGGGGGGGGGGGGGTGTCTTCATTAGGGATGAATGGGCGAAGCAAGATACCACCTAAAATACCCTTTTCCTATTCCCCTCCCTTCATTTTTTGAGCAAAAACTGTGTATTACAAGTCTATCATTTTCGGTTTGAGCACACCCTTACTTGACATTTATCACCTTTTTTACTTTGTAATGCATGACTTTGTATCAATCAAGCATGAAGTCGATAAACATTCACATTTAATTTGGGTGATGGTATAAATCATAGCAGCTATCTAGTAGTATGGTAAACATCCAAACCAGGTAATAACAGGTAATCTCAGAACAAATACCATTTGTTTAGAATATGAAACCAGGCAGTCCAGTGCGCACTCCTCCTCCTCGCTGCCGGGCGGGCTGCACAGGCGGTATAATACACTAACTGTCCTCCTCGCAACACCGTATGGGACGGCGGAGGTTTTAAAACACGCAACAAGGAACTTATATAAACATAGACCTTGATCAATTTCTCTGAGCAGAATTTCTAAGCTTAAATGATTTTGTTGTTGTACTGGTCCTGGGGGCGCTCCTCTCTTACTTCGGGCTAATTACGAGTCATATGGCCATTTCATACCGTGGTCGTCAGGAGTTGATGTGGAATCTGCTACATGTAAATTTGAATTGAACGTTTATAGTATTTTCCTGATACCCATGCACCATCGTATGCAACACGTTATATATCCGTCCTTTCTTTCTTACATAGCGCATCTTTCCAGGTTTTATTTACATGAAGCGTAACGTGTGTTTTCTGACCATCCCGCACTATGAAGGGTCGAAAAGGATTAAGGAGTGTGAACAACAAGTCTGCTTTGTCTTTACTTTTAGGCGACGCAGGCATTACGTAGTTTGCGAGTCAGATGGCAACTATGTTTAGATCTTACTCACTGCATGTTCATCATGGAGCAAAAGCTACTAAAACTATCAATATATGCGCATGTAAACAATTACTGTATACTTTAGTATAAATGTCGCTATGGTCGTACTGGCAATAAATTGATGCTTACAAAAGCATTAAAGATCACCATGCGGAAGCTAGTTATGAATAAAAGTATTTAACTGGCATCCGCAAATAAGATAGATTAGAGCAACGTTATCCCTTCAAAGGTAGGTTCAGGGTGTAAACTCCTTACTGGAAGGGTTCATCATATTATTCTAGAATTTGTCATGAACTTACCATCTACAACTTTTTGAAAGCAGATGCCTGAGAGAAAAATGTGTTATGCATTATGTTTTGTGATCCAGCATGTTACATTTAGATATCAAGTATTATTAAGTGCTTCTGATAAGTCACCATTAAATGTTTATTTTATCTTATATAGGGAGGGGTATATATGGTACCAATTTGGTAACTCTTTTCGTTCCAGATTTACAAAATTCCGCCAAAAAGACCTTTTTCACAAACTTGACCCTTCTGTGGTTCAAAAACCAACACGATGACATATCATTTTATCTCGTCTTGCTAAGAGCATTTTGTAGACGGTTTGAACAATAGTTGATGAAAATCAAACATGGCCATCCAGGCATACTTATTTTTGGCCAAAACCTTGTTTCTTGAATGTTTTGATTTGGCCCCAAATGGTTATATAACAGCAAAATCTGTTTTCATAATAGCAGAACTGTATTTCAGGCATTGGGTGTATCTCTTGCAAGGAAGGAAACTAACTTGGGAGATTAGGAATGTTCATAACATAAATTGCATTATTATTTTCAAAAATCTGTGAAAGAAACAAAGTCGACGAGTCCATTAATAAACACTTTAAAGGAAGGAAGGAATTGGTTTTACATCACGTAATTTCAACAGCTTAGGTCATATCCAAGCGTTGAGAGAGAAACCTGGAACCGGGAAAAAATCCATTCTCTTCACGAATAGGTCCAAGGGGTCTTTCAGTTGCAGAAGCACAATAGACCGCACTCTGAAATTCTTCACATTCATATAGCGACTAGGACAACCCGCTAATAGGGATCCAGCAGAGGCTTGGGAGCAAGGCATCGTTACCACTAGCCTAGGCCACGCCGGATACATAATAAAAGTCGTTTTGACGATAACCGCGCTTGAACAAAGAAGAAAATAAAAGATCTTCTAAAGATTACTGTGCTTTGTTCTTTATTCTTTGGAAGTTTCCGGAAAATAAAGTTAAACTGAAATTTCTAAAAGTGTCTTAAGATCATAAACAAGTGAAAGCACCAATCTGGAAGCGAGGACATGTTCAAAATCTAAAGATTCCTTCTAGTGTATCTGTTGATTCTTATGAATGTTTTAAAAGTTGAATAATAAATGATTAATTCACTTCCTGTTTCACGTTAAAAATACTTGTGGTTACAATTCCCTTCTTTGAGTCATTTAGAAAGCAAGAAAGGCTTTGAAACACAACATTTTTGACAAACATATAAAGGTGTCAGTAAAGCGGTTTCAGGCGGAACATGAAAATAGAGATCTTCCACTTTGTGATCCATTAGAAATTAAGGTGTTTTTTGAATGTCGGCTCGCTTCCATTTTTTCACTTGAAAAGTTTTTTTAGTGTTTTGTTAGATAACCAATGACGAATACTTCATCATATTCCAGCAATTGGAACCACACATTTCTGACAGTTTACGAGTTTGTTTGCAGTTAGATATAAAACGTTCACAATTGAATTAGCCCGTACACCTTTACTTTGAAAATATCCCACACATGAATTATGAATAATTATAGATAATTAACGAATATTCATAAATGAATCATGATTATTCATAATTCAGCATCATATATGGGTATTAGTGATTTATTAACGAACATTCAAAATCCTACAAAAAATATTTGTATACTTCATAAAATCATTTAGAAATATTCCTAAATAATTACAATTAGGGAATGAAATGTGATGGCTCAGGAATATTCTTAAATCATAGTAAGTTATTCTTACGCGTAAATCAATTTCAAATATTTCTACTTCTTGAATTAAACATATTTTGAATTAAATATATCTGTAAGAAGTTCTATCATAACAATGTGAAATTTTGAAATGTATGAATTTAATGGTACCCTATAAATGTAGAATTATTTTTAAATACCGCAGAGATTTGTCATAATACATGCCTCAGAGAGGTGAATGAGTCCTTTGTGCCCATCAATACGTCCAAGTAGTCCATGGTTATAAAATGTTGGTCTTAGACTGTTGGATTAACCACTTTAAATCCTAGTAAATGGTATATCTCCGCCTGATGGTTGGTGACGTAATTTCCAGCTGTCACGCATTGGTTATCGATGTTAGGTGGGCGTGGCATCGCTTACTCCAGTGCGCTCTAGCGGTAGAAGTTATTATTCTAATGCTAGTAAAAGTTGGTAATGGGCAAAGAAATTAAGGAGTCATTGGCGCGGGAGGCGTGGTTTAGGGTGGTCGAATGTGCTTTTGCTATACTAAGCATCATATTGAAGGGGAAGGTGTATGGAATGTCCTTGTTATGACAATACGGCATATTTATTATCGTTTGGTGGGGGAATTCATTCTTTTTACTACGGAATTTCAACAGCATGGATTGAGGACGTGGTCATTTAAGCGGTTAGCAATTCTAAAAGATTCCACTACCGGTATCCGTTCACAAATACCAGACTGACATCGCCTCTAAACGAATTAGTGGGGGAATGGAAAAGTAAGTGTTCTTTATAGCCTAAAGCCTGAAACACATTTAAGCAGCGCAGCAAAATATAGTTTGGTCATATAACCTTCGACCAAACACACTGGAGCAGCGCAGCGTAGCAAGGTATTCTCTGGAGGAATATTTTGCTGCGCAGCAACCACACTGCAAGGCTTCTGTCAATCAAAGTAAGGTAAGGCAATGGTCATGACGTAATAACCAGGAGATTGCCTTCCAAAACACTGAGCAATTCAAACTGCCGTGCAGCAAAACGCTGCTGCAGTGAGAATTGTTCAGTGTTTTGCTGCGATGCGCTGTGCTGCTAAAGTGTGTGTTTGGGCTTTAGGGCGTATTTGGGGGAAATAAGTGCTAAATGAGCAAAGTGTGCAATTGCTAGGTCTTCGACGTATGTGGTCAGTAAATAGGCCTAATTTCTGCTGATAATTTTAGATCCAGCTTTATCAATTACTTTTACATTTGAAAAAGTAATTGATTACATTGTAAATTACTTTTCAACAGATTGAACAAAGCCTACTGGGTTTTAATGATTTGACTATTATACTAGTGATTTATCTGTAATATAATTTTGAAAAGCATTTATCAAAATATGGAGATTTCTGGATGACATTGTGTTATGTACTATATCATCTTCACTTGGTAATATTTTGAAAAATAATCCTCTCAGTTTCCATTGGTTGATGGGCTATTTGCTATTGAAGTATTTTAGAAGTTAGTAAATGATCTAATACTTAAAAGAACAATTTAATTTGGGAATAAAGTAAGTAACATTTGAAGAGAAGTTTTTTGTATCAATATTTCTGCACCAAATGTTACTCTCAAATGGAGCGTAGAATTCCATGATTTTTTTCAGAAACCAGAAAAAGCAAGGCTTTTAAGATATCAAAAGGATGCATGGGCTGGATTTGGAATTCCAATTATTATTACCTTTTCTGCCATATCCTGACTAGCTAATTGTAAGTGGTGGCAGAAACCAGAGTGCCTGAGGAAAACATCACGTTACCCCAAGTCACTGGCATTGTTCTCACTTGCCCCTGCCAGGCTTCATACCAGGGCAGTGGTGAGAGGAAGCAAGAAGTCAATGACAATGCCTCTGGGCACTATGCCATTAAGGCTGACTCAACATGGGTTGAGCTATCCATTATTCTAAGAGCTATAATTCTAAGAGCACAATTCTCTGAGCAGTTCAACCACAACACATTGACCAGAAACCGACATACAATAGAGACACACAGATTAAATCTAATAGAACTTAAGCTTTCTAGAGTCGGCATTATAGAGCCATATGACAACATAGTGGCCTTCTACAAAGTAGAAGCCATAAGAATGACAATAACTGAAATTCCAAATCCTTTCTAGGTCTTTGTGTTGGTCTAGTCCTAAGAACTTTATACACTGCAGAATTGATTTAATCTCAGAAGAACAAGTGACAAACACAACATAGCGTTTAATACGAAAAACTGATACAAGAAAAACACAACAAAAGGAAACATTTTCATTTAGTTTTAATATGAGGTGGCTGTAAAAGGGCCAACCCTTATAAATAGAAATATACAGATCAAGATACTCACTTCATACAGGTGCAATCAAAATAAAATGTTAGCGAAGCTCAGATTTTATACTTTATCTGCAATTTTAATCATGCATTCCTTTTCCAGTTTTGAATTATTTTCATGAGAGTTATCCCCAGTCTGACCTCAACAGGTAGCAGTCAAACAGGTATTACAATAATGATGGTTCTTGGGCTGCACAAAGTTTGCTTGTGCAATGATAGCACTAAAACATATGGATTAACCCATTCATGCATGCGGCAGCCAAAAAAGGGCCAAGTTATTTTGATGATATCTTTCCTACAAAAGCAGCTTTTGGAAAATAATTGAAGAAAAAATGTTCTTAACCCTTCCAATGCTAAGGCTACTTTCGTCCAAATCACAAGGACGCAAAAATTTATCTAATCTCTGTCATGTTGGTTTTCATTGGAAAGCTCTTTTGGAGTACTCTCAGATGAGTACCCATGTGCCAGGTTTTCCGTCTTTCTCATGTTTTATGCATCATTTTGTGTTGGCCTAATTCGCAACCAGCAGCATCAGGTTTAAGTACTCAATCTCTACATTTCCTTTAAATATTTTTCAAATTTATGTTTTATTCTTACATTATTTTCAAAGGCATCATAGAAGGCAGAAGGCAATTTTCAGATGGAACTATAAGCATGAATAGGTAAAGGACACAATGGATCTTCTACATAAAGTTGATATCATCTCTTCTTGCTGTTTTTCTTGACCACAGTCCAGCCATCGTCCTCCTCCTCCTCCTCCTCCATTGGGACATTTTCTGAAAGAGCAAAGAAAACAAGGATTTCATCATATATACCTCACAAATCTGGAGGTAGTGAATTGTTTGAGTTCACATGGAATGATAGTTTAACACATCCATGCCTTCAGCTCTACCAGACAGCTGTTGAGTATCATCTGAATTGATGATAATTTTGAAAATTAGTCAGGAATAAAGGAATTACCAAATATTTAAAAAATATTCAATGTTTGTCCTTCACCGTTACTCGCGATGCCTCCTTCCCTAGATGTCAGTGGGCCATCATTTGAGAAATGTTAAAAGGAATAGAACCAAACCTATAACTATCCTTCAAGTATTGTATGAACGCTTGCTATATTCAACCAATTGGCATCCAGAGAGCACAAACAACCTAGCAACTCTAAAAAATATATAAAAAAATGAGTCAAATTGGAAAATGTTTGAAGAGGGACTAATAAACCCAAAAGGAATAACAAAGTTGATTTTTTTTCTGAAAAATATTGCTTTTTATTAAGACATTTCTATGAGTGTCTGAAAAAGTGCAAGTTTCAGATGCTAAAAGGGTTAAAGAGGTATTAGAGTTGAAGAAGTAACTCCCAAGCTTATCATTCCCTACCTGATTTGGTTTCTGAGCTGCTTGAAGCTCCATTGCTGGTGCTACCACCTGGTGGCTGCTGTAACTGTGGCTGTAACTGAGGACATTCCTCATCATCATCATCATCATCCTTAAAGGAAACACAGAAATATGTTCAATAAAGTTCAAACAAGGTAACCCATTCAATTATAAAACGACATATTTAATTGGAAACTTGTTAAGTGTACAGTGGCTCTGTGCATATGTAATGAGTATTACTACCAGTATTGATACCTGAAATCATTTTATCTCCTTGCAAAGAGTTGTCACCTTTCCCTAGTTTTGCTTGAAATCAATGAGTTGGCTCTACCTCTCTGTAATAATGAAACCCCCTCATAAAAATAGAACCCCTAACCAGAAATCCTGGATCCTCCCCTTATAACAAAACATATTTGGGGAAATATTACAAGTACTAGTTTTGCTAGAAACCAATAAGTTAAATCGACCTCTCCGTAAAAATGAAACCCCCTCATCAAAGAAGGAACCCCTAAGGAGATATCCTGCATCCACGTCTGATATTAAAACATATTTTGGGAAATATTGTTACCAGTTACCTCAATATCTTCCTCCTTGGTGGCGTCCACACAGTTCTGCAGAGAGACTTTTGGCATGCTGCCAAGTCTCTCCATGACCTGCTGAATCTGACCTTCCTCGCACAGACGGTAAAACTGGCAGATGGACTGCGCTATCTGAGACAGAAAAATACAGTCATCGTAACATAATATACATGATATAACCAAGACATATAACATAAGAGCTGCACTCACAGAGGGAGATCAACTCATGAGATCACCACCATTTTGATTCATGAGTTCACAGACAATTTTTTTTTTAAATGATTATTTAATATTCGGGCCAGCAAATGAGAAATAAATACTTACTAATGAAGATTTATTAACATTTACATGTTTATTTCATTTCAAAATATGCTGGCGAATATTTCATAAAAACATAAATCAAAAGAAGTCAGCAGTCCAAAGGTCAGCTTAAGACTCAACACGCCTGCATACCATGGATATTGTTTGTGAGTGCAGGATTTCTATAATGCTTTCTCCTCTGGCTCCTCTCACCTGGCTGACAATTAAGGGGCAGTCAGCACAGGATACTCAATTCAGTTGTAGCACATCAATGCAAGTTAGGCATACATGATAGGTCAATAATTAACAACTATTGTCAGTAATAATAATATGGAAGATATTTTGGTGCAATTCACACACTTTTGTCATCAATATTCATGACTAACGAAAATATTACAGAGCTGGTGAAATTGAAAACAACTTGCCCGGCTGGACTGATGAAAATTGCTGTTAATGTTGAGCCCTGTTGGCTGAAGTGAAACTTACCTCACGTATACTGCCATCATCTATGATTGTCTCAAACTCTGTATTCATCACATCAGCTAAAAACTCCTCTACCTCATCAGGGTATAAGCCACCTGAAAATATGCAGCCACAATACAGTTAGAATTATTTTACCTCACATGCAAATTCTAGGCCCTCAGTGGGTGATAGCCTTGATTCAAATAGAATAGGAAACCTCCCTTGTTCAGTTTCCAAGGACACTGGCGTCACACTGATCTTCCTTGACAATACAAGAGGGTTACTAGTGCCAACGCCAAGGTGGCCAAGCTTATATTTTGTTCTTCTGACAAATGGATCTTAAATGGATCTCACATTAAGCAGACATTTATTGCTTTGTAAATAGTAACCACATAAAGAACACATTTTGTGATCTTAGTTTAGTTTAAATAGTGAAATTGTCTTTAACTCTTACCGTGAACATGTATAAATAGAGCCAGAGACCCATTTACAATGCAAAAGCAAGGAGTGAGTTTTGAAAGTGGATATTTGTAATTGTTCTATATACTGTAAAACCCTTTATAACCACGCCCCTTTTTATTCACGCAACTGCCGTCTGAATCTGAGCGCGGCCATTTAATTACACGCATCAACCGTATCACCACTAGATGGGGCATTGTTATGCTATTTCAAACGTATATCAGCGCCAGTAATAAATGCGTTATCATCACCTAGCGCGAAATGCGTGAAATTAAAAGGAGCGCGATAATAATGGGTTTTACAGTACATACCTAGAAATCAATATTGTTAATGGAAGCAGCAAGTTAGAGGAGTCATAGCTGCCTTACATTTCATTGAAATATTGCATTTTTGTCTTTTAGAGGAAAATTTCTTTTCAGAAGGTTGAAAGGAATAAGTTCTGAGAAGCAAAAAAACCTGTCTCTCGTGGACAGAAAAGAAATTCAATGGCTAAAAAGCCCTCAGAAAAAACTGCCAACCCTGCATATACCTGAAGCCAGGGTAAATCGGTGGTTTACTTTCCAATAATGTACTTCCCCAAGCAGGGTCTTAGCCAGGATTTAGAAAGTGGGTGCCCAAAATGGGCAATTGTAAACATTTTGGGCATCCACATTTTCAAGGGGGACAACAATATACTTAGATTTCAACCATAAACATGTATAAATCTATCAAAATAAGGCATGATATCCTTATACAATGCCATGGGAATGATATGAAGATGAAAAAAATCAATTATATGCCTGAGATAAACATTTTAAGAAATTCCTCACAAAAAAATTTGGGTGTCCTGACTCCTGAGGGGTGCTTTTTAAGGGTTTGGGTGTCCAAAAAGACACCCAGACGCCCTGCTGTCTAAGACCATGTCCCCAAGTACAAACTGCCAATTTTAAGTCTTGGAAGAAGTTGGAAGGGTAAATTCTGATTAAAACCTGCTGATCTCAAGTGATCATTAATGTCCATTGCATTGTCAGAAGTCCTAGACTGCCAAAAGAAGTGGCCGTACCTTCAGAATCTGAATGATGTCGCAGCCAGGCCACAGGATTGGCAAAACAAGAATTGAAAGTAAGTCTCTGACATTTGAACTACTTACGATTTTCTGTGAACCACTGGTCGAGAGCATCCACCAACCATGCGCCCTTCTCCTGACTGTGTGCCCCACCAAAGCCATGAGTGATGGCCAGCTTAATAAAATATACAACTCATATCAGTTTCAATAACAAAGACGAAACATACTAGTAGGGTTATTGGTGTTCATTGTCTTAGCCAGGATTTTGAAAGTGGGAGCCCAAAATGGGTTACCATACACATTTTGGGTGTCCAATCTTCAATTTACAATCAGACAAATACATAAAATGAGAAACTGAAAAATACCTTTGAGTAATGTCCTGGCATTCACACTTATCAAAGTCATACAATTTTTCAAAACTATTTGCTAATAATGGCACTTCTAGAATTCATCACGAAAAAACTGGATTCATCCATCGTTGGTAAACCTACCTCAAGATCTTTGGAAGAGCTTTTGATTTCTAATAACTAAATTAGGGTAGGAAGTATATACTTTAAATATATAGTTTCTGATAAGGGACATGATTTTTATTGCGAGAAAACAGCAAAACAAATTTAAAAGATCTCCATTGATAAAGAAAAGCCAAGTTAAGCAATTACCAAACAAATACCTCTGACAAGGAACACAAAAGTTCTGGTGATTGATTTGAGAAATATTGTGTACATTTGAAAATAGTCTTAGGACCTGCATGTGCATGTGCTGTTTTAGAAATAGAATGGGCACCTTGCTGAGCACTCGCTTTAATCTCAAATGAAAGGTGCCGAGAAGCCTAAATATGGCTGCTGGGGTTTGAAAAAAAAATGCTATTGAGGATTTGTTGGACTAACTCTCCATTTTAAGTGCTTTTATCAAAAAATAAAAGTAGTGGCACTCATTGAGCTAGCTTACATTTATCATCCTAGTAAAGTCATGTATGAAGTTAGTTCAATAATGTTGAACCTTACTAATATGCAACAATATCTTATTGTGGATGTTCTTTGTTGCACATGTAAGGTTCAATGCCACTCTCTAATTTTATGCTAGCAGAGCTGGTTTAGCATAATACCCATAAACGGAACCAATACTAGGCTTCTTTGACCTGAAAGTGTCATTAACTACCATGGTAAATGCCTTCTTCCAGCAAATATTCTGGATATTTTGTAATAGAAACAATACATACTATTTAGGGTTAATAATATACTTGTTGCATTTGAGCTAATCCAAATTTCAAATTAAATCCGTTCTGTAAATAATTCGGGGTTTTACAATTTTAAGCAATATGGCGGACATTTAAAAGTTGTCCAACTCGATTGCCAGCTGGAGCAGGAAAGAGTCTGATATAGTCCAATTGAACGGCGCTGATGAAACATAACATAGAACTCGCCGTCGGTCCCAGCTGTTTGTATGTGCCCAGATTATAGCAAAATGTTTCCGCCTTAGATTTCAGCAAACTGCTAACATACTTTATAAGAGATATGACTAAACCCTACCGTCCATATGATATCAGAAATGGGAAAATAGGTAGGGTTTATGTTAGTTCAACAATATTGAACCTTACAACTTACGTATGCATCTGATGTTTTTAATGCCGATGTCTACTTGATCCATGACAGGTTCAATGAAATCTTGTAGATTTGCTATAGCACTGTATGAAACATATAACTTCTACCGAAATCTCATATCTAGTACAATTTTTGACCCTCTAAAGTTACCAAATATGTAACATATATACCATTCGCTTACGAAGCACATGCATGGCAGTATGTCAATTTATGGAAAAGAAGGGGGAAAACATGTTTTTTTTACCTACTGCTGAAATCTAGGCCGAGTTTCGGCCGCGTCGGTTGTCGATTGTCACATGCTCTGGTTCCCCCCAAAGTCGTTTTCGCGAGCAGTTTCTGGCCTGGTTCTCACCTTGACCTTGCCGAGTGACGTAGTCTGGTTCAAAATCGACAACCGACGATTGACAGCGGTTGACTGTGGTTCGCGCTATGAACGATGGGAGATAGACATTTATTTTTTTATTCACTGAATAATTCAGTCCTCAGTAGGCCTTAACATATATAAACAATTACGGTAATGATAATGAAGTGTACTTGGGTAACTATAGAAAACACGTAAAACTTGAATTACAAAGGGGACACATGGCGTCCAATCACAGGCGAGAAATATGCATGCGACAACCACAGTCGTTTTGGCGAGCTGTTTGTGGGTCATATATGTACCCGTATGTAGGACATCGACAATCAGCGTGATGGAAACTCGGCCCTAAGTACAGTGCACGGCCATTTTAAAATACACACTCATACAATAAAGTCACGTGACCGGGTAATTGTACAATCCGCAATACTCCATTTAGTGAATATGGACAGATTCTTTAGTAAGTCACGAGAAGTACTTACTATAATGTTGGTTATAGTATTATAGTCATATTTTGTATAAATATGATCATATTTCGTACATATATGTTTAAATTTCGTACATATATGTTCATATTTTGTTCATATTTCGTTCATACATGTTCATATTTCGTTCATATTTTGTACATATATGTTTATATTTCGTACATATGTGTTCATATTTCGTACATATATGTTCACTTTTCGTTCATATTTCATATATATATATGTTCATATTAGTACATATTTTGTATATATATGTTCAGACTTCGTACATATATGTTCATATTTCGTACATATATGTTCATATTTCGTTCATATTTCGTTCATACATGTTCATATTGCGTTCATATTTTGTGCATATATGTTCATATTTCGTACATATATGTTCATATTTCGTACATATATGTTCATATTTCGTACATATATGTTCATATTTCGGATATATATGTTCATATTTCGTACATAGATTATCATATTTCGTATATATGTTCATATTTCGTACATATATGTTCTTATTTCGTACATATTTCGAACACATATGTTCATATTACGTTTATATTTCATACATATATGTTCATATTTCGTACATATGTTAATATTTCGTTCATATATTTTCATATATGTACATATATGTTCATATTTCGTACATATATGTTCATATTTCGTACATATTAGTCCATATTTCGTACATATATGTTCATATTTCGTACATATATGATTATATGTCATGTTCATATTAGTTCATATTTCGTACATATATGTTCATATTTCGTACATATATGTTCATATTTCGTACATATATGTTCATATTTCGTACATGCATGTTCATATTTCGTACATATTTCGTACATATATGTTCATATTTCGTACATATTTTGTATGTTCATTTCTGTACACATTTCGTACATATATGTTCATATTTCTACATATACGTTCATATTTCATACATATATGTTCATATTTCGTACATATATGATCATATTTCATATATATATATGTTCATATTAGTTCATATTTTGTATATATGTTCATATTTCGTACATATATGTTCATGTTTCGTTTATATATGTTCATATTTCGTTCATATTTTGTTTATATATGTTCATATTTCGTTCGTATTTCGTACATATATGTTCATATGTCGTTTATATATGTTCATATTTGGTTCATATTTCGTTTAAATATATGTTCATATTTCGTTCATATTTCGTGCATACATATGTTTATATTTCGTACATATATGTTCATATAATTTCCTACATATATGTTCATATTTCCTACATATATGTTCATATTTCGTACAAATATGTTATTTCGTACATATATGTTCTTATTTCATACATATTTCGAACATATAAGTTCATATTTCGTACATATATGTTCATATTTCATACATATATGATTGTTATCACCACCGCGTAGTGGCGCTGCAAATCGCTACTACAGAGCCACTGAGCGGTAGTGATAACAATCACAATAAACACTATGGCGGCAGCGATATGCTACTCGCTTCTCTATAGCGTACCTTAGAAGTTATCAAGTTTGACAGCAGTAAGTAAAACTTTCCATATGATGTTATCGATGTGAAATCTATGTATGTCAAGAACTAGGCTAAATGCGTGCTTTGGTTGTTGTGATTTGTAAAATACCGATAAGCATAACGTTAAAAATTGAAATGAGTATGCACCGGTATTTTGCGAAGCGGTATTCGGTACGGTGCTGGTACCAGGTACCGGTGAACAAGACAGTATGTACAACCCTTTCAGGGTATGGACATCGCGGTCGGTTAGAGTCAGGTATGAAGTAAATTTGACACCGACGGAGAAATTTGGGAAGCCAAGGACGAATACTACCACAGGAGGGTATAGGGGTTATCCCCGACTCTAATACCAAATAGTATCAGTAAGGTAGGTAGGTAGGTAGGTAATGATTGGCAACCGCTTTGGCTCGCGGGCTCACCCCACTACAGGGGAGCTACCGAGGGGTCCCCTTTCCCAGATCTCTATCTACTGGGCCCCTGATCTAGGGGTGGCGCCCGACCCCCCTCCCCCTGTTTAGTGGTTATATAAACCCTTCTCTCATTCCTCTCTTTCTTGCTCATTCCCCAAGCATTCATTCCGTCACAGTATTGTGACTCCATTCACACATAGCGTTAGTGGTGATACCCCTTTCCTGCTATACAGATATGTTGTTAGTTATTAACATGGAAATCAACAGTGTAACAATAACAATAAAGTAACATGTGTATGTACAGATCAATATATACATATATTTTCACGCACCCCTCTACTTGTACTCCCATTTACACACTATCTCATGTTTCTTATATGTCCTCATCTGCCACATTTGATCTTATTCCTATTACCGTCTTCATTGTCTTGATGCCAGTATTTTAGTAATTGCAGTGACAAGTATTGAGCGATAATAGGGAAAGATCGATCAGACCAGTTTTCTACGGTTTGAAACGGGGTATTACGTAAAAAACGTGTTTTCTTTTTGCATTAAGCATTACAATCGACGGTACACTCACCTGCAGTGCAGTCCAGTTTCCCAAAACACCTCGTAAAGCGTGTTTAAATGCCGAGGGTTCTGCGGCCGTGGCCATGCTTTTGGTTCTTTATCTCCCTTTACCGTAAGTAAGGTCAAGGTCGGTATCTGGTTCTGTGTTCTCTATGCAGTCATTAAGGTGGCTCATGATCTCATAATGAAGAGACAGCCCGGTGGGATAGTACACCCTTTTCAATATCTTTTATTTTCTGTGGTTTAATTTTGGAGTAGAACACTTGGTCCATTGTACTTGTCGCATGTTTAGATATTAATAAATGATACATCCATATTGATATAACTTATAAACATTGTAATATCAAAAGTATCTCTATAGATATACATTATTTATAAATAATCATATTTTTTTCTATTGATTCGTGAATAGTTATGAGATCTAATGAACATTCATAAACCATTTACTTTATCATATTTAAACAATTATCAATAAATAAATGATTAATATTTATGTACGTTTATGTATTAAACATTTATTAACATTCATAGGTTATTTATAAATATTGATAAATTATATGTAAATATCTATATATCACGGGCCTGCCCTGATGGTCGTGTGGTCAAGTGCCTGGTGCGTGAGATTACCCCACATTGCCATGCAACAAGGGTCCAAAGACGTCATTCCTTTAATTTACAATGACCACTGAGGTTATTGTAATTTTTACGAGATTTTCGTAAATATTTGCGAACGTCGCAGCTTCGAGAAACAGAAAAATCGCAAATTACGATTTTCAACAATGAAAATCGTACTTTACGATACGAGAAACAGGCCCGAGGTGTAGGTCGTTCGAGCAACTATAACCAGGGAGTTTTACCTAAATATATCTCTGCTATAACTCAGGTACGAGGCCGTAATTATTTAATACATGCTATCTTATGGCATATTCCACCATTTAAAAATAAGCATGTGCGAAAAAATAACAGGCGCTCTATTTATAGCTTGAAACAACCCCTAAAATTAGCCATATTCGTATCTTACCTTTTATAGTATCCTGTCTATATTTTATCTACTCGATCTTAGCGCTGCTTTCGATACAATCGATCACTCCATCCTTTTATCTAGGATGGAGTCAGTTCTTGGAGTTAAAGGATCCTGCTCTACAGTGGTTCAAATCGTACCCGCTAGGCAGGAAACAGAGGATTAAAATCAATGATGACTTCTCTGAAAATCAAGAAATCCTGTGGTCTGTACTACAGTGATCTGTGTTGGGCGCACTATTGTTCCTAATATACATCATACCTCCGGCACAGCTAATCCGGAACCTACGGTCGGAGCAATCATGGTTATGCTGATGACACCCAGCTCTGCTTATCATTTAAAAAGACAAGCGATAACGCAATTGTCAAAAGTGAAATTCTAAATCTTGAGAAATATTTGTGTGACATTAGTGTCTGGATGTCTCAGAACAAGCTGAAACTCAACAATGACAACTTAAGACTGAAATCATTCTATTCGGCTCTAAGAAACACCTAGCTGAACTAAACATTAAGTCACTCTCTGTAACGGGGACTGATGTGTTCGTTGCATCTGAGCCTGTGCGGAATCTGGGAGCTATGTTTGACTCTCAATTGATCATGACACCCCATGTCAAAAGTGTTGTCAAAAAATCTAGCTTTCACCTGAGAAATATTGGAAAAGCGAGACGTGTGTTAACAGAAGATGCCGCAAAAACAGTGATGCAGTCACTGGTGATGTCTCGCTTGGATTACTGCAATGCTCTACTAATTGGAATACAACAGGATTTGATTGCAAAGCTGCAGCGACTACAAGACAGTGCTGCAAGGATAGTATCGAGAACCAAGTAGTATGAACATATCACACCTGTTCTCATCAAGCTTCACTGGCTACCAATCAAATTCCGCATCCAATTTAATGTCCTACTGCTGGTATACAAGGCGCTAAACGGACTTGCACCTAAGTACATCAATGAGCTACTCGTGCCTTATAAACCCAGACGCCATCTACGATCAGAAGCAAAGGGCCTTCTGGATGAGCCTCGGACTAGACTCAAATTTGGAGGTCGCGCTTTCTCCATTAGTGCACCGAGATTATGGAATGCGCTTCCACAACACCTGAAGGATTCTACATCGTGTCAGGCCTTCAAGAAGTGTCTCAAAACACACCTTTACAGGCTCGCCCATTGAGGCGTTGTTGACTATGACTCAAACTATGACTATGTGCAGCGCTTTTGAACAGTTTATGAATGGAAATGGCGCTATATAAATTATTACTATTATTATTATTATCTAAATCGGTTGTTAGATACCTGTTTGGCACATTTTAAAAGTTGAAGTGAAAGAAATGTCAAAAATAATTGAGAAATTTCACAATCTGCGCCTGCACAAAAAGTAAACTTCAGCCATATTCTTTTTCAACAAAAAGTCAGAAAGAACCGGTTACAAAAGTTGAAAGAAGTAAAAATTAGAAAAACTGCTATACCCTTCTATTTGTACTGATCTTTTCTCCACATCTATGAAATTTGAAGGTCCCCAATCCTTAATTGTGGAAAGGTGCTCCGTTTGAAAATACTATGCATACTTGTTTTTCAGTTAACAACAGAAATGCTACACCCGGTAGTAAGGGCACTTTTGTGATACTAAATGTATTCCCCACCAGACCTTTCAGGCAATATATACTTTGTTAAGGCTAAAGTGTCAAACAAAAGCTGGATATAGGAAAACTGAGTCTAAGAAATTAACCCCACAAGCTACCTTAATATGGCTGCCAGATATGAGGAGCCCATCTATCTTCAGGTACCTTCAATTTGATTTGGTGGGCAAGATTTTGAATTTAACCCATTTGCTTCTGAAATACACACATTCTGACTATGTGAATATAAATCGACAAATATAGTTGAAGAGGGAAAGCCAAGCGTACGAGGAACAACACCTTTCAGCCAAATATTCACTGAAATATTACGTTTTTATCAAGATATTTCCAGAAGCATCAGTTCATGTGTACTAGTATGCCCTAGATGTAAACAGGTTAAAGATTACAGGGCACGAGGTTAACTTTTGCAGCGACTTGCCCCGTAGGGCAAGTGAGATTCAATTTTCACTTGCCCTACCCCAACTTTCACTTGCCCTACTCCAACTTTCACTTGCCCTTGAAAAATTATATATAATAATTTCATAATATTTCATTTAAAACCAATAGAACATGGTTCTGGCATGTGAAAGCATATTTTCTAGGACAAGCTTGGATGGCAGACCACGAAACTTGCACACGTTCTCTAAAGTAAACCTGAAATATACAAAACGTACCTTCCCAGTGGGGCAAGCAAGATGCAGTTTTCACTTGCCCCACAGCTATAATTTACAAATTCTACTTGCCCGGGGCAAGCACCAATGTCGAGCCCTGGATTACTTTAGCAAGGCTCCTGCTGTACAAGATTTCCTCTAGCCATAGTTAATGGGGGCTAGCAGTGTACCAGAGTTTGGAATATTGATAAGCATAACTGTTTCTGCAATGTTGCGGCTCAAGCGTGATTAGCCAGTTGTAGGTGGTGGAGGAAACCGGAGTACCTGGGGAAAACCACCACCTAACCCAAGTCACTGGCAACATTATCATATACCCCGGCTGAGATTCGAATCTGAGCAGTGGTGAGAGACAGCTAGCAGTCAGTGACAATGCCTTTGACTATTATGTTATCAGCGAAGGACTCTATAAGTGCATAAGCTGGATGTGTGCAGTGAATATGACATAACAACAATGAAACATTTTCAGTCATTTATTTAGGACTTCAAAGTGTTTTCACATGTATTATAAGAGTTAATGATAAAATATGAATTTGAAAATTACATGATTTGAAACTGTCCTCAAAATAAGGATCATTTGACATGCAATAAAGTAATTAGTGCCTTATCTATACCATACCCCATACTGACCAGTGATCCTGGACGCTTCTCAGAAGGGTAGCAATCTTTCAAGGGAACGCTTTCATAGCCAGCCAATAAATACCAGGAATGGCCAATGAATTTTTGTGTAGGGGTTCATTCATTCACTCCAATTTATTTACTTGTCTTACATGCTCAGGAGGTAGGAAATGAGCCATTTTGGAATTTAAAAAAAAGTTGAAAAATGTGACTTTTTTTATTAATTTTATTTTTTTTAGAGTCTGACGACTAGGACTGGTAGCGAAATGTTTCTACCAGCATATTCTCAACTAAATAAAATCAATCAATCTATTAATCCCTGTAACCTGAAGGGTGGGAGGTATACCTCCTCAAGTCTGAGGCTCTACTACAGCAATGATAGCTTCCTGTAGTTGATTGAATCACACTTACAAAGAATAATTTTTTGGAGTCTGACAGAAAATTTTAAAACCACTTTCGTCCGTAAGACACCAAAGATGACTTTTTTTTTTCTTTTTTTTTGAGTCTGACAGGATTTTTTTTCCAAAAAAAGCTCGTAAGACAAGTAATTAAATTGGAGTGGCCTTAAGGGGGGTCATTTTCAGAAGTAGGATAGATCTACCTCAAAGGTTTCAGGCAAATCTAAAGAAAAGTGAAAGTTCTTAGCTATGGAATCACATTTTGAATTTTAAAACAGGGAGCATCACATAAAACCCCTTGAAACCTGATCTGAATCTGCAACAACACGCCACGTCAATCAGAGATACATCTTTAATGCAATGCCTTAGAAAACCCTCATTGACAAGTGAGGCAGTGAGGAAAACGTCTCTTAAGGCGGCTCCAGAGAGGAGAGCATCTACTAAGGTGGCAAAAAGATGTTTTTTTTTACTGCAGCCCAACAGATTAGAGGATCTTTTAAAAGGGTCCAAGCTATGAAAGCGTTGTGTAATGGGCCCTTGAGAGGGAACCATCTGTAAAGGCAGCCCAAGTGATGTGACTTTAAAGGCGGTCCAAGAAATGAGAGCATCTTTTGAGGCGGCCCAAGCGATGAGTGTTTTAAGGCGGCCCAGCAGAATTCACCTGTGTAGGGGTTAGTATATACTATCACAGTTGGGGAGGGTGGAGAGGGCAGGGGTCAAAGGGTAAGAAAGGTCACATCAATACAATGTAATATCAGTGAAAAGTGTAAACACCATTTAGCTCTAGTAGTAGTAGTAGTAATAATAGTATAATAATATCAATTATTATAGTTATAAACCACAGCCCTGCCAGGTCCAGAGGAACCAAAACAAACCCCTCACACCAGTCACCAGAAAGCAGAAAGTACAATGTTAATGTATATATATATATATATATATATATATATATATATATATATATATATATATATATATATATATATATATATATATATATATATATATATATATATGTGTGTGTATATATATATATATATATATATATATATATATATATATATATATATATATATATATATATATATATATACATTGTAAAACTGAGAACATCCTTCAGATGTGACAATTAATGAACATGGATGGCAAAAAAACTTTTTCTTCGTCTTTGCTTTTTGCTTAGGATAATGTTTGGGATGGGTTCAAAAAAAGGTATAAGCTACTGTTCCTGAGTCAACCCAGAACGCCTCAAAAATTCCTATCTAGAAACATCCAGGGCAGGTGAATGAGGCATTCGTTGGATCCCCTGAGGTGGCAGAGCTGTATGAACTTCATTAACCCTTCCACGCTGAGGAGCACAAAATCAACGCTGAAAACTATGAAGGACAGCTGCAGTTCTGTCTAACTGGGATACCAGTATCAGCTGAGAGGAAAACCAAAGGGAGATGCGACAGGCATCAATAAGCACATATTAGCATATGTCACATAGGGTCTAAGCAGAATTGAGGAGTTCTGGAAATTAAACTAGACCTAAACCAGAGCATGTGATGTCCCTATATGTTGTATGGGACAATTGCTGATGGATAATTCAGAATGCCCAACAGTGCCCGCCACACCTCCTTATCCGAGTCCAGTACCCCACCTAGCCTTATCAAAAGACTGCATACTAAGAGGGTGTGACTCTGAATGTACATCAACAGCCATATCTCTTTATTAGTGATTAGTGAGTCCAGTATGCCAGTGAGCCTTATCAGTTGACTGGATACTGTGACCCCTGGTCCACCAAGTGTCTTAAAATGCGCCTGGTTCGTCTCCCATTTACTGCTTTCAGCTATCAGGTAAGTTGTGTGATGTTTGAGCGTCCAGGTTGTGAAAGGGCTAACATGTCCTATGTCATCTCGCTGCCTGAGAAGATCTTAAACCCCTACGCATCAGGACTGCAAACATGGTCTGACAACTTCACACAAAACTCTTCAAACAGAACAAGATGTGAAAAGCATTCAGAGAGGGATCGTTTCCCCAATCATATAACAATTGTAATCAAATATTACTCTGTGTAAAGCTTTGTTATGATAATAATTTCCATTAGAGTCAGGCCCTGTGCATGCCCCAGATGCAATAGGGAGAACTACTACTTGCCTACAATTCTACAGTTAACCAGTTAATACCACCCACTCTCTGCCACAAGCTACAGGAACATGCAAGACACCACGAGTCAGAAATTGCAAAAACACTACTTTAAAATCTGAAGTACACTTTGAATAGAACCCGTTTTTTTGTCTTCAGAGGAAAAATTTTCCCAGCAACATATTTTGAAATAATTGTCAAAATTTCTCTAACTCCATTTATGCCTGTAGGGGTCAAAATAGGCCAGATTGCTTTAGTGATATCTTTCCCTGAAACTATTGCTTGGATGTTAACCGCTTACTATGTTGATTAGAACCAGACCAATGCTATTCAAGGGAATAGATGAAGGTTTAAGAAGAACCACCAACCTGGTACTTCATCAGAAAGAAGTCCTCAGAAACATCCAAACATTCTGACTATGAAGACAAAATAATTCTAATAGAGTTATATTTCTTGACGAGGAGAGGTTAAAAGTAAAGCAGATTGTGCCGTTTCATATTTTATCCCCTGATGAAATTTTAAGCTTAGTGAGTTTTTCTAAGGGGATAGCGGGTCTGAGAGTGGGCAGCATTTACAAGAATAACGATTTCTTCGAGACATGATACATAGTTTGAGCATATGTGTAAAGCACCTGTGAATATCATTTCATCTCTTCCGTTCTCTCTCCCTCAAGGTGCGGCAAGAATATCACTACTAAACTAGGCTAGTGGCCCGTCGTCAGCGAGAGATCTCAGCCCCAGCATGAACACAGCACCCAGTTGATCTCGGAACTTCACAAGGTTGTCTTATAACCAAACTAAAGAAACAAAAATTCTCACATGAGGTGTATCATTTGGTGAACGAGCCTTGGCAAGGCTGTCAAGAGGAAAACAGAAATGGCCGATGCCAAGCATTGTGAATGTGGGCACACAATATTCAAATAATTGAAAAGATTGTTTCTAAAATATTAAAACAGGAACACAATCTTTACTAGAAACGTATGATTGAAGGTATATCTATATTTGGAATTTTGCTTATTGTCACTTTTTTTGCCATATTGCAGCTAAGATGTGACTAGCCATTTAGATGCAATAACGGGAAAAGCATAGAACCTATTATTTTGAATGCATAATGGAATTCTAGGTATTTGTGTTCATTTCAGATCAACTGGGAACTCTGAGCATGACATTGATCAAGGAGAAAAAACAACATATCTCTTCTTTATGTTAAAAATGATGTTTTGCCACGTAATGGCATGGTTACCAGAAATTATACATAGACCTGTGCAAACCCTTCATCTGACAAAAGTGTATTTGGGTATATATTTGAAGAAAACATGTCAAACAGTGTAATTCTGATAGACCAATTACCTTTTATCATTATTTCAGTTTTTTCTGTCACTTTTTAAATATTTTCATGGACAACCATATGGCAACACTTGAAGAGATTGCTGCATTTTTCTGACCTTACATTGTGAAGCAAAAATATAGATATAAATACTAAATAAAGATAAATAAACAAATAAACATAGACAGATCTTTAACCAAATATGTATATATTGTGGATATCCTCCAGGAAACAAAATCCCTGGCTCAAAACAGCACCCTTCAGAAACAAAGTCTGTGCGTAAGCCAACTTCCTTGTGAAGTACAAAAGGGCACTATATTACACTGAGAAAGCACAAGTAAAGGTCTAACATTAGACATCGACTGTAGGAAGAAGATCCTACAAAAACAACCAACGCACCACCTGGTGAGCAGAAATAAAAGTTCATTCTCCTGGTGAGGGAGGATAAAACTAGATACATCTAAGAGATGACCAACAGTACTGTTATATTGAATTTATTCTAGTTGAAAAATTGAGAAACCTCCCAGTTTTATAACCCAATTCATGCCTCTATCAGCGGAAAATGCCAAACTATATTCATTTGTTAATATCTTCATGACCAAGCAATATTTGGAAAATATTAGTAGTAGAGTTGATGATGAAAACTCAAAACACAACATTCCTTGAAATATTTTGTAAATCTATGCTTAAGTTATTTTCCTAAGTATCTCAGGTCCAGACGACAATTTTCAAGGAGATCTCCAAGCATGATTGGGTTAAGGTTATCTTTGAGGGACTGGGAGGCTAGCTTTAAAACCAGTATGTCCATTAATGGTGCAATTTACTGAGTCTTGTGAAAGGTTAGGAAAGCATATTTATGTTAACCCATTCACGTACGGTCTGTACACATGGTCTGACTATAAAGGAATTATCTTAACCACAAAATATCATCTTGAGAAATATATGATTGAAGATTGCTGTTCCAAATTATTCAACAATTCCTCTTCAGATACTTATAACTGATTTTTGATGAACTCGGGTCAAAGTTGTCAGACAATATGCGAAAATCCAGATGTAAATGGGTTATTTCAATCACATCTTCAAATGCATCCATTAGGTCTGACAACTTTAGACAAAACTTACTAAGTTGTGATATTTGAAAACAAAAATTCAAGTGTTATTTGTTAAATTCATTTAAAATGGTAGCTTTTTACTGAAATATTTCTAGGTTAAATATACATTTCTGTAAGGGCCCGACCATGTTAATGCTCCAGACATGGATGGCTTAATTCTTTTGCTACTGGTGTCTAATTTGGTCGCTATAAAATGATAAACAAAGGCTAAGAAATGAACGAAACTGTGGCACATGGGTACTCATCTGTTAATACTAAGCAAGAGCTTTCCAATGAGTATCAAAATGACAGGGTTTAGATTATTTTCAAAATATCTTGCATTCTTGTGCCTTGAGCGAACGTAGCCTCAGTCTCAAAAGGGCTAGTACAAAATAGAATCGGTTTGATACATTTCATTGGTTCTCTATCTTTTCACTTTTAACCAATAATAATCCATATTTCATGGAAGTTATCATTCCAGGATATCATTGAGTGACAGTAGCTGCGGTAGAAGTGATAGAAAAACATAGATATCTTAATAACAGTGAGAAGACCTAACTCTCGGTACTGTACAAATGAAGCATTCTCGTCGTGGTGAAATGTCTTACATCTCAATAAATAACTTAATAGTTCATCATATCACTAAATCTACGCAAACACAAAGAGTAACAAGTAATGCACATCGCGTATATATCTTTGACAACAACATTCCATGGGCCGTCGAAACCCTACAATAGAAAAATACAACCTCGCGAGTGGCGGCGGTCCCCTATGATGCACCCAGCACTCAGGGTCACGCACACTGCACTACAGCGAGGCTCTACATCGGGAAAAATAGTAAAAACAGTCTGACATGCCGAGCAAGATCGTAGTAATAAAAATAATAAATAGTTTGACCATATCATACCAATGAAAAATGGCGCAATATATACAAAGCAATGGTCCTTCAAGATATTTACAGCTGACTGAAGCAAGACTATTGGGTGCCCAAAGGTCAAGGTCACCATGACCTAAATTGGTTATATGACATTTTTAAAAGTTGTTCAGGGTCAAATACATTTCCAGAATTTTTCTGGATTACTCTTCAAGTTATGATTTTATTTCTGTTCATCCTAACCCTTGTTATTCCAAATCGTATTTTTCCCCCAAAATGTCTAATACCAAATCATAATGGGAATTATTAGCCAAAATCCAGTACCAGGTTGTTCATGTTTGATGATCTTATGAAGTTCTTGTCCACAATAGTCATGTGGCATATCAAAATGCACCTGAAATCGAACTATGTAGGGGTTCTTTTAGATTGGTGTGAATTTGACTATCGCACAGGCATATATGTCTGCATATATGCATGTGTGGCATTGGAAGGGTTAAGTATTTTTTTTTATTAATACGTCATAACCCTTAAAACAGCAATAAACATCTTAGCCTGCCCTGAAACCTAGATGTCTGGCATCTCATGATAACTTAGTAACATTCTGTAATAAATTTACTTAAGAAGTTGCTTCTAAACATGAACATTTTTACTGAAATGTCTAAGAAAGGGCAGCTTCATTGAGATCTGCCTGAAATGCAAGAGTATTTTGTTTTGTGCATACCATGTGTGTTATTCAATGAATTTATCATACTCCAAAGAGCACCATATAAGGTATAATACCATAAAAGGTATATTACCATATATTAGGTACAGACCATAATGAGAAATGTGGCACCTATACTACCATACAAGACAGCGTTTCAATTTCATCATTGCAATTCATCACCCTCTACTGCAACCAATTTCTGATGAATATAAGTAATAGATGTATGAATTGGCCAAGCAATCCTTCAGGATGAATATCACCATAGCAACACAATGACCTTGACCTCTCACCCAATTTCTGTTCATAACATCTGCAGCCGGCCCCTGCCGTGCAAGTACAACTTGATCAGTCAAATATATGTATATATATATATATATATATATATATATATATATATATATATATATATATATATATATATATATATATATATATATATATATATATATATATAATATATATATATATATATATATATATATATATATATATATATATATATATATATATATATATATATATATATATATATATATATATATATGCATATATAAATGTATATATGCATATATGTACATATATATATATATATATATATATATAAATATATTTATATATATATATATATATATATTTATACACGTATGTATATATGTATATATATAATTATATATATATATATAAATATATATATATATATATATATATATATATATATATATATATATATATATATATATATATACATATAAATATATATATATATATATATATATATATATATATATATATATATATATATATATATATATATATTCATATATATATATGTATATACAAAATAGTAACAACTACATCTACAACAACCTGTAATTTGAAGTAATAAATAATAGTATTGAAGAAGTCCACAATGGAATAAAGAAATATTTTCACAAAGATAGTATTGAAAATCTTCTTCACATCAATCAAGTTCATCTGACTTTCATGATTGTTTATGAGATGACAACGTTTGATTGTGGAGTCTTGACGAAACAACACTTTGTGATGATGTGATATTGGGAATAACTGCTACCTAAAAAAGGAGATACCTTTCTTCCACTTTCCTCCAAACATCGCAACAATAAAAACCTTTCAGTGAGCTACATACACTTGGTTTTTGATGCGACCCAATCAGACTCATATAGCACTAAAAAAACTGATCATTTTGATATTTTTGTGATCAGAAAATCTTTCAGAGAGAATTTGTATGAGAAATGTTGATCCGAACCCAGAACTCTCCTGCAAATTATTTGGTAGTTTATTACATGTTACTTTCAAAATCATCTTATGTCCAGACGACATTTGTCAAGATCTCCAGACATTAATGAGTGGAAAACAAAGAGCTAAATCAACAATCAGCAACCAAATAGTATTACAATAAAGGAAATACCCTGTTAAGGCTGATTTATCTGATCTAACTTTTCTCTCTGCATTAATAATACAAGTTGAGCAGATGTCCTTTTTCAAACTCTTTAAAAAGATTCATGTTAATAACTTTCATTTGAATGTTTTGATTGTTGTGAAGTATGGAGAAACGAGTGACTCATGTGCGGAAATTGATGAGGTGGAAAAAATGAAATCTGAGTGACCGTTGCCGGAAATAATGATGGTTTCAAACATGACTCAATAAGGAGAACATGTGACTAATTGATAAATGGTGATATAACCCTAAAGTCTCACTGCTAGATAGTTTGTGATTCCTTAATTGCATTGATTAGATTTCATTTAACTGACCATAGAATTTACATCATCCATTAAGGGAGGCTCAATCACATAGAATTCAAGGCAAATGACAATTTCATATAAATATTGTTTCGATTTTGTACACCCAGTGTGATTGTGCTTGAATATAATACCTGCATTACTCTCTTGGATGTTTATTATCTTCTCTATATCTATTAATCATTAGTTTCTGCATTTCTTTCCCTTTCGATTTCATTGAAAAGGCTTCATTTATAATCTTCAAAAACATCATCATTATCATCATCATCATCATCATCATCATCATCATCATCATCATCATCATCATACATAAGTAACAAGAAAATTGAAATAGAACAATTTCATAATGAACATTTTCATATGTATGTGTGTACGTCTGTATGTCAGTACGCTACTCTGCAGGATATTGACTGGAGGACTACCCCTCGCTGAGAAAGGGCATTCCAGGTGGCTTGTCTCATCACAAGTTCTCTAACTCTGCGAAAACTTTCGACAGTACAAGTTTCGTTGCTGCTCCACGCCGGGGGAGTGGTACAGAGATCTCGGGACACTTGCCGCTCTTTGACCTTGACCGTGACCTTGACCTTGAAGATGATGACCTTGACCTTGAGTCAATGCGGTGGCAGTGGTATTCGGCGGTGGCCTGGCTGGTGCTTTCATGACACAGTGATCGCTAGTGTTGCTGCTGCCCCCTGGTGGATCGTCCCTAGAACTACTCCCCCGATCACGGCTCAGGCTCCTACTGCTGGCGGAGCTGATCTTCCTGAGCTGTGAATTTGCATTGTTCTCCGAGGAGGAGGAGGAGGAGGAGGAGGATGTCGAAGCAGCTGCCGCAGCTGCAGCTGCTGCTGCCGCTGCCGCCTTCTTCTGCTTGGCCTTTAGCTTAGTGGCCACCATCTGCTTGACATCTTTAGTGGAAGGGCATGCTGTTTCTTCGGTACAGGTGGCGCTTTGGTCTTTCTCCGAGCTACAATGGGACAAAATAAAAAATTATGAAATATTGGCGAGTTTCAGTATGCTAACAACCGACATACACACATATACTGAAAATACAACTCAAAGAAAACATAAGGTGGTAAACAATTACATGATAAAGAGAAATAATATATTATCATAAAACATAAGAAGAAACAATTTATCAGACATGAACACACGTAGCTAACATGGAATGAGAAAACTGAAAATTAATCGAAGTCAATGTATGAGTGGAAGAGAAACCAGTTCCCTAATTCCACCTAGCCACACTCAGATAAGACCTCAATGGTCACACTGCAGAATAAGATGTGAACTCCGTTCTTTGGTCCAGTCTGCTTATATCTAGCCAGATGATGACTGTGCAGGTCAGCAAACTATCAGAGCAAGAGCACTACTAGTTAAGAGACTCTGGGTCTAGTTTACCACTCAGTATAAAATAAATGATGGAAAATGATAAACACACACAGACACACACACATATAATACATACATATATATATATACATATATATATATACATATATATATATACATATATATATATATATATATATATATATATATATATATATATATATTTATATACATATATATATATATATATATATATATATATATATATATATATATATATATATATATATATATATATATATATATACATATATATATATATATATATATATATATATATATATATATATATATATATATATATATATATATATATATATATATATATATATATATATATATACATACATATATATATGTATATATATAATTATATATATATACATATATATATATATATATATATATATATATATATATATATATATATATATATATATATATATATATATATATATATATATATATATATATATATATATATGCTATAAATCAGTACAAAATGAAAAAGGATATGAAATATCATTAAAAAATACATTAGACATGAAGACCCCCTGCATCTTCATGGAGTATGATATCAATCCATCACACCATCATACATAGGACATCAGTGCTGTGACTTGTGAGAAGTAGAACAAGAATTAGAATGTTTTTCAAATCAGATATGCCGTCATATATCAGTGACATCACACAGTGAAATGAAACGCGTAATTATACCAGTTTATTTTATGCAGTTGTGGTCATCAACAGTTAACTTCAGTTCTCTGTGCAAATACCTAAGCTTTCAAAAGGGATCGGTGGAATATGCCGATGATGATAATGAAATGAAGAGGTCAACACCAATGATACCATTTTTCTAACTGAGAGGGTCCTGGCAGAACTAAGAAATTTCATGTTACCCGTTCTTCTAAAGGCGCCGACCAATAAGATACATGTATTATCAAAATAGTCTGGGCATTTTTTAGCTCTACAGGCATAAACGGTTAAAGACTACCTTCCAGTCTTCCTTGAGCCAGATTATTGAGAGATTATTTATTATCAGAATAATATTCATAAAAATTGATAAAACAAATATTAAGATAATATTAAAAAATATTCATAAGATTTTTTCTTTAACAACAATAACAGACAGTTAGTCTGTACACATATTTCCAAGGGATGCTTTGATAAGAAAGATATCATCATAGTCAGGCCTTATTTAGTGACAAAAGTTAGGCACGAATAGGTTAACGGGGTTGATTTCACACAAGAACAAGTACAAGCATGAGGTTAATGAGATGACTGCTTAATGAGGTTACAGTGTCTGTATACACACGCCATTTATCCAACCATGATCATAGTATAAGGAGCTATGTTAAATGATTGAACTGTCATAACTTGTCTCTTATTCTATTACAAAAATGATGCAGAAGCCATTACTGAAAGCAAAGTTGCACCAGGGTGGGTATGATATATAATCACTTCCCATAATGCAACGTACAGCGGCCATTTTGAAAAAAAGATCTTGCAAGGGGTACGGGAATAAAAGTTGATCCTAACTATTGAGAGCTATGGTATGATGTCAACATGCAGGGACTTTCTATTAGAATGATAAAGTTTCTATTAGTAAGTGGATATATAAGATATCAGAATAATATCAGTTATATTGGTAAATAGATAAATATGGTAATGTCAAGAAAATAATGGACTACAAAGATTATATTAGGTCAAGCTTTGTTATATGGAGTTAGTCATATTATAAACAGATTTATGACAGTTGCTTCCAGACAGTATTTAGATAGGCAATGAGCTTCATTGAGTTCACATGTCTAGTGAAATATTGAAAGTTAGTAGTTGTTTATTTAATGTTAATTCCCTGGGCATGTGAGAAGTTACAAGAGACTTGAGGTAAGTTGGTGGTTTTCTCCAGGTACTCTTGTTTCCTCCATCAATAACATGACATTTTAGTCACAAGATGGCAGAAAAAGTGATGATATACCAAATTCCAAATGTATAACTTGTTTATGAAATACATTTCCATGTTCAACTATTAACTAGTCACACTAAGATGATGAAAAATGAGGAATGTGGTCAATTGCATTTGGAGTGCACGCATTGTCTGTCACATAAGTAAATATCTTGAAAATAGAGCAATTTTTGCAAAATATGTGAGTAAAAGACATTGTTCATGTTAGGTTAGTCAATCCAATCCTTCTTGCAATGATTTGCATGAAAAATATCATCATATGGCACAATCATATAATCATTGCTATCAATGATAAACGTCTGGATTGTAATGGAAAGAGTCAGACAATGAGTGCACTGCAGGCACAAGTGGATTAACCCTTTCACACTCAGAGCAGCCGAAACAAGCCTGACAATTTTGAAGATACTTTTCTGACAAAAGCTTTTTTTTGAAAATATTTGAAGGAGAAATGTTTAACAGAAGTCAAGCAACAACTCTCCTTAAAATATTTTGTGACCTTTCGTTTTATTCCCAAGTTATTTTCAAAAGTATGAGAGTAGCAGACAATACTTTCTAGGGGAAATATGAGAGTGAATGGGTTAACAGTTACCCTAGAAATTGACACCTGAACTTTTGATACTTTTGATAATAACTTGAGAATTAAGTTGTTGATAGTGTTCTATCTAACATTTCTCCTTCAAATATTTTCCAAAATATTTTTATGACTTTAAGATTTTGCCGAAATTGTGAGGCAGCTTTTGTCCAGAGTGTGAGCATTAATGGGTTAAACAGGAGTATGAATGAAGAGAAACATTGAAAGCACACTGTATTTAGGGTCAGCTGGATGAGCCTAATAAGATAACATCAGATAACACCAAGTAAGTGGAGATGAGAGGGGAATGTAGACTGATATCCAGTCTCAATAGTAGATTAGTGTGACTTAGACTGACTGTCACTCTATTGCAATTCCTGGGAGTAGAGTAGAAAGTGATTGTTAGTGAATAGCCAGCATGGTTTAAGAACGGAGCTGGTAGATATGTGAAATCAGAAAAAAGCTGAAATCCTGATAGAAATGGAGGAAAAAATGAATGTGACATAAAAAATGGTTTAAAATATCAATCTTTTATCCTACCTGCTAAGGCTAATGCAACCCCCCACCCAGATCCAACCCTCTCAAATTCATTATTGTTTTTGTTTTTTAGACATAATTTTGTCACTCTACAATACAGATAAAAATATGCATAACATGCCTGTAATCATATCCCTTAAAATAGTTTAGACCTTTTTTTGTTGGTCAAGCATGCAACTTCTAAGAAAGAGTTCAGAGGTGAGAGGTCGCAAGTGGGAGACTAGTGGTCCAAAAATGTGTGAATATAACTGGAAGAATGAATCATAGCACTGTATTGCATGTTGACTGCTTGTCTCTCATGACTGACACAGGTACTTCACTTCAAATCTGACTCAAAGCATTTGAGAAAGTTCCCCAAGCCTTGGGGTTAGATTAAGTTGATTGTTTCTCCAGGGAGTCTGGTTTCCTCTAGAATTAACATGATTTAGCCTTAATAAGGCAGAAAAAGTGAAGATAAGCCAAATTCCAAAATCCAAAAGGTACGAGGATAGGAAAAAAGGAGGAAGAGGAAACTGGTGGCGCCATCTATTGGTAGGAGTAGAAGTCTACAATATCTAGGAGGGGTCGTTTACCTGTTATCCTCTCCGTGGGACACTAAAGAAAAGGTGAAGTGACGTGTGACTGGCAACGTACAAAGTGATGCTAGCATGAAGGCGATGACAATATTTCCTGTCTCTTTACAAAAAGCACCTTATCTCAAGCACAGGCTTAGTAAATGGTAGATAAAAGGCACTGCCAGGTTTGAGGTTAGTATATGGTAGTTACATGGCAGTGCCTTGGATATAGTAGAGCTGCACTCACGGAGCGAGATCAACTCATGAGCTCACCACCCGTTTGACTCGATCGTGACCTCACGGACGCGCAGATTCTCAAAAAATATACTTATTTTTCAGCCAAGCTTTTAAGAAATAAATGCTTACTGATGGAGATTTATTGACATTGACATGTTTATACCATTTTAAAATGTGCTGACGAGGTTCAAAGGTCAGTAAAACACTCAACACTGCTTGTATACATTGGAGATTGTAAACAAGACATGACAGCGATAAGCAGTTATAAGGTGTGTTAGGGGCTCTGTGTTACATTTGTGTTCCAAACAAAGACAAGCTCACAAGTTGACCACTTAAGCCTGTATTTCTGCCAACTGCATAGTTGGGGAATATATCTTTGAAGGAGAACTGTTCATCTGAACACTACAAACAACTCTCCTTCAAATAATTTGTAAAATTATTTAATTTCAAAGTTATAGTCAAAAGTATCATAGAACCAAAAGGTAGTTTCTAGAGGAACTTTTAAGTATTGATGGATTAAACATATAACACTTTAAAATGCAATAAAAGCGACAATTAAAAATGCACTAAAAAGAGAGATATTTCTTTATTCCGTTATTGTTGTGCGTGAGGGGAGGCTTGAGTCTCACAGAAGAATATGATAATACGTTGTTTTCTTGTGTCTTTTAATCGTTACTAAATGTTTCAAACAACTTAAGGTAGGTTTTTAGTGTTAGTGAGTGAAACATTTGATCAAGGTGTCATGAAGAATGCAGTCTACACTATGTTGATGGAATGACAATGGAATGATGAAACATTAAAGAATCAAAGAAATAACTGAACCACAACCACATCACTGTGTACCATACAACAACAGCCACAATAACATAGTGGTGGAATCACACACAGATACATACACAGCACAGGACAATTAAAACTATCCCATTCATTCCCGAAGTGATACAGATAGGAATGACCAAGTCCAGGAGATCATACTGATGACTGAACAATTTGGAGAATTTTTGAAAGAGAAAATTCAATTAATTTCACTGCCCAACAAGTAACTTTAATTTGAATATTTTCTAAGAATTATAAGCATGGCAATCAGACAGAGCAAGGGGATCTCTGGGCGTGAATGGGGTAACCCATTAATGTTTAAGAGTTCCTTAAGAAATTGTCGTCTGGATCTATGATACTTTTGATAATAACTTAAGAATTTAAAGAATGATTTTGAAAAATATTTGAAGGAGTATTGTTGATAATGTTCTGGATAACTTTTCTCCTTCAAATGTTTTTCAAAATGTGCTTTTGACTGCAAGATTTCGTGAAAATTGTCAGGCTGTTTTTGGCCACTGTGAACATAAATGGGTTAAACATGAATGTGTTAACTCATTGGAGCCGGTGACACCCAAAATGCCCAGACTTATTTTGCGATATCTTATTGAGCAGATCATCGATCTGAAAATATCTGAAGGTGAAAGGTTGCTAAAACCTATATACCATTAACTCTCATTCAATAAGTTTGTTAATTGATGCTTAATTACAAAGCCATTTTCAAAAGTTCCAAATATCTTCAGGCCTGAATGGGTTAATATGAGGGTGAAAAGGAATACATGCTGACAAAGGTCAAAAGTTGAGCAATATGGTGTACCAGATACATAGATATACATAGATTTGCATAGATTTGGCAGATAAATTCTTCTCATCAGAAAATGAAAAGTTAACAAAGACCAATATAATTCATGTAGAGATACTTACAATAGTTACACTAGTCACAAAAATGATAAAATGCCAGGAAACACCACAGATTACTAGAAGCCCTTATTACCACAATCGTCTGCATCCAAAACAAACAGAACCCCCCCCCCCCCCCAAATAGTAAGGTACTTTAATATGTCAAAAATTACCAGAGACCTTTAGTATTTCTATATTTCACAGAGATTCTTATGATTCACAAATATGGTTAAAAGCTAGATTGATCCTCAAATTACCACATAAATACTATATTTTCTATGCAGATGCAGATGAGGTACAAGTATAGTTAAGTTACTAGATTATCCCAAGTTACCAAATGTTATGATACATACACACCCAAAACTACCGATATCCCACATCCCAGATATGTTATGATACATACACTCCCAAAACTACCGATATCCCACATCCTAGATATGTTATGATACATACACACCCAAGACTACCGATATCTCACATCCCAGATATGTTATGATACATACACACCCAAGACTACCGATATCCCACATCCCAGATATGTTATGATACATACACACCCAAAACTACCGATATCCCACATCCCAGATATGTTATGATACATACACTCCCAAAACTACCGATATCTCACATCCCAGATATGTTATGATACATACACACCCAAGACTACCGATATCTCACATCCCAGATATGTTATGATACATACACACCCAAGACTACCGATATCCCACATCCCAGATATGTTATGATACATACACACCCAAAACTACCGATATCCCACATCCTAGATATGTTATGATATATACACACCCAAGACTACCGATATCTCACATCCCAGATATGTTATGATACATACACACCCAAGACTACCGATATCCCACATCCCAGATATGTTATGATACATACACACCCAAAACTACCGATATCCCACATCCCAGATATGTTATGATACATACACACCCAAAACTACCGATATCCCACATCCTAGATATGTTATGATACATACACACCCAAGACTACCGATATCCCACATCCCAGATATGTTATGATACATACACTCACAAAACTACCGATATCCCACATCCCAGATATGTTATGATACATACACTCCCAAAACTACCGATATCCCACATCCCAGATATGTTATGATACATACACACCCAAGACTACCGATATCTCACATCCCAGATATGTTATGATACATACACTCCCAAAACTACCGATATCCCACATCCCAGATATGTTATGATACATACACTCCCAAAACTACCGATATCCCACATCCCAGATATGTTATGATACATACACACCCAAGACTACCGATATCCCACATCCCAGATATGTTATGATACATACACTCCCAAAACTACCGATATCCCACATCCTAGATATGTTATGATACATACACACCCAAAACTACCGATATCCCACATCCCAGATATGTCATGATACATACACACCCAAGACTACCGATATCTCACATCCCAGATATGTTATGATACATACACACCCAAAACTACCTATATCCCACATACCAGATATGTTATGATACATACACACCCAAGACTAACGATATCCCACATCCCAGATATGTTATGATACATACACACCCAAAACTACCGATATCTCACATCCCAGATATGTTATGATATATACACACCCAAGACTACCGATATCTCACATCCCAGATATGTTATGATACATACACACCCAAGAGTTCCTCTACAAATTGACTTATACTCTATTATGATCTACGATACTTTTGACAATAACTTGGGGAGTTAAGAATCATTTTACAAAATATTTGAAGGGGATTTATAGTCAGTGTTCTGAGTTAAGATTTCTCTTTCAAATCTTTTCCCAAATCTCTTTTAGCCTTTATGATTTTACTAAAATTGTCAGGCTGTTAACAAGTGTTTCGCTCATGGCTTAGAACACATCCTGAATTATGTCTATAGCCCCTACCATGTCTATGTTCTTCTGCAACAAATTCAATAATGTTACCACAAACCCCCTATATAGCTATACTCTGTAAGGCCAATTCTCTGCCCCACCCCCTCCAAAAAAAAAAGAAAAAAATACAAAATACAAAATAACCTTGTTAATTGGAGATAGGACCCTTCCTGCTTTTTACAGCAATCTTCCTCGTGATGGAGATCCTAAGGACTTCTGACAATAACTTGGAAATTAAGAATGATTTCTAAAAATATTAGAAGAAGAGTTGTCAGTAATGATCTGATAAACATTCCTCCCTGAAATAATTTCCCAAATATTCTTTTGGCTGAAGGATTTCACCAAAATTCTCTGTCTGCTCTTGGCCGCTGTGAGCATTAATTGGTTATGTACCAAAAACGCAAATCCCCCCTTCAACTACACAAGCCCCCATCATATTAATAGGGTGTATAGCAAGCCAGAAACTACGTTCAGTACGTTGAAGAACATTCCTTATGTTTTGGAGCTATCTTTCCATTGCACATTACTGGGAAATAAATCCATGTTTTATGGTAAAACAAGAAATCAATTGTCTTTACTCTGGAACAATTGGTGAATTATGGTAAGTACGTAAACCCACATAGACTTACCAAGGGGTGCCCAAAAACTGAAGTACTGGAGTCCCGAGTTTGAATGATTAAAAGTTTTGTCTTGTTCTTGTCGCATATTTTGAGACCTCTGCACACAATGGTGGACACCCCTGTTAGCACAATTCATTTGTTTTCAGCCCCAACCAATGTTAAATAGGGGTAACTGCCTGAGATTGGCTGCTACCTTTTATATTGCACATCACTGGGAAACTAAATGATGGTAAGTACCAAAATCCACACATACTTACCACAGTCTTTCATTAGAGTGTTACTTTACATGACTGCGTCCAAACCAATGTTATACAGGGGAACCCACCTAAAATAGTGCAAATATCTTTTGACCACCCGTCACTGAGAAGCAATGCCATGGTAAGTGTGAAGACCACATATACTTTAACTTACTGCAAGCTTCAATTATAGTTTAACCTTATATGAGTGAGCAACAAGCAATGTTATTTAGGGGAACCTGCCTGAGAATTGCAGCTCCCTCTCTACTGCACATCACCATGGTAAGTACCAAAACCCATATATACCTTCCACCAGCCTCTAGAATGGCTTTGCTTTATAAAACCGAGCCACCAACCAATGTTAAATAGAGGAGCCTGACTGAGATTAAAAGCCTTTTTCCTAATGCCAATTACTGGGAACCAAAACCACTGTTTAGTACCAAAACCCACCACTACTAACCACAGGCCGGTCAGAGCCAGAAGCACCTTACAAGCTGCTAATATGGCCAGAAAATCTACCTCAATTGAAAAGAATACATCCAGCTCGAATCACTTCAAAGTTCCATAGCGATTGACGGCCCGGCAAGTGTCGCCACCTGGCTGAAAAATATCAACTAATGACTTCCTCTCTTCCTTCTCATGTTGGCTCAGCACTCGTCATCATCATCATTATTATCACAAGCATTGGTTTATTACCACTTATCTAATTATCAATATAATCTTCATTATCATTGTTTTATTACAATATGTTTATCATTATTACTATAATGTTTATCATTGATGATATTCAGCATCATTATAAGTTAATCACAGTTATTATTGCTCCTGCCATTAAAAGGTTATTGAAACATATCCAGCATCCTCTCTAGGAATTCACTTCATTGCTGCTGCTACTATATACCCCTGTCAGCATGCTCCCAATTGAGGAAAAGGAAGAATTAAAACAGATGAATTCAAGTACAGAATGTATTAGAATTTTAGGATCTACATCATTTCCAATCTACTAAAAATGGATCAAGAAATAGTGACATAATTTAATAAAATAGATCAAAATAGGTAAGACGTTAAATTGAATAAAACAGGTAGAACACTAAATTGAATAATCATTCAAAATAGGTAGGACATTCAAATGAATAAAACAGATAGGACATTAAAATGAATGAAAAATAATCATATAAATAAATCACTTGATCAAAAATTAATCAGCCACTTGATTGAGTGATAAATGAATGAAGTTTAAAATCATTACATAATGAAATAGTACCATACACAAATAAGATGAGAGATTCAAGTGATACAAATTTAAAGAGAGGAGTTTCTTGTGCATCGTCTTAGGATGAGGACAAGAACTCTAGGAATATGCCATCATGCATCTTCACAAACCACCATGGAAACCCATGCGTTAACCTGCCATCTACCTGATACCTGGTTTACAACCCTACCTGATAGATCAAGAACCCTTTAACCCAGTCATGCTTGTAGCCCCCCCCCCCCCCCCCCCTAACTGTTTTTGTAATATCTTAGTGTCATGCTTTTGCCTGTCTTGCATGTCTTTCATGCATCGTTGTATATACACTTGAAAGTGAGGTGTGATAACACAAAGCTAACAAATGGTCAGACACAATTTCACAAAATAGCATGGTTTAAGTCTTTTAATGTTCCAAAATTCTAGTCATCTTTGGTTATACACGTTACATTTAACAAGCCAAGATCTAAAAATGGATAACCTGAAATGAAGCACTTGACACAAGAAATGACGAGGAAAACCACAAACACTGAAGAGGTGCACTTGACTCAACGACAACAACGATGGGAAGGGAACTCTCTAGCGGAGGAGGAGGGAACAAAGAGAGAGAGAGAGAGATTGGAAAGGACGGACACAACCCAAAAACGTGGTACCACTCACCCTGCGGGCATGCATCATATCCCATAAGTCACTGGATGAAGCATTAATTCAAGCAGGAGATTAATTAACAGTTGCCCTAGACCCATACAGAATAAGGTAAAGTTTACCAGTCATGTCTCTGCTTCATGCATTCACTAGAAAATCAACAATGAATCATTGTAATGGAAAAGAAAAAGTACAGAGCTAGTAGTAGTAGCACCAGCAATAGTAGTAGAACTAGTATTAGTGGTGGTGGTAGTAGTAGTAGTAGTAGTAGTAGTAGTAGTAGTAGTAGTAGTAGTAGTAGTAGTAGTAGTAGTAGTAGTAGTAGTAGTAGTAGTAGTAGTAGTAGTAATAGTAGCAACAGCAGCATCAGTAGTAGTAGTTGTCAGAGTAGTGTCAGTGGTAGTATGGTGGTAGAAGTAGTAGTAGTAGTAGTAGAAGCAGTAGTAGGAGAAGTACTGGTAGAATAACCAGAAGTGTCAGTGTAGTTATGGTAAGGGGAGAATAAGATGGTTAAATAGCAGTCAAATTATTGTATTGAGAAAATCTAGATATTGGCATGTGATCAAAGAGACATATTGTTAGTAGTATGGTATTTGCATGTGACTTTAACAAGGTGAGTTTCGTATAGCTGCCATATTCACACATATAATATCTCATAATCATCACAAGATTTTCTCAACATAGGAAAGAATGATGTTCAATTCAAGGTAAATATTGCAACTTGTATCAAGATATATATATGATGGCAAAGAATTAGTGAATTAGTGTTGCAAGTTAAGGAATTTTTGCTTCATGTATACAATAAATTTTAAACATATACATTTAGAAAAATTCGAACAAAAATAATCAAATTAAATTGCAATGATGATATAATCACTTGCATATAATTCATATAAAGTATAATACAATTTAATTAATAATGGAAGAGTATATAAAGGCATGATGACACAAATAATTTTATATCATTTTAGTTAAGATGAAATCAATAGGGTATATATATAATTGTAAAAAATAAGTAGATATTCATGATAGTAGTAGATAACATTTTCATTGAAGATATACAATCTAGGTAAAGATGATAAAGATTTTAAAGATAACTATAGACAATATCTTCACTGAAGAAATATAATCATAGAATGTGTATAGATACGAACTGCTTCAATGACATTATCACTGAAAGATAACCATTCAGATTAAGACTAAAACAATAAATGAAAACCTATTTACAACGAGGAAATATTTATAGCAGGAAAATGGGCAAGTGAGGTATTTAATACACTGGGTAGATACAGGCTTGCAAGGGAAGGCATTTATTGTAGAAGATGGAACTTGAGGGTCATTTTTAACCCAACAAGAGGACGATATGTTACTTGTCTTGTTTGGCTTTCAAGTAATGAAGCCAGGGTACAAGAGAGAAACCTTGAAATAGGAAGAAATTTTTTCTCTTTGATGAGCATCTCATCTTCCAGTTGCAAAGTTACCACAGACAGACCCTTCACAACAATACACCTTTGTAAAGCAACCAGGCCAACCTGATGATGAGATCAAAAGAAGACACAGAATCCCTTCTTTTTATGAACAATTCCAAGTGGTCTTTCAGTCTTTCCGTTGGAAAGGTACATTACAGAACTAGAACCCAGAAAGTCTGGTGGCTTTACGTCAGTTTTGGGGTTTTCTAGTTATTAGAGTTCTGTATCAACAGCATATATAATAGGTGAGAATAGTGAAAGAATGAGTGATGCAGAGGAAAATGATTGTGATACAATTTGATCAAAACAACTCAGTAGGAAAACCTAATAACCACACCAGTGACTGAGATAATGACAATGAGCATTCTTGATTTCACCCACAAAACAACACATACAAAAGTCACAAGTGAAAATGTGTTCACAAAAATAATGTGCACAAAATACATAATCAGGAACAAGTTTTCAACATCCAGAATCTTTGCTGAAAACTTGAAACCCTACATGATTGGAATAGGCTTCTTTTAAACCCCCTGTGTATATTAACCCCTTTTTAGTTTGCGATATCTATTACTTACAACATACACTAACCTATTAATAATGTAAGTGGCTAAATGCAGCCAGACAATTATGGTGATATTGTCCAGATAAAGGCATATTTCAAAAATTATTTAAGAAGAAATAATTATCAGAATACTACCAAAAACTCTTCTTCACTTATTCTGTATTATATTCATTCTTCCAAAGTTACTGTCCGAAGTATCACAGATCTAGATGACATTTTTCAGAAGAAAATTAAGCATGAACATCTACTTGCTCTGAATCATCATTATGCTGCTGGTGGATAATTTGCCCAATACAAAATAATGCGTAAAACCTGAGAAATTACTGAAACCCTGGCACATGGGTACTCATCTGAGAGTAATCAGCGACACCTATCCAATGAATACCAACATGATTGTGTTTAGACGGTTATCAAAAATCTTTGTGTCCATGTGCTTTGGACAAAAGAAGCCTCAGCATTGTAAAGGTTATTGTATATAAAAAAATAAGGTTTTGGGTGGTGCTGGATTTAAGAGATTTCTCTCCACAAGAAGCATGCTCATACGACTCGCTATGCATCTCACCTGTGGCTTGACTGTCTCATGAGCTGCCGAACGTTACGCGCCGTTTCTTGCTGACGTTTTCGCTGGTAATGACTCCTAGAAAAATAGTGTTAAAATATAGAGAAATGTTGATCTATTTGTTCCTGTAGCACTGCAAAGAATCAGGAATACTTTAGGTATATCACTTTAACCAGAACGATTCTAGGAAAATATTGAAAAAATATCAGGACTTTTTGAGGTGATACTGGAAATACTGGAATACAAATGCATGCTCGTGGTTGGTCAGTGGATTTCTAAGGGTCATAGTCTTAGCCAGCAGGGAGTTTGGGCATCTTTTGAACACCCAACTCTCAAAATTCACCCCTCAGAACACCATAAAGTCTTGGGGAGTAATCTCTTAAGACATCAATTTCCAGCATAAAGTTTTAACATGCATATATTTCATGATTGCTGTTCCAGACAGGCACTTTCAGAATACTAGCTAGGACCCTGCCCATATGCTTTGATGACGAACCTGAATCTTTGTTGAATAATGACTGCAGCGTTGCGGCTTTTCTTGAAGCGTTCGTGCTCCTTGTAGGTGCGGTACTGGTTCTGTATGACGGTGGCCGCCTCTCGGCTGCGCTTGAAGCGCTTCTGTGCGTAGTAGCTCCTGAACTGACTCTGGATCAACACGGCTGCCTGCGTCATCTTCTTATAGTAGAGGTACTGGAGATATAGAGGAACAACAGATATCAATACACATAGTCTAACCCAACTGACTGTAGCAAAACTGTTGCCAGATTCATCTTCTTATATTAGAAGTACTGGGGAAATAGAGAAATTACAGAAATCAACACACAGTCTACGCCAAAGTGACTGAATCAAAACTGCTGTTTGATTCTTGTTCTAAGAGTATAGGTACTGGGAACGACAGAAATCAACACACAATCTAACACAGCTGGTCTAACTCAAAGTGACTGTATCAAAACTGCTCCTTGATTCATCTTCTTATAGTATAGATACAGGGGAAATTCCACACGTGTGTATATATTAAGTAGGTGAGGTCTTACTTGTTTATATCTCCTGTAGTAGCTCTGGATCAAGATGGCCGCCTCGATCTCCTTCTGCTGCTGCAGCCTGCGGGCTTTCTTATCCTTGTAGAAGCGGTAGAAGTTCTGGATGATCTTGGCAGCGGCGTACAGCTTCCTCTGTTCCTGATCTACAGAGAGCAAAATCATGTCCAGTTACGCACGGGCCCAACACCCTTCTCTCGACCCACTTGGCATGCAGGGCAAGTAGATGCTGGATATTACTTGTCATGCAAATAATTGGGGCAATGGTAGAGAAGAACTTGACTCTCCTTTAAATTTTTTGTTACATTATTCTAGAGCTGCACTCACCACTCACAAACTCGAGTGGCTCGAGCCCTAGGGCAAACTCGCCGAGCTCGAGCTGAAATCGTGAGCTGGTCTATGTTGGGAACACAAACGTAACACAGAGCACCTCACACACATTATAAACATACATAACTGCTTATCGCTGCCATGTCTTATTTTCAATGTCCAATGTATACATCCAAGCGGTGTTGAGTGTTATTCTGACCTTTGTACCTCGTCAGCACGTTTTAGAATTAAATAAACATGGCAATGTTAATAAATCTCCGCCAATAAGTATTTATTTCTTAATAGCTAGGGTGGGAAATAAGTATTTTTTTGGAAAATCGGAACGTTCGTGAGCTCATGAGCTCACGAGTCAAACGGGTGGTGAGCTCATGAGTTGATTTCCCTCCGTGAGTGCAGCTCTACATTATTCTCAATTTCATAGTTGTTGTCAAAAGTATCATAGATCCAGTAATACTTTTTAGAGAAACTCTTGAGCATGAATAGGTTATAGGTCAACACAATTCTTGCGGCGAAATATCTTTTGACTAGGACAAAGCCCTTAAAGACTGGTGTCTGATTTTTATTTAAAATATCGTATGAATTACCCATTCACTCAGTGCCTTTAAAACAATAAAATTCTTACCTTTCCTTAACAGAGTTCAATACAATACAGTTATAGTAATGGTTAAATTCATCAATGGACAGTCTTTTGTACATAGAAAAAATATTTTAGTTATGCTCAGATAAACATGGTCACCTTACAAGATCAAATACATCACTTAATTATTATCATAATAATCATTATTACTATTACTTTCATGATTATTATTATTATCATTATTATTGTAATTATTATTATTATCATTATTATAATTATTATCATTATTAATATTATTATGATTATTATTATTGTTAGTATCATTATCATTATTATTATTATTATTATCATCCTATCAAAATTATTATCATTATAACTCTTATTAGGACGTACCAGAGAGAGTGAGCTGTGAGAAGTCTTTCTCCATGAATGTGGCGGGTGCGTTGAAGTAGGCGTTGAACTCGGCAGTGGTAGGCGGGGGAGAGTCCAGCGTGAAGCTGTAGGGGCTGGCCATACAGGACGAGTCTGGACTCAGCGACGACGCGGGGGTGCCCAGATCTGGGTACCTGAAAATCAGAGAGTAAATAATAGATAAAGAAGGATTCAAATACAGGGGAAATCAAGGTGACCTAGCCATACAGCCTTTCCCAACAACTATTGAGATTGGCCATTGATACTCTATTGGGTTTTCCTTTGATGGGTATTTTTGATGCTGACTGGTCAAAAGGTGTCAGACATGCGCCCATTCACACTATGTAAATTTAATATTGAATGTTTGAAGTTAATATCACACACCTTAATCTATATCACATGTTAGCCAGCAATATGTTGCCAAACCGCATTTTCAAACAGGGTGTATCTTATACGTTCATGACAAAGCCCTAATATTGCAGGGAAAGAACCTTTTCTCTAATAAGTAGGGACTGGCACCTTCAAAACATTTGCCATTCTATATGATAACAATATTTCCTTGATGATACAGTATCCAAACAATATTTCTAATGATTCAGCCTGCCTCCCAGGAACCTAATTATTTGAAATTTTTCACAGTCAGCTTGGGAATTTTCACTGATAATTAGCGAACTGCATTGATACTGAGACATCTAATTTCATACTGTTAAACAGTACTGGTATAACAATATAATACTTTTTTTCCATTTTGATATTGATATATACGCTAAGTTTTTTGAGAACTATTTAAACCCTGCCATGTGGGTATTCATTAGATAGCTCTTCCCAAGTACTCCCAGATGAGTACCTATATGCCAGGGTTTCAGTCATTTTTCATGTTTTTGCGTCATTTTGTATTGGCCAAATTAGCCACCAGCAGCATAAGGGTTAAGTGCCATACTAACTACTACTAACAAGTAGCCAGACCCACCTGTAATCTTCGAAAGCCATTCCCTCTCCAAGCGGTGTAGATATCCCGGAGTCGTCGGCGAGGGGCGGCGTGGGGGCGGAGCTATAGGAGCTGTAGGAGCTGTGCGAGCTGCTGCGCTCCCTCGAGGGGGGCGTGGCCATCATCAGCGGCATGGACACCGTGTCGAAGTTCAGGTCCTCGCTGCGACTGGGCGACAGCTTGATCCTCTCAGGCATGGCCGCGATGATCTGCTTGGCCAGCGTCGCGATCTGGTTCTGACTATCTTCTTCTGAAATAAATAGTCAATATAATAGTTGGTATAATCTTTTTTCTTCATGGCATAGCATAACTGACAGCTTTGCTAATGTAGAAATATGGCTCTGACTATCCTCTTATGAAATATATAGTCAATATTATCATTGGTATAAAAGTTTATTCTTCCCAGCATAGCATCACAATCAGCTTTGCCGATGTAGAAAAATAGTTCCGACTATCCTCTTCTGAAATAAAAAGTCAGTATTATCATTAGTCATTGGTACAATCTTTATTTCTCCTGTCATAGCATCGCAATCAGCTTTGCTGATGTGGAAATCTGGTTCTGGCTATCGTCTTTTGAAAATGATATTATTGATTGTGGATTAAAAGGTTACTATTGACATATTAATCTATATCATAATGGAGGAATTAATTATGGGTTGTGTGTTACTGCAGTCATATACCATCGCCCACCCCAGTCTTCTGACACACAGGCATCATGTGAGGCAGCGGGTACACATGTGCAACCCTAGTGTGCAACCCTAGTGCCAACTGCTAATGTAGGCTCCAACAATAGCATGTTGAGGACATGATAAAATGCCTTGGTAGAAAAATACCATCAACTTCAGAGATCTTGTTTACTCTTCTGTCAGGGGTGCACAATGTTAGAAACTCTTGCAGGTCAAATTTCCATTTGTCATGTGACCTCGTTACATTCAGCCAGGCATTGTGTTTGAGTGGGTTTTTACCTTGGCTGTGATTGGTTACATTCAGCCAGGCATTGTGTTTGAGTGGGTTTTTACCTTGGCTGTGATTATTGTTACATTCAGCCAGGCATTGTGTTTGAGTGGGTTTTTACCTTGGCTGTGATTGGTTGTTACATTCAGCCAGGCATTGTGTTTGAGTGGGTTTTTACCTTGGCTGTGATTGGTTGCGGTGCTGCCCTCGGAGGACATCTTACAGGTCTGGCTATCCTCCTCGTCAGACGAGATCTTCTCCACATCGATATAAGGACTGGTGCTGCGCGGAGAGTCTGGAAATAAATCACAGGCCGGAATTGAGAGGAGTTACTAGAGGTTACAAACAATGCTTACTCGGTTTCCTTTTTTTTAATCGATTTATTGATTATGAAACAAGCAATCGATAGTAATCGGGAAAGGTGACAGTGACACCAAGCGATAAAAAATAGAACAAAATGACCGGCAGCACAGCTTTCTTGCTGTGAAACTAAGCTCCAGAAACACTTCAAACCAAAGTGAGAGTGGGTGGTGCTAATGGCAAACAACTGACATAGACGATCACTAAGTTTTGCGATCTAGACACCTAGTGCCCAATTACCGAAAAAGTGTGAAGAATCAATCATGGCTGATAATAGATTGCTTGGCTGCAACTGACTATCCATCTTGAAATTAACCGATTCCCAACCCAATTATCTCATAAACTGAATGATAATTACAATTTAACAAATTTGTAGGAGAGTAGTTTCTCCTTAAAATATTTTTCCAACATTGTATTTGCCTGAAAGATTTCACCAAAATATTACCAAAAACTTATGGCCAATGTAAGCATTAATGGGTGCATAAATAAGATTTTGTAACTGTAATTTTTGACTCCAACAGCCATTTGACACAAGGTAACCAGTCATACTCATCAATTTCTACCTGGTAACTTTTTTTAAGATGTTTTACAATGAATTCATCAGGAATTTTTTCATAAACACTTGCAAGAAAGCAGAGAGGGAGTCTCTTTTATTCCTTTTTTTATTCTAGTTTCCTAGATATACCGTTCCTGTTTCCATAGTAACATGTGTCTCACTTGTTTTTGTCTTAGATACATAAATATTGCACCTGTTTACAGCAGAAGAGTGGTATATCATCAATTGCACTATCAAAATGAATATCACACCTGTTTCCAAAATAATATCAGCATGTCACCTGTTTCCTTAGCAACATTAATTTTCATAACATCTGTTTCCATTTTACCATTGGTATCTCACATGTTGCCATAGCAGCAACAATATCTCACCTGTTTCCATGGCGACATGCCCTTTTTCGCACATTCCGCTATCGATGCTGAGCGATGAGTTGTAGGCGGAGATGCCATGGAGATGACCTTGCTCAAGGCCACCCTGCTGGTCGGTCTGCATGAACATGATGGGAGAATTCAGATCTCGATCATTCACCGATATCATGGGGTTATCCCCGCATGTCATGGGATGCATCAGGCTGCCGAGGTCGGGGTCCGAGTTTACATTCCGGAGATTACGAATCTCCGATTTACACATCGTGGGCATGGTGACATTATCGTCCTTATTGGTATCTGCATTCTCTTGCAGTACTTCGATTGAGATTCGTTTTCTGAGTCGCGTCTGCAGTTTGAGTTTTGCGGCGGCGAGGCTGCTACTGTCTTTGTTGGGATTTTCTATCCTATGCTCGTGATGTGCCATGCTGGTACTCGCTGCTGCTGCGGGCCCAACCACCGCTAGCCCCTGATGATCCTGTAGACCAATCACAGGACTTGGTGGCACCCGCCTCGCCCCGCCAGCACCCTCTGCCTGCTGCCCTAGGGAGCCGCCCGGGTACGGTGGGGGAGGGGGTATCTCCACCTCTAGGTTCCCCCAATCACTCCCCCCCTGCTCCTCCCCCTGAGGACTCATGCTGAAACTGGTGCTGGTTACCGGGGGCGGGGTGGAGGTCAAGGTCAGAGGTGAGTTCAAGGTGACCGTGGGGTTAGCCGTTGTGAAGACCTGAAGGGGCAGTTTGAGGGGGTCCTGTGGTGATGAGAGGATGTGTTCGAGGTGTGAGAGGAGCTCGCTCTGCCCCTTGTTGCGCGCGATGGTCAGCGGCAGGGAGCCGTCCTTGTTGCACACAGATATGGTGCTGCTGTTCCACTGTAATAGTACCGCCGCTGCCTCCGTCTTCCCCAACGCACACGCCCACATCTACAAAACACACAACACACATTACAGTATGCAGACATAGTATTATTCTTATTATTATCATGGTCATAATTATTATAATAATAACTATTACTATTATCATCCTTATTATTATCATTATTACTATTATCATGATTATCATTCTTATTATTCTTATTCTTATCATTATCATTAATATCATTATTATTATTATCATTATTATCATTATTATTATCATTGTTTTTATTATTATTATCATTGTTATTATTATTATCATTATTATTATTATCATTAATTTCATTATTATTATTATTATTATTATTATATTATTATTATACTATTATTATTATTATCATTATTATTATTATTATCATTATTATTATTATCATTATTATTATTATTACTATTATAACTATTATTACAATTATCACCATCATCATTATCATCATTAACATCATCATTATCATTATAATTATTATTATCATTACTCTACTTACCAGTGGTGTAGATGAGTTGTCGTCCAGACTCAGGGCATCTACTTCATATTCCAGCACCAGGCTTGGGTTCTTGGCTCTGAATTTATCAAAATATGAATGATGCATAAAACATACCAATATCGAATCGTGAAAAAGTGTTGTATTGTTTAAACTTTGAGGCCCTGTAGACAGCTATTGCAGCCAGCAATACAACGTATGATCTTATACCCTACTGCCTTGAATAACTGTTGAAAACAACTTACCTCAGAAGAAGTAGAGACTGATTTCTTTGAGCTCTCCATATCACTAGATAACCTAACTTTTGGGCTTCACTAAGATAAATAGTTTATGGGGGTAATCTTCTATATCTAACAGTCTCTGCCCACACTGATGCAACGGTGTCCATTATAAGGGCACTTCTGCCAGGCTATCGAGACAGGAGGTACAGATCAGGGTAACCAGGGTTAAGATCTGTTATACTGGGACTGCTTAATTACTGTACAATACTGTACAATATAGCAACCTATATGTCTCCCCACAAAGGTAGTTTGAAATTGGGTCCCTCGGAGGCAGGCAATATTGTCAAAGATCTGGATAAGATATGATAAGAAAATCCTCATACCGTATCATATTACATTTTTTTTTAAAGATTCCAATCTCTAATGTAGTCTTCCCACAAAGGTAGTTTGCTATTTATTAGTGACACTTCTGAAGCTGACTTTATTAATATCAGGTCCCTGGGAGGCAGGCCATGTTGTCAAAAATATGGTTAATATATAACAAGGAAATATCCTCATTATATCATATTACAAAATTTTTAGGTGCCAATCTGTAACTTCAAAGCAGGGCTCAGAAGCAAATACTGTCTTCATCATATTCTAACACCCGGCTTGGGTCGTTTTACCTAAAAATTATAAATCATGAAGAAAACAGGAAGATTGCTAGCATAGAAGGATGTTTTAGCATGACCTACAGATTATACTAAGATAACATCTCTTTACAGGTTATCTACACATAGTATAGGCCTCCGAGTGTGAGAAGTGTGTTTGTTACCTCCAGTCTATGAGCGTAGAGATGAGCCTGTGGTAGCCGAGTCCCGCGGCCAGGTGGAGCAGCGTCATGCCCTTAAACAGGCTGCCCTTGGAGAAGTCTGTGTTCTTCACCCACGTGCGACCACTCATCTTCTCACAGTACTCAATACAACGCCCTTCAAATGAGTCGTACGCCCGCCCTCCACCCTTGTTACCCTGAAATACAGGTAAAATATTACCCTGAAATACAGGTAAAATAAAGCAAAGATCATGAGAAAATATTTGTCGGCCACATACGACTAATCGTTTTTTTGCAGTACCTGATCCAACAACTACAAGTGAATCATGTCCTTTTTCCACATTTGTTACCCTGAAGTACCATCTAAATTAGGTCATGAGCAATGAAGTGAAAATTCAATGTCCACGATTCAAGAGTGATTTCAAATCTTCTCTCAGTACTCAATGAATCACATAGCACGTCTGAACATATGGTCTTGACCACAGAGCAATGTTTTTTAATAAAAGCTAAGTTAAATTTGATCTTACACATGGGTCTAACAGCTCCTTTTCTAATGTTTTGAATATCATGTTAGCTGATGAGTTTTGTCTAAGCTTGTCCTGCCCTCATGGCCGAGTGCTCTAAGAGGCTGCCACTGACTACTACCAGGTTCCAATCTCAACCAGTGACTTGGGGTTAGGAAGTGTTTTTTGCCGGTTTTCTCCACTACTTACTAACTGATTCATCATAATATGGCAGAAAAAAGTGACAATTATTGATATTCCAAATTCCAAATTCTAATATTGTTATTTGTGTATTAGAGATGGGAGAAGAGTAACTACTTACATGACTACTCCTGTTTTCGTTCAAGCACGCCCCGGTCCCAGCAAGACGCTTCTCCAGTTGCTCCAGCCGCTCCAGGATGGCCATCTTGAACTGATTGTCTGAAGAATACACACACAGTCATCACAAACTAAGGAAGTGTCATAATACCTATGATTTCTTAATTACTAAATTAGTAGTAGTAATAGTAGTAGTGGTAGTGGTAGTGGTGGTGGTAGTAGTAGTAGTAGTAGTAGTAGTAGTAGTAGTAGTAGTAGTAGTGGTAGTGGTAGTGGTAGTGGTAGTGGTAGTAGTAGTAGTAGTAGTAGTAGTAGTAGTAGTAGTAGCAGTAGCAGTAGTAGTAGTAGTAGTAGTAGTAGTAGTAGTAGTAGTAGTAGTAGTAGTAATGGTAGTGGTAGTAGTAGTAGTAGTAGTAGTAGTAGTAGTAGTAGTAGTAGTAGTAGTAGTAGTAGTAGTAGTAGTAGTAGTAGTAGCAGAAGTGGTAGTAGAAGTAGTAGTAGCAGTAGTAGTAGTAGTAGTAGTAGTAGTAGTAGTAGTAGTAGTAGTAGTAGTAATGGTAGTGGTAGTGGTAGTGGTAGTGGTAGTAGTAGTAGTAGTAGTAGTAGTAGTAGTAGTAGTAGTAGTAGTACTAGCAGTAGCAGTAGCAGTAGCAGTAGTAGTAGTAGTAGTAGTAGTAGTAATGGTAGTGGTAGTGGTAGTGGTAGTGGAAGTAGTAGTAGTAGTAGTAGTAGTAGTAGTAGTAGTAGTAGTAGTAGTAGTAGTAGTAGTAGTAGTAGCAGAAGTGGTAGTAGAAGTAGTAGTGTTAGGATGTGACTCACATATATTTAAACAATTGAACATACTGAAGTACCTACAGTGATTTAAGTACTTCACACTATTTTCTATCTCAATTTACAATTAATGATCACTGAATAGTCAAGATAACAGGGCTGGCAAAAAAGTGGCAGAAGTTAGAAGCAGGCGGACTGGCAACAATAAAATCTAAGGTAAACCTCTGACTACTGACTGTGTTAAAATGCTGCCTTACCATCTGAAGCGAACCACTCTTTTTGTTTCTCCTCGAGAGTGGCCTTCTCCTGCTGCTTGTACTCGAACACACAGGAGTTAGATATGACGTACCCCTCACAGGCCACCTGCAGAGTCACCAGGCCTGGCTCATGGGCTGCAAAATACAACAATATCATGTGACACGTAACGTGACAAGAAAGAAACCCAAGTCAAATGATTCAGACACACTGTAAAATGTATAACTTTTGTAGCTGATTGCAGTATGGAAAATGCCTAACTTGTTAGTTTCTGTTTAATATTTTGTAGATGATTCCACTATGGCAAATGCCTATCTTGTTCATTTCTGTTTAATCTTTTGTAGGTGGTGGCACTATGGAATATATATTTTTCTTTTTCTTTTCTGATTATTCTTTTGCAGCTTATTGCACAATGGAAAATGCCTAACTTGTTCTTTCCTGTAAAACCTTTGCCTAACTGCCAGTATGTACCAGGGTAGGGGTGGTACCATTGCTAGACTTACCAGGGCAGAAACACCTGAGCACCCCGCTCTGTACCAGGGTGGCGGGTACGCTGATGCCGTTGAAGAGCACACTGTAGGGCGAGGTCGTTGAGTACCACGGACCTGTCACCAGAACCTTCACTCCACCCTGAAGAAAAAAACAAGAAAAATATAGGACCCTAAATAACTAACAAGGAAAAAATAACAGGAATCTTCAAAAAATGTCTTATAATTTATTTTTTCTCCAATGCATTCACAGGCCTCAAAAGTGTATGGTATTGCATGTGTTGTATTGTACACGTTTTGAGACCTTTTGAGAGTTTTTTGTATTCTAAGCTGTCTACATCACACAGTAAGTAGTTACCCAACGCTAGGCCTTTCTTGCACTGTGAATGGTGAAAGGCAGTTCTCTGGTTAGACTGAACTCCTAGCCCCAGAAAACTTAACATTCCCTTTTGAGTTGATCAACCATTACAAGCAAGATGACATATATATTCTAGCGATTTCTTCCTAATTTTTTATTCTCAATAATATCTTGATATCTTTTTCAATCCTAAACTAGGTTCCATTTTTGCACATTCTTTGACCAATCACATTTCGGCTTTGGGAACTCACCTATATATGACCAATCGGAGGAAAAGCTGATGATGTTTGCATGGTGAGATAACCAGGCATGAATGAGTTAATATATTTTTCCAATCCTAACCTAAGTTCATTTTTTTCACAGTACATAACCAATCACAATTCAGTTTCGAGAACTCTCCTTAGTATTTGAAGGAGAAATTAATCAGAACCCTAACTGCACATTTCCTTCAAATGTTTTGCGAACTTTCACTCAATTTCAAGGGTATTTCCAAAAGTTTTGAATGAGCAGAAGACATTTGTCAAAGAAACCTCCTGGCATTAATGGGTTAACCAATCAAATTTCAGCTTTGAGTACTGACCTCGGGATAAGACCAATCAGGGGAAAAGTCTGTGATGTTTGCGATTCCCATGCGCGTCTCGACTCTGGTGGGCGTCGGCTGCGGTGTGGACTTGTGACTGCTGAGGCAGCTGGCGCAGTTGATGGTGGTGGTTGAGGTACATGTGGTTGCAGGGTTATTGTTGGCCACGCTCGTGCACGGCATCGACACGTCCGTACTCAGATTCTCAAAGTCCGGCAGGTCAAGAATGTCAAAGGCGTCGAGATTCAGATCCGTACTTTGTGGCGAGACCATGCTACTCCGGAGAGCATCCAGGCTCTCCATGCTGCTCGTTTGATTGGACGAGAAATCCTTGCCTCCCGACGGCATGTTGGCCTGAAGCGTTTTCTGGATTTCGTCCTGCGAGAGCGCAAAGTCCGGGTCCATCAGACTCTGCGCTTCGTTTTTCAGATTGAGCATGGAAACGAAGTTAATGTCAGCGGGTTTTTCGTGAGAGGTAGTGGAGCTGCCATTGTGAGAGGGGGGGAAATTATTTTCGGCGGAGGAGCACTCGGTGGCGGTTTTATTGAAATCCATGACAACGTCCTGCTGCGGAGTAAACAAGTCACCGCCCGTCTTATCACTAGCCTCCTCCTTCACAGTCAGGAAACTTGCCGAGTTGTGATTAAGAAAACTTGACGATGACGGTGACGACGTCGAATTTTGGCCAGGTGGCGCCACCAGGCCTTCAGCATTTAGACGAGACTGAGATTCAGTCGGAGTGTCCGCAGCTTCTGAATCCATGACGGCCGCCGATTGGGCCGCAGCGGCTGCCTGTCTGTTGATGATGGAGATGGGGGCGGGCGTCTGGCTGCTGAGGATTATCAGCCCGTTACTCCCCTGAAGCTGCGACAGATTCAGAATAAAGGGGGCGCCGTTGTTGGCCATCTGCTGCGTGGTGACTGGCGTAGTCGGCGTGGGGGCCGTTGTCAGCAAGAGGCTAGTCGCGGCCGAAGGACCGTTCGCAGCATTCTGTGCAGCAGCGACGCTAGCTTTATGAGAGGAGCTATTGAGCAGCGCCACCAAGCGGCTCTGAACGAGACTAGACGGCAGGTTTCCGCCACCGCCGCCATCAGCCTTGGGTGAGATGAGGTTTAGTTTGCTCTTGCTCTTTTTACAGTTTTTATCGTGGGAGCCGTTCAGTGACGTACACAAGCAGTCTGGTCGAGACTGCGACACCTTCTCCTGGTGCTCCAGCATCTGATGAACAATGGATTCTATTGTTTCCTCAGTCTGAAAAATACAATGGAACATCCCTTAAACAATAGACTAAACAATGGATTCCCTTGTCTCCATAGTATAAAAAATACAATGGGACATCCCATATTCAATGGACTGAACAATGGATTCTATTGTCTCCTTAGTCTGAAAAATACAATGGAGCATCCTATAAACAATATACTGAACAATGGATTCTATTGTCTCCTTAGTATGAAAAATACAATGGAATATCCCATAAACAATATACTGAACAATGGATTCTATTGTCTCCTTTGTCTAAAAAATACAATGGAACATCCCATAATCCACAGATTGAACAATGATTTCTACTCGCTAGTCAAAAATCTACAATGCATCTCCTGAACAATAGATATAACACACTGAAAAAATCATAGGCAATGAATTCAGCTGTCTCCTCAGTCTAAAACAAACCAAGAAACAATGGCACTATTGTTTTAACATACCTTGTTGCTGACCAGTTGTTCAGTGGGGGATCCCCTGTCAGAGCTCCGAGAAATGGTGACTAAAAAGAAAAAATGATATTTAACAACATCAACTAGAAAACTCAGGAGCAGTATTGACTTTGTAATTCTAGGCTTGATTGTGGCATCACTGTTATTATGATACTGATCCTGATTCCAAGCCTCAGCGTCATTTTGGAAGTTGCTGGATTTTACTTACATCTCAATAAGAACAAGAAAACTTTAAATAGAAACATTAATGGGATGCAGAATATATGAAACTAATGATGGGTCTCCAGTAGGACCTCTCAAAAAATATCACCAAATATCAAGATATTTGTAGTTACAATAGGCAGGAAAGGTTGTAGTCATAACAAAACACTAATACTTGATATAAGATAATTTCTTCTTAGATTTTTTTTAATTTTACAGTTAAAATCAATATCTTTCTAATAAGATAAAAAAAACTCCATAAAACCTCTACATGGGTCTGATCCTTAAGTATGATACATGATCTATCAAATTAATGAGATGTCTCCAGCAGAGGAACCCCTCACAACTCCTCTGTGCGTACTTACACATAGGTCTGAGCTGACTGATGAGCTCCTCCTTGGTCCACTCCTTCTTCTCAGACACGTGGGACAGCGAGGGGATCATCACCTTGGTATCGTCCGGGTACGGCACGTTCAGGTAGTGCACTAACACGATGTTGGGATTCTACAAGAAGACAAAAACATAAACCTTGTGAGTCCAAAATGTAATGCTGCTCCATAATCACTAATATGTCAGGTTGCAATGAGGACAACTGGCCTAAACAAGCCAGGCTTTTATGGTTGAGAATTTTAACCCTACTAGTGCTGAGCCTACTTTCATCTGAAGCACAAGACCACCACAATTTTTGAAACCCTGTTATGTTGGTATTCATTGGTTTCTGTCATGTTTTTTTGCATCATTTTGTATTGGCCAAATTAGCCACCAGCAGCATAAGGGTTAAAAAGATTTAGTCTATCGTGCTTATTTGACAAGTCAAAATGAACGGTAAATCAAATTGAGAAGTCCACACATCTCAAAGTTTTCTTTTCAATAATTAGATATGAGATTTTGGGATATCTATGAGAGTCTTACTATATGGGAGTTTTCTTACCTGAAGTAGCCAATAGCATCGCCTGTGAAAGGTGGGCAGGATAGCAGAGTGTACGTAACAGCCGTAGATACACTGAAATACAAAGCACAAAATAGATATGAAGGTGAGGGAAGAGGGATTAGGTTCTCATATCCTTTCAGCACCTTAGCTCATGTCTTGATGTGGTAGAAACACAGAAAAAACAGCCAGATATTTATTTCAGTATTTTGATATTTCAACTGTGTCATCCTTAAATATTTTACTTTAAAAAGCAATCTCTTAAAAGCATTTAAAGGAAAATGTTGATCTAAAGCAAAACAACCCTCCAACCATCCTTCAGATGTTTTGTGAACTTTTGCTTTATTCCTAAAATATTTTCAAAAGTATGAGAGTAGCAGATGATACCCTCTAGAGAAAATCTGTGTGTTAATGGGTTAAACTGTTTGGTTATTTGTTTATCATTGTCATTTTGTAGTGCGAGGTATTTATTTGAAGTTTTCCCTTACCTCCACTACCTGCACCTAAACTATAACTCTTTTTTAACTGAGAGATTAAATGTTTTGCTTACCTCCACTCCTTTCACCTGAACTACAACTCATTTTATATAATTTTTTTTAGATATTTCTATTATCATCATTTTTTATCTTTTTTTTTAAAAGTTTGTAACTGTTGTACCTTGTGTTTACTCTAATTTCCTGCTAACATCCATTCCTTGCACCTAAACTGCTCCTTTTTATAAATGCCAGATTTTATTGTAATTGTGGCCTTACCTCTACTCCCTGCACCTTGAGCTTCATGTGGTCTTCTCGCGTGGTCTTGCCGTCCTTGCGTTTCTTCCAGCAGTAGCCGTCTCGCCGGTAGCGCACGCGCTTGCGGCTGTAGAGGAGCATGGTGCCGCTGGCCGCGCGCACCTTCACCTCCTTGCTCAGCCATTCCCGGTGCCGCTCAAACGCGATCAGGATACCCGCGATCTCCTGCAAGAAAATAACACATGGAAACAATTAAGAGACTGAGGTTCTTTTTCATCTATTTATAAATTCCATGAGTTCTGGGGTCCTAAATGTAAAATTTGCTGACAATAAAATATTGCAGAGGTTCATTTTCACTTAGTTATTTCCCCTGCATTCTGGGTGTCTAAAAAAAATTTGCTTGTTGAATGCAATCAAGAAACCAGCTATTTCTTGCAATAAATTTTGACATAAGTACAACAGAGGTTCATTTTCATTTATTTATTTTCCACGAGTTCTGGGGTCCTAAATGTAAAATTTGCTTGAAAGACTCAGATGCTTGTTGAATGCAGTCAAGAAATGAAATATGGTATTTGAACAAAAGGAACTATACAATTTGCTTAGAAAATTGGTACCATTAAATGACCATCTGTGCTCTGGTTGACTGTGCAATTTTTGTAACAAATCTAAACATTGACAACTGTATTTGTCTGTAGTTTTGCTAACCCTATTGTTCAACTTGTGTTTCTAAGTTTTTCTTTTTCTTATTGAGTTTTCAGTCAAATATTTCTGAAAATACTGATTGTAATGAAATATTTTTTTAAACATAAGACCATGCATATGTGCACACTCAAAATGAGATTAGAATGGCTTGAGTTTTAACTTGGCTTGTTTGCATTGCCTCCGAATTTCAATCAAATATTTTTAAAATATGTTTTAGCAGTTAAGATATGCAAGACTATGTGTATGCTCCAGCTGTAATGAAATGAGTAAAAGGGAGTAATCCTTTTTTATCTCGCTGTACTCATCAAGTTAAAGTAATATTTCCAAAGATTTGAAGAGAAATTTCAAAACAAAAACAACACAAAATATTGCTTAGTTATCAAGATAGTTTTATACATGTGCAGCCTCTAGAAGTAAATGGTTAAAGGGAGCATCTCTTAATCACTTCATTGTACTCATCAAATGATTGATATTTTCAAAATATTTTATAAATAACTTCAAATAAAAAAACAAACAAAATGTATTACTTTTTCAAAAAGATTTTCAAAATAACACCAAAACGAGACTTTTTTCAAGATAGTTTGATCCATACATGTGTAATCCCCAGGGGTAATTGGGTTAAAGGGAGCATTCGTTAATTACCTCATTGGTGTTCCAGCGATGGCGGTCCCGCGTGAACTCGAGGCTTTTTTGCACGGCCTCCAGCTCCTTGGGCAGCACAATATGGGGGACATCACGGTTCTCTGAAACGAAACAGTCGGCGGCGGCAGCCCAATTAACCACGGTGTTACATTTCAGAGCACAGTTACTGATTAGTTGTGTCATGTTGTGTCACGTAACCCAAAATACTCGGGTGCTAAAGGAAAACAGCAGCCGAGCAGGCCTCCAGGCTAACATGCTGCTCAGGCCAGACTAAGCTTATTCATTGTATTACACTTTATTGGCCTTTTGGGGTGCCTCTTTGGAAAATCAGCAAAATAGATCTCGCCTTCTGGAAAAGCATCTTAAAAGATAAGGTTTTCTCAAACTCAGGAGATTCAATCTAGCACACTGTTGACACTGTCAGTAGATCTGCCTTGATCTGTTCCAGGGCAAGTTTTGCTTAGGATTTTATCAAAATTATCATTGCATTGTTGTTTTTATTTGAATCAAAATAAGTGTCACATGAAAAAAGGGAAATGAATCTACATTCTAGCAATTTTATCTTTTTCCCATTGGCCAAAAAATATGTTAGTGTGATCCGTAAGACAACAAATCAAGTTGGTTTCACCTAATTATGCTATGCTCTCAGTCACACACACACACACACATTGGTTACAATAGTCTTATTGTTAAAAAGTATTGCCTGAAGCAGCCAAAACAGTCTGATAGTTTTGGTGAAATCTTAGAAGGAAAGGCATACTTGGGAAAAAGACTTGATGGAAAATTGTAATCCATATGTTCATAGAATAAACACCATTGCACTGACTATACTTTTTAGGCCATCCCATGAGTTAACCCTTATGCTGCTGGTGGTTAATTTGCCCAATACAAAATGATGCAAAAAAACTTAAAAATGACTGAAACTCTGACAAAAAGGTACTCATCTGAGAGTACTCAACGAGAGCTATCCAATGAATAACAACATGACAGGGTTTAGAAGAAAGAAGCCTCAGTATTTGAAGGATTAAACTAATCGAGCCGGGAAATCTATGAGTCATCTTGGCCTATAATTCTTAAGCATAACTTGGAATAAATGGAAATTCGCAAATAATGTAAGGCAGAATTGTTATTTGAGTTTGTATGAATTTCTTTCATTCAAAAATATCTCAAAATTCTATTTTGTTAAGATAATATCACCAAAAAAGTAAGGCCATTTTTGGACATAGCAGTCATGAATAAATCAGCTAACCCAGCATAGAATTACAATTTTTAAAATAAGCATCAACATTTATGAGTCAAACCATATGGCAAAAGAGATGATGAAAAGATTTATTTATTATCTTTCCCCATTTGTTTTCTTAAGCAAATACTGTACAGAAGGACCTTGTTCTAGCAAATCATAATACATAAAGAATCATACTGAAATTGTTTTGGGTGCTTGTGTACTTTCAAAAAGTCATGTATCAATTTCCAAAATATTTGAAATAAGTTTTGCTTTAGGTCTCTGTCTTAGCCAGTATTCAGAAACTGGGTGCCCAGAATTGGTAATTGAACAATTTGGGGGAGTCCTACTTTTCAAGGGATACTGGAATTTATTCAGATATCAACCACAACATGTATTTACAGAAATGTCATGTAAATTTTGTTGAGATGAAACTGATCAAGATTTTTGAGGGTTTGTGTGTCCAAATGAAACCCAGACACCCTGCATACATGCTAAACCCTGCTTTATAGGTTCAGATGAGAAGTTCCCCTAAGGCTTATAATATTTTCTAATAGATGCTTTTATTCAAAATACACCAACAAAATAGTTAGGAGCCCCTCACATTAACTCATTTAAATGTTTAGGAGCCATTACTGATTTATCGTCTGAATTAATGCTACTTTTTGAAATAACTTAGGCAGGAAACATTACTTCAGACAAGCGGAGTATTCATTCTAGTACCAACCATTACCCAACATTTTTCCAAATTTGCATTTTGTCTAGGAGACTTCATCTAAAAAGTTAAGCCTTGTTTGGCAAATGATGGGTTTAAAACTCATTGAGGCTCAAGAGTTCCTCTATAATTGTTTTCTTGCTCCACAAAGTTTTTGACAATATCTTAGGAATAAAGAATATGATTTTATAAAATATATGAGCGAGAGTTGTTTGTAGTGTCCTGGGTGACATTTTTCACCCAAACATTTTCTGGACTAAGCTTTTGCCTAAATTCTGAGGCTGTTTTGGCCACTGAGGCATTGATGGGTTAAACCATTATTCAAACTTAATTCCTATCATACTAAAACGAGGTAAACAACTCTAGCTCAGCCATGCAATGCCAAATCCTTTTTGTTCCTACAAAATTAATAGTTTGGGAATTGATTTGCGTTGCTCAGTTTATTGAGATGAATTATTAGTGCTGGATTGTAACATAATTTACGAAAAAACACAGCCCAAATGCCAAAAATGATGATAAGTGGTTGATGCTTGAAAGCTTAAAAATAATTAAGTGACCTCCGGGCCATTTCTGTGGTTATGGAAATATGATAATTCCCACAGATCTAAAAAAAATACCACCAGCATTGACAAGCAGTGTTCCCTCAGGGAAAAAGAATAATAGCCAATCGCCCTAATCGTTTACAGACTATTGCCTTTTTCGATTGGGATTTTGTTTATTTTCACATTTTTGGCATTCTCTGTATCATAAGTCACTCACAGATTTTTCACATGCCTCCATTGAAAATCTATTTCTTACAAATTTTCAATGGTCAGTTTTTACCCTTAGAAATCACCCATTTTCAATGCCCCTTATACTTATGGCAATGTGGGCATTATGCTTTCATTTAGCAGATACATGTTTATGGTTTTAATATGCATATATATTGTGATCTCCCTTGAAAAATAGGACTCCAAAATACTTACCAATTGAGCCATACCAAACGTTAACAGACAACAAGTTATAGAGGGGCTCTTAAAGCTGAATGGGTTCCCCAAAGCCTGGCAACTTTAGCAGCTAGCCAGGTTAGCCAAGTGGACAGTGGTGAGAGACAGTGTACAGTCTGTGTTATGCCTTGGACCACTCAGTTATAGGGGTAGGCCCCTTATATGGGCCTACCATTCAGGTTAAAAATGAAGAAAGTGTAAGTATGTACAAAATGGGCTTCCATTGTATCATTCCAACAAATGTAGAGTTTATGGGGTATAACCTGGATTACAGCCCAGGCATGAGCTTCCTAACACTGATTATGCAGAGTCACGTTTCTCATCTGCCACGACCAAGCCTTGAATAAGTTACCTTGGTCCCAGAAGCCCCCTCTGCCAATACAACAACTCTTCTTTTAGAGCTTGTATAAAACACCATAGGGACCAGTGCCTGTACTGATGGCCATGTCATCTAAGGCGTTGCCACTGACTGCTAGCTGTCTTGGACACCACTGCCTGGGGTTTTGCCAGGTACTCCAGTTTCCTTAACAACTTACAACTGGCTAGTCATGAATTAGCCTCAGTAAGGCAGAAAAAGAGACGATAAAAGAAATTCCAAAGCCATGATCAGAGTTTCTCTATAAATTGTTGTCTGGACCTAGGATACTTTTGACAATCACTTAATAGGAACGAAGAATAATTATACAAAATATTTGAACGAGAGTTGAAATTGGAGTTCTGACTAAAATTTCTCTTTCAAATAATTTTGTGACTTTCCTTTCACCTGAGAGATCACACCAAGATTGTCGGGCTACTTTTGGCCGCCGCCGCTGCTGGGAGCATTATATTGGGTTAACAAATGACTGCTCAGCCAGAGGAGGCAAATACACAGACTGATTCCCCATATCAACCCGGCAAATATTGATAATAACACACCATAATATTCATGAGCAATCAAAAGGTCCCGAGTTCGACACAATGAGCTGTGGAAATGGCTGCCTGTGATTGGTGGAGCCTTAACCCATTCTTGCCTGGAGATCGTCTAGACGAATGTTGTCTGGACTTACAAAACTAGTGAAAATAACTTCAGAATTGATCATAAATTCACAAAATATTTGGCAGATAGTTGTGGGTATGATTACGATAACCATTTCTCCTTCAAGTACTCTATAAAACTACTCTTATCAAAAAGATATCATCAAAATAATGAGAATGGTTTGGCCTCTATAGGTGTAAATGCGTTTAGCAATATCCTGTGTTATGTCAGAGGTCAATTACATGGAGGGATAGGCAAATAGATCATGGTCCATTTGGACAGAGTAAGCTTCTTTTCCACAGCTTTTATTTATTCCTATTCTAATATTTTATATTTTTTGAAGTAATCACCTTCACCCGATGATAAATAAATATAATATCATCAAATCAAATAAAGAGGTAAGCAAATTACTAGCGTTATGTCAAGGACAAAAAAACATATTTACGCTAAATTACCCTATCACCTGTTACTCATGATTCCATTCACCATAATATACATCTAACTCATTCAGCTGTAATGTAGCACATCATTCATCCTGTTCATTAACATGCTAACACACTAGTGCACTATGTAGCACCCCCATATATATGAGAGACCTATTTTGGGAATATTATCATAATAAAAGAAGCTATACGACGAAGAAATATTATTCACAACATAATCTGGAAGTCCCCTTCACATACTTCATGAAAAGATGCCTTATTCCTATGGTTTTCCATAATGATCAGAGCTCAAGACTAAATGTATCATGATAGAGCCATTCTATGCATGAATCTAGATGACAGTTAAAATGAATGGAAAACTCTCTTCAAGATATTTTTGAAATCCATCTAAACCCTTGGTATTCATTGGATAGTTCTTGCTGAGTACTCTCAGATGAGAACCGATTTACCAGGGGTTCGGTGATTTTTCAGGTTTTTGCATAATTTTGTATTATCAAAATTAGCCACCAGCAGCATAAGGGTTAAGAGCGAGACATGGTAGCCACTAGGTGTAATTATGCTTGTGTTTTTCTTACCTGAGTTGGATGATGAAGTGGTCATTCTGTCATCTGCCTCCATTCTACAACGCTAACAACTTCACTACACGGAACCTGCATCCTGCATACTGCAAAGACAAACAAGACACCAAGCATTACTCCAGGGTTACCAAATAAAGGATGACAAGGAATACAGATAAATCACATCAAATCTCAGCTATAACCAATACAGGAATGGTATCCAAACCCAAGGCTTGGTTAAATATATTCATTTATGGACATCAAGAGATGGCAGGGAGAGAGCCGTTAATTAAATCACTCGAGCCACGCATAGGCAGCAGACCACTTCTAAACCTGGCACCTCAACAAATGATTCACGCAGACACTACTTTCTGCTTTGGTAAACACAGACTAAGCCATGGTGACTAAACCAACACTCTGGGGGCTACCCCTAGAGCTGAGTGGTCCAATGCAATGTGCATTGGCTTCTGATGCTTTGAATCTGGACCCTGGCATGTGGGAAAGTTGCCAGTAGCACAACAGACCACTTGTAAAGGTAGCTGATACCTCCACAAATGATTCCTGCTTTTTACATAAACAAAGAAGTTTACAAGAAAGGGTATAACCCATAAGGGACATTTCTGTGATTGAATGAATGAATAAATAACATGAATAAATAAATAAATAAATAAATAAATAAATATATAAATAAATAAATAAATAAATAAATAAATAAATAAATAAATAAATGAATAAATGAATAAATAAATAAATAAATAAACAAACAGATAAGTAAATAAATGAATAAATAATCAAATATAAATATAGATAAAAAATGTAAGAAAAGGTATAATCCTGTGAGGAACATTTCTGTAAAATTAAGATGCATGGTAACAGCAGATAATCATGACCAACAATGTCCTTGCCTGCAGCCACTAACTAAAAACATCACATATCCCTGCTATTATATAGTAATGATGAATATTTGAACAAAATAAATCCTGCTAATTTAGTTAATGTTTTTTTAATTTTCCGATATACACTGATCAGACATGAGTGATAAAATAAGAATAAAATTTCCTGAAAGACTTCAGACCGCCAAATTCATGACACTAACAGGCAAATCAGCCCTGTGTATGGGAGACCATGACAAATAAACAGGACATGTCTATTACATACTCATTGAGCAATTGAGAGGATAACATGTAATTGATTCTGACAGGCATCGGATTGTTGACTTCACTTATCAGGGCTGAGATTAGAGCAGTCACAAACTGGTGTATACCCTTTGAATAGTGCCAACTGACACTCGGCTTATTAGTATAAATTTCAATCGAGTCTCCTTGCAAATTCATTATAATATAAGTAGATCATGTGCCACTTCGTCCTCAGACAATCCTCCCCGTGGTACCAGGTTACCAGAATATTAGGTCAAATTGTAACATTTCACTGCTGTATTTAATTTGCCGATCACATATCATCATGATCGGCAAATTAAGATTAGGAAAATTGTGTCAAATTTCGGACACAGAACATAAACCAGGTCTACAATATTTCTTATGCTGGTGGTGGCTGACTTTAATGGCCAATATAAATTTATGCAAAAAATCTGAAGAATTACTGAAACCCTGGCACATGGGTACTCATCTGAGAGTGCACAGTCAGAGCTATCCGATGAATACCAACATAATAGGGTTTAGATGGTTTTCAAAAATCTTTGCGTTCTTGTGCTTTGGACGAAAGTAGCTTCAGCATGGGAAAGGGTTCGAATGTTTTGCAAAATATGCTTTAGTCATAGAGCTATAAACAAAATCATCACTACTTTGCCCATTACAAGCATAAATGGATTAACCCATTCATGTTTGTAGCACCCAAAAATCTCCTGACTATCTTTTGGGATATGCATCTGACAATTCAGCATTTTTCTATGAAATACCTGAAGGAGAAATGTTAACAAGAAAGCAACACACCACTCACCCAGGCATGAATGGTTTGTATTGTGCAGGTGATGTTTGTGGTTATACTTGTTTCAATGAGGACCGCCCCATCCTCCACCTACATACAACTCTCCCTTTCATACCTGGAGTTCCTATAGAAATCACTGACAGTATCTGTCAAACACTCAAAAACAACATACTACTAGGAAAGAAACAAGCCACAAAAATATTTGAGGTAGTTTTTAGCTGTTAGTTGAAGTTCAACTTCACTTTTCTCCTTCAAATACTTCCCAAAAGATCCTTTTGTTAGAGATATCAAAAAATATATAGGCCCTGAGAATTAGACCGTATATGCCTGTATAGCGCCCAAAATCATCATTGCTTTTTTACTTGTATTAATCTCTTTAGAGAGCATTTTTGTAAAATATTTGAAAGAGATATGCTGATTCACAATTCCCCTTCACATATTTGGTGTTCTTATGATTAATTTTGAAGTTATTGTCAGAAGTTTGGCCGGTCCAGAGGACACCTGTTCAGCAGATGCTGGGTTACAGGGTTATACAAATCAGCGTGAGAGCTTCTGCTGAATACCTGCATGGGAGCTTCAAGTGATGCACTGGAGGGGCTTATCTACCTGGCTCAATAGCTTATGATGGATGGCCCTCCATCCATAGAGACCCGTCAAACACACACCCCCCCCCCCCCCCCCCATCAATCTGACAGCCACACAAAGCAGCCCTGTCAGCAGTGATAAGCGGAGGAGGTGGGGGAATATTGACAGTGAAAACAGAGGCACCGCATATCTTAACCCACTGTGGCTCAAGGGTAAACCACAAGATATTATATATACTGTTCAAATCTATGATACTTTTGACAATAACTTTGGAATATGTTGCTACAAAATATTTGAAGGAGAATTGATGGCAGTGTTGTGATTAACATTCTTATTTCATATCTTTTCATAAATATCCTTATGCCATAAAGATTTCCCAAGATATATCTTTTGAATAGATCATGAATTCACAAAATAATTGGAGTAGAGTTGTAGGCTGAGCTCTGATCAACATTTCTTCTTTAAGTATTTCCAAAAGATGTTTTTGTTTGAAAGATATCACCAAAACAGTCAGGGCTCTTATGGTCCCTACCGGCGGGAATGGGTAAAAGCGCTAAGCTCATACTAGCCCTACCGTACCTTACCGTAACATATAGTACCCTACCGTGCAGTACCGCTACACCTTTCTAATGTTATTATAAGATGCAGCCTTTATATCTTTTCATCACTAGCTCATTGTAGGCCAGACAGACAGGCTATTCACCTGACACATTCCATTCCTGTTCACCTACTTTCACAAGTCCCCCCCTAAACGTTAACTCATTTCTCACCATGCTGATTTTAATGAATCTTTTCATGTTGCCAAATTTGTTGAATTTTATAGTAGTTGTATCGCATATTTGGGAAAAATGTTAAGGAGAAAAGTTAACCATAACTCAACAAACAGCTCCCCTTAAAATTTTTTGTAAAATCAAGGTCAAGGTCAATAGTGGAGAGAATATCTTACATTCTGACAACAATACATAGTCAAACTCTGAAGCATGAAGGGGTTATCCCATTCACATCAGGAGCACAAACACTGCCTTACACATATATGCAGATATTTTAATAACGAAGCAGTATTTTGAGAAAAACTTGAATGGAAGTCATTTATCTTATTGGGTATAATATTTCCTCTTCCAATATTTTTCAAATATTACTCAGGGGTCAGGCTACGGCAAGAAACTGAGGAAGACCGCCGGGCTATAGGTTCCCAAAACTTCATAGCCCGATAGAAAACTTTAGTCCCACTAAAAAACAAAAACAAAAACGAGCTGCCTCAGTTATCCTAAATTACACACACACACACACACACACACACACACACACACACACATATATATATATATATATATATATATATATATATATATATATATATATATATATATATATATATATATAATATATATACACACACATACACACACACTGCTTATAGTATTGTTATTCCTGTGAGCATGACCCAAAAATTTCGATCTTTTCTTATAGCCAGCCGGGCTACAAACTTAAGGCAAATATTCTTAAGCCCGAAACAATTTTCTGTAGCCTCGGGCTATCGGGCTAGTGTCTAACTGGACCCCTGATTACTATTATAATTCAGGAGAAATGTCGATCAGATTACAATCCATAACTTTCCTAATATGAATATATGCTTATCATATATGCGTATTCAATAGTATAATAGGTCCAAACTACCCTTGTCAAGGAGCTAGGTCTCCGTGCATGAATTGGTTAATGGTTCATAGCCAAGGGCACAGGTGGCTGCCTTGGTATGAGGCAACAGTATGAATATGGTGTATGAATAATTGATGAAATAATGGTATATTATCCTATTCATACTCAAAGCACCCTGCCCTCATAATAGCATAACCCTTAGGAACAAAAATCAGAGCATTCTATGCCAAAACTAGGTTGTTCTGTGGATCAATTGTGTCTAATGATTGGTCTATAACCCAAGGACGACCATGCTATTACCCCATAACCAACCACGTAACCTAGGCAGTGCCACCAGCAGGGTCTTAGCCAGGATTTGTGGAACTGGGTGCCCACAATTTGCTTTTGTAAAATCTTTGCGTGTCCTATATTTTAAAGGAGACCACAATAAACTCTGATTAAAACCCTAATCATATAACTATTTAGTTATTGAAATAATTAGGCATGATATCCTTAAACATTGTCATGGGAATTACATTGAGGTGGAAAAACTTCAATTACATGCTTGAAATTGACATTTTAAGAAATCACTCACAGAAATATTAGGTTGTACTGAGAGGTGTTTTTTAGGGATTGTGTATCCAAAAGACACCCAGACGCCCTGCTGTTGTTGTCCTACATCTATCTGCACAGACACTGATTATCTTAGTAAGTGAAAACACAAAGACATGAACACATCGGGAACAGGGCAAAAGTGTTGACAAAATTAGGTATAATAACAAAATTCAAAACGTTATCTGACAATGTGCACAGTCCATGTGCAAATAAGCTTTACCAAACTAGACTTGATAACTACGTGACAGACATGGAAATAGTTTGTGAAATATCTAAACCTTAGCTGTTGAACATTCCTATTCGGGATAACAATCTCTCTTCAAATAGGTGTGGAATATTTTTCTATTTGTGGAATATTTCTCTATTTGCTGAGAGCAGTTCTTAGTTGTCATATCATGTTTGCATTCCAAATGCCAACAGGTTGACAGGCATTCCTACACGTTTCTTCCTATAGGTAAATAGTCAACGAATGTCAACTGGCAATCTATTGCACAGTCGATGCAGTGACATGTGGCAATCTATTGCACAATCCATGCAGTGACATGTTTTTGGAACACATATGATAGTATAATCATAAAAGAAAATTGAAGGAGAGTTGTTTGTAATGGTCTAATTATCACTTTCCTTTCAAATATTTTCCCAGCTATGCCTTTGCTTGAAAGATTTAGTCAAAATCATCAGGCTGCCTTTGGTCACTCTGAGCACTAAATGGGTTAAACCCAAATTACAGGCAACTTTGCTTGCATGACTCGGCTGGGATTCGCAAGCAGTCAGTGGCAACACCTTAGGGCAGGCTCTCTTTAGGCATGAAGGGGTTAAAAGCAGATGATGGGTGCGGGTATGGGTATAGGGGTATGGGGGTATCGGAAGAAGATAACCCCAAGCACTTAAACTAGTCTATAGGCCTCGCTGTATATCAGCGTCTGACAGCTGACATGGTCCAGTCTGATTAGTTCAACTTCTCCCCACTAGGAGGACAGAACACTCTCTCATGTCAGAGGGATTTCTCTATTAAATGCAGGAAGCACACATTTGAGCTCCACTTTGCACCTATGTATCCCAACAGGTGGCTAACAAGTCCAGCCCAACTGAATCTGAGTAAAGTTTCCTTCACAACAGCCAATAACTAACAACAAGCTTCTCAAAGCCTACCAAGGAGTTAATTAAGGCCAAAACAGCTAACTCTGGGGGCCCGGTGCAGGGTAAATAACATGGTACCTGTAGTGAAAGAGTTAAGCTTCCTGGCCAGGACTCATCTCTGTACAGAGCCTGGATTCTGAGGCAAAATCCAGGGAAACGGGGATACTAATTATATACAACTACATGAGAAAAATAAATGATTAAACAATCAAAGAAGAAAATGATGATGGAGAAGAAGAAGAAGGGGAAGAAAAAGAAGTGGGAGAAGAAGATGCCTCACTTCTTCTTCCATTGCAATAAGAAGTAAAGAAGTGAGGAAGGATCCTGGTGATGTGGTGAAAAACCTTGGTCAATGCTTCATGATTTTCCCAGCATATTCTTGGACATATCAATGCATCCTATTGAAATAATCGAAATTGAAAATAAAAATCCCAATACATCTAATCAAGGAAAATATACTAAACAATGACATCCCTAGGGTTGAGGGGACACCTGTCAAAGGTATGTGTAGGTGGGAAAGGGTTAATACAGTTAGTATGTGTGTAATGCAGGGATCGCGCTGATGGAACAATGACATCCCTAGGGTTGAGAGGACACCTGTCAAAGGTACGTGTAGGTGGGAAAGGGTTAATACAGTTAGTAATATGTGTGTAATGCAGGGATCGCGCTGATGGAACAATGACATCCCTAGGGTTGAGGGGACACCTGTCAAAGGTACCTGTAGGTGGGAAAGGGTTAATACAGTTAGTAATATGTGTGTAATGCAGGGATCGCGCTGATGGAACAATGACATCCCTAGGGTTGAGGGGACACCTGTCAAAGGTACGTGTAGGTGGGAAAGGGTTAATACAGTTAGTAATATGTGTGTAATGCAGGGATCGCGCTGATGGAACAATGACATCCCTAGGGTTGAGGGGACACCTGTCAAAGGTACCTGTAGGTGGGAAAGGGTTAATACAGTTAGTAATATGTGTGTAATGCAGGGATCGCGCTGATGGAACAATGACATCCCTAGGGTTGAGGGGACACCTGTCAAAGGTACCTGTAGGTGGGAAAGGGTTAATACAGTTAGTAATATGTGTGTAATGCAGGGATCGCGCTGATGGAACAATGACATCCCTAGGGTTGAGGGGACACCTGTCAAAGGTACGTGTAGGTGGGAAAGGGTTAATACAGTTAGTAATATGTGTGTAATGCAGGGATCGCGCTGATGGAACAATGACATCCCTAGGGTTGAGGGGACACCTGTCAAAGGTACGTGTAGGTGGGAAAGGGTTAATACAGTTAGTAATATGTGTGTAATGCAGGGATCGCGCTGATGGAACAATGACATCCCTAGGGTTGAGGGGACACCTGTCAAAGGTACCTGTAGGTGGGAAAGGGTTAATACAGTTAGTAATATGTGTGTAATGCAGGGATCGCGCTGATGGAACAATGACATCCCTAGGGTTGAGGGGACACCTGTCAAAGGTACGTGTAGGTGGGAAAGGGTTAATACAGTTAGTATGTGTGTAATGCAGGGATCGCGCTGATGGAACAATGACATCCCTAGGGTTGAGGGGACACCTGTCAAAGGTACCTGTAGGTGGGAAAGGGTTAATACAGTTAGTAATATGTGTGTAATGCAGGGATCGCGCTGATGGAACAATGACATCCCTAGGGTTGAGGGGACACCTGTCAAAGGTACGTGTAGTTGGGAAAGGGTTAATACAGTTAGTAATATGTGTGTAATGCAGGGATCGCGCTGATGGAACAATGACATCCCTAGGGTTGAGGGGACACCTGTCAAAGGTACCTGTAGGTGGGAAAGGGTTAATACAGTTAGTAATATGTGTGTAATGCAGGGATCGCGCTGATGGAACAATGACATCCCTAGGGTTGAGGGGACACCTGTCAAAGGTACCTGTAGGTGGGAAAGGGTTAATACAGTTAGTAATATGTGTGTAATGCAGGGATCGCGCTGATGGAACAATGACATCCCTAGGGTTGAGGGGACACCTGTCAAAGGTACGTGTAGGTGGGAAAGGGTTAATACAGTTAGTAATATGTGTGTAATGCAGGGATCGCGCTGATGGAACAATGACATCCCTAGGGTTGAGGGGACACCTGTCAAAGGTACCTGTAGGTGGGAAAGGTTTAATACAGTTAGTAATATGTGTGTAATGCAGGGATCGCGCTGATGGAACAATGACATCCCTAGGGTTGAGGGGACACCTGTCAAAGGTACGTGTAGGTGGGAAAGGGTTAATACAGTTAGTAATATGTGTGTAATGCAGGGATCGCGCTGATGGAACAATGACATCCCTAGGGTTGAGGGGACACCTGTCAAAGGTACGTGTAGGTGGGAAAGGGTTAATACAGTTAGTATGTGTGTAATGCAGGGATCGCGCTGATGGAACAATGACATCCCTAGGGTTGAGGGGACACCTGTCAAAGGTACCTGTAGGTGGGAAAGGGTTAATACAGTTAGTATGTGTGTAATGCAGGGATGGAGCATCACGCGTGACAGGTGACTGGCCCAGAGGGGTAAGTGGGCGTGAGGAGGAGGACAACTAAACCCTACGCAAGCCATCAGCACTGACAGTCAGTTCACGGGGACATTCAAACTAATACTTTCATGTACTCAAATCCAGAAAACATTTTTCCAGAATGATTTCTAGTTGGGCTTGTTACAGTGTTCCTGGATTTAGATTTTTTTGTAACTGTACATTGTGGAAACATGGTAATTGCATGCTGTACACTAGGGGCTGACGTAATTAGAAATCCTTTTTCAGATAACCCTCTCCATTTATGATTTCTTTATTCACTAACGTTTAACCCGTCTGATACCGCACATTATGCCAGGATTTAGAAACTGGGTGCCAAAAATTGGCAATTGGTTAATTTTGGGGCATCCAACTTTTTAGGGGGTACCACAATATCCTCAGATTTCTACCATAAACATGTATAAATTTATCAAAATAAGGCATGGTATCCTTATAGAATGTCATGGGAATTACATGGAGATGAAAAAAGTCCAATTATATGCTTAAGATTGACATTTTAAGAAATTCCTCACAAAAAAATTGGGTGTCCTGAGGGGTGCTTTTTAAGGGTTTGAGTGTCCAAAAAGACACCCAGACGCCCTGCTGGCTAAGACCATGCCGCACATGCATATATGCATTTGTGGTAACATAACCTAGAGAACCATGCACACATATACCCATGCAAGATAAATCAAATTGATTTCCATAGAAGGGCCTGGCTTACCAATCTAAAAGACGCCATACATAGTTTGAAAATTAGGCAATCAGCTATTCAAACATTGTGCTTGATTCAAGATTCATTTAATTGTCATATGGCTATAGTGGACCAGAATTTTGTGAGAATGTAATACATGAACAACATGGTACTGGATTCTGGCCAATACTGTAGAACACAAAATTTCCGCGTGTGTTTATATATAGCGTGCATAGCGTCTGGTGCCGCTTCGCTATATATAAAAACGCTGTACTTTTGTATTTTTTTTAGCCACTGGTGGCGCTGACGTCAATGAGAACAAAGGAAGAAGAGTAGGTTTCTTGTGCAGCCGCTATTTTCGTTTTAGTGGTGGCCGCTAGATAGCGCCACTAGTAAATCTAATAAGATACGTAGCCCTGCTGAAACCTTAGCGCCACTAGTACAAACATGAAGCATACGTAGCCCTTCTTGAAACATTCTTTTTTTGTGTTTTTCTGGCCTAAATTCATTTTGATAAAAGTGGATAGGTGCCCAGCTATTGTTCCGGCGGCCCTGTTTACACATAAACAAATGCCAAATTTAGAAAGTCCATCTGGTTGCTTCACTCTGGCAGCATTAGATTAAGAGCTCAGTATTCTGGCTTCTGTCAACCTGGACTGTGACTTTTAAATACTGTAACTTTTAACATCATTTAAAGCTAGATTTTAAACACTTTTATCAAAATGAATTTAGATTGAGAAGACTGCCAAATGATAACTGTAATGTGCCAAAGTGAATTTGGAATTTAGTTTGAGAAGACTGGTGAGATAAAATGATATGACATGATTTTTTAAAGATAAAGAATGTATTCAATGTATTTTAATGATATGAACTGTGACATTTTTAAAACTGATTGAAATTAATAAATTTTACAGAATTTAAATCTACATTGTTACATTTGTAACAACTGACAAATAAGAACTGATGAACTGGTAAGATAAAATGATACTAGTATGACATGATTTTTCAAAGATAAAGAATGTATTTAATGTATCTTAATGATATGAACTGTGACAATTTTTTTAACTGATTCAAATTAATAAAGTTTTACAGAATTTAAATCTACACTGTTACTAGTGATTTGTCTAAGACTGCCAATTTGACAGACCGTTGCCCTCTCCAACTGTCAACTGCATAATGAGGTTTTGAAATTTCAAATAGATCGAGTCAATGACGTCAACAAAATGATGTCAACAAAGAAAACTTGTAGTTGATGTTTGCAGAGGGCGACGGTCTACTATCATACTAGCGGCGGCTACGGTAAAGAGACGCTTATATAAAGATACGCTATGATGCAAAACTCCCCAATTCGCTATACTTGGGACACACGTGAATTTCGTGTTCTACAGTAATCCCCAATATAAAGTTAGCATCAGATATACGTGGGGGACTCACTTAGACTCACAAGGGTTAATATATCATATCTTTGTTTTTTCAATATTTCCGGTATATGTATATGCATACATAAATACATACATCCACACACATATGTGTGTGTGTGTGTGTGTGTGTGTGTGTGTGTGTGTGTGTGTGTGTGTTCAATATAACCTCTCCTCCTCCAGACCAGAAGCAGATACACAGGAAAGTTGCTCTCCCAGGTATACAGTCTCAAGTATAAACAAGGACATAGCATATGCATTTCATTCCATATTCATCCCCACTTTCAAGGGGCCACCGGGCTCCGCACAGAGTGGTTGAGATAGCTCCTCCCCTGAGTATTCCCATCTCAGGCACCAGGCTCAGCCAGCCAGCCAAGGAAGCCACCTACTCATAGCAAACATCCATCTCATTCACATGATTATGGCTCATAATCATTTATCATTGGACTTTATTCAAATAACTACTACTGAGTTGATTACAGGCTATAGTCACCTTTAATTTCAGCTCTTGGCTTGAGCCGGTGACTGCTGAGGATTCCAGGTTTTACATCCAGCCGTCCACCAAAGCTCTAGATAGCTATTAGGCTCAATCCTGTTGTGGCTTTTCCAGCACAGCTTCATCCTTGTATTAATCCCGTTGTAGCATTTTTCAGAAGATACCAAGTTTAACCCTAATCAGGGGCTGAATTGTCTGGCGGGGCGGGGCCCCAGAACTGTAGTTTCTTTGCAACAAATTATGTTGCATTGCTGTTGCGCTGTCGGTGGGGGCTGTTGCACTGCCGGCGGGGTGTTAAGTTTCTCCAGCCATAAAATGCAAAATATTCAAGAATCTGAAATAAAAAATACTACCTGAAACTACTGTTCTTGTTCTTTTTAATAGTATATTTTTTAATAAGAACTAGTAGATAATATTAGGAGAGATCAGTGTAAAACTAAGGAATTGTAGAATGCATGCAGATTTTGAAAAATGATTACTGAAAAGCAAGTATTTATAATTCATTAGCCCCACTTTAGTCTGTGATTTCTTAAGTTTTACATGAGTATTTTCTCATGAAAATCATATATTCAGAATCCCTGTCAAAAACTAATAAATAGGCTGATGACTATTATTTGTTCATATGTTTTATTTTGTTATGAACCATCCTAAGTAAATGGAAAGCAAGTAAATTTTGTAAGGAACGAATTCTGAGAGCGCATCAAAATGAATTCTAAAATTTCAATTACCTCAATTCGATAGCGCTATAAACCAATGGAAAATAGAAAATCTGAAATGTAAAACATTAATGTATAACACAATTCAAACATTGCATTCAAGTCTCTATTTTGTCAACCGCCCAATAAACAATTTAGAAAGTCATATATTCAAATAGATATGTTTCTTGGCTTTCGGAATATGTAAAATTTATTCAGAAACAAACATGGAAAGTATTTATTACGATTGTGTAAAGTGCAGCGAAAATCTGAAAATAGACTGATATTTCAAAAAGGCGGCTGAAGCGAGTGCGAAGGAAATTGCTTCGCACTTCAGGGCTCAACGGTCCCCAGAAGGAGCAGGTAGGCTGGCGGGGCTAACCTGAACCCAAGATCAGGTAGTCCCGCCAGCATTTTAGGTAGCCCCGCCATTTATTCCAAAAAGGCAAAATAGTTCTTTTTCCCCCTTTTCATGTTAGTAATGGTACTTATGCTTTTTTCTTCTATTTTGTAGGTTGCATGCTTAAGGGATGCTATATTTTTCTTTTTTTCTGCTACCATTTTATAGCATTTTAGTGATGAACTTCCCCAAGATTCAGGTAGTCCAGCGGGACTACCTGAATCCAACTTTAGGTAGCCCGACAGGGCTTTTTTTGGAATTCAGATCTCCCGGGAGATGGGACTATGCTATATGTTGAGCCCTGCACTTGTTTTAAAACGATCAATACAGGTACAAAACAAATTTATTTTGAAAAACAAACATCATATTCTGATTCCCTGACATCCATTTCATGCAAATATTAACTTTATTGAATTTAGGTTGTCAGGGATGAAGGAATCGCGATCGTTGAAAAAAACGGAAGTGGTCGTAAATCTGCCGACCGACAGGCGCTGTGCCGGTCTTGACAAGCCAAAAGATTGTTTTTATCCATTTCTATTAATCTTAAATGAATAATACTAATGTTTTTCTTCGTCAATTTGACATGGAAAGACATGTGAGAATAGGTGAGATATTTATTTCACCTATTCAAAGTTATTTCGCCATAACAGCTGGATAACTTCTAGCTGTCTTCTTGATTGTACGCCACACTTGATGTATGAAATGTGGCGTACAATTGAGTGTTCATTTGCCCGGAATATTCCGGTCTCAGTTCCTGGGTCCGTGGAGACTGAGACCGGATGAGCGTGATTGTAGCGTGATGAGGGTTAATATCCATCCCAGCTTTAGGCTCAATCCTGTAGTTGCATTTTTCAATAGATTCTGGGTTTTACATCCAGCCATCCACAACATCTTTCATCTCTTTCTTTATATCCTGTTGTTGCATTTCCAGTAAAGCTTGTTAAATTACATCCAGCCTAGCTACCACCACAGCTTCAGGCTCTATTTAATCCTGTTGTTGCGTTCTTCAGTAGATTCTGGGTATTAAAGAGTCAGCATTCCAACACTGCTTTAAGCTCGCTCTGATACTTTTGTTGCACTTTCCAGGTTTTACATCCAGCATTCCACGGCAGGTTTGGGGTTAATCCTGTTGTTGTATTTTTTTTGGTGATTCTGGGTTTTACATGCAGCTCTCCACCACTGCTTTTAGCTCAATCTAGTCCTATTGTTGCATTTTTCAGTAGATCACAGTTTTACATAAAGCTATCCACGACAGCTTTTAGCTCAATCTAGTCCTGTTGTTGCATTTTTCAGTAGATTCCGGGTTTTACATGCAGCTCTCCACCACAGCTTTTAGCTCAATCTAGTCCTATTGTTGCATTTTTCAGTAGATCTGAGTTTTACATAAAGCTATCCACCACAGCTTTTAGCTCAATCTAGTCCTGTTGTTGCATTTTTCAGTAGATCAGAGTTTTGCATACAGCTTTCCACCACAGGTTTTAGCTTGATCTAGCCCTGTTGTTGCATTTTTCTGTATATTCTGTGTTTTGGAGGCAGCCTGATTTGCTCTCAGCCTTGAGGACTGTATGGGTAATAGAAGGCCTTATTGATGCTGCTACTGCCCAGAGCCCTGCATATAATAAGGCAGCACTAAGCCAGCTAGCCAAGTGACTTCACACATGCAAACTTGTTTACCAGACACAACAAATAATAACCACATTGCCCTTTATCTACATATCCAAGACACTGCAACATCCCCCCCCCCCCCCCCCCCCCCCCGGCCTTCAATTATACACTCCCCATACATTAAGAGGAAGCCTTACAACTGCACCATATACACTAGGAAATCCATCACAGGCATCACAGGCTGAAACATGTCATACACTGCCATAGACTGAAGAGTGAGTGGAGAAAGATATCATTTCAGTCTCCATATGAGGATTTCTGAATTTACCCATTCGAATCTGAAACCTGTATGAAAATATCTTCATAACAGAGCAATATTCTAGTATATATCTGATTGAACATTTTGTTCTTATTTAGTCTACTAATCCCTTTCAATGGTTTCAAAAAATAATGTATTTATTGAAAAAATTTTAGTGTCAGAAAATGTGTGCATTTTAGATGCAAATAGGTAAGAAAGAAGTCACATGACTTCAGGTACACTTGGAAACCTATCACAGACATCATAGTTTTGAACATGAATACAATGCCTCAATTAGACTGAATGTTGTTGTACACATGTATGTTAAACACTCTTCAAATATTCCTCAAACACTATTCATTTGTTTTGTTATTTTCAAAGTTTTTAGATAATCATAACACAGAATACAAATGGGTTATCCCATTCATATATAGGGGCTAGTACCAGTATGCTATATGATAGCAAATATGGATATCCAATGGGAAAAAGTATCCTATCTTTAAATATCTGATCCCTGTAATCCTTCCACCTGTCAGACAAGACCACCTGCGTATAGGGACCACTATTGCAATCCCTGTCAGTGGTCCTGCCCAGCAGTCAAGACACTAACTGCCGAGCCCGCTCATTGTCCATGCGTAATGACTGTGTGCTCAGTCTATTTATCCAATCAATGAAATACCTGCGTGGAGTTTTTCTTGGTAGAGGCGGCATTGTGTACCTACGTCACTAAATCATCCTGCATCAATTAGCGTGGCCTTCCAAGACAACATGTTTATTAGCGCGGCGGCCGAGGCTGCGTCTGTCTGTGCGGGCGTCATCCAGCGTGCCGGGCGGGCGGGTGACGGGGAGAATGAGGAGGGAGAACAATGAGTTAATGTAAGAGGGAAAGGAGGAACTTTGCCGCCCGCCCGCGCTGAGTGGGGAATCAATTATTGATAAGCTGCTGGAATCATTGTGGTATTGAAGTTGTTTACACCATACAACACCGGCGCATAGGCACACAGTAGCACCCAGCGTCTGACCAACCCCCCACCTACCCACCAGCATGCATGCAGGTATCATCATAGACACCTAGGCGGGATATTATATAGAGAATGGCTACTCAAAATTGACAATTATTAAATTTTGCGGTGCCTTATTGTTCAAAAGAGGCCACTATATAAATACATAGATCATGACCATTATG
>OZ012697.1:15906627-16063972 GCA_963942565.1 Maea johnstoni | reverse complement strand
TTTTGGTGTCTTGGGACGAGGCTTGCCGAGTCCCAACACACAAAATCACTCACGAGTGCAATATTCCTCCTCTTTCCCTCCACGAGTGATGGAACCTGTTTCTCCACGATCAAAAGGAGAAATTTACACGTTTTAACGTGAAGTCAGCTAGCTAAACTAGGTCAGCCATTTAGGTTGCCTGTGCACTAGTTCAACAATGGTAATACGCGTTTGTTGTGACGTACTGCACCGTTTGTTTTCCCCTAGTAACTGGCGCCAGATCACGTGCGTGACGCTTATTCAAATCCATGCGCACCATTGTTAGGTCTACCTATGACCCAGCAGCAGTGACCCCTTGACTGAAATTGAGGGATCTGATTGGTCAATTACACTAGTTTAACCTTTAACACCCCATTGAGGACATGCCATTGAGGACAACTTATCCTTAACTGTAAAACACACCTCAGAGTGGGAGAAAACTCATTCTTAACCCTATCATGCTAATAGCACCCAAAACCCAAATGACTGTATTTTGGTGATCTCTTTTTGACCAGAGCAATTTTTCAAAAATCATTTGAAGGCAGTGTTGATCAGAACCCAACCCACAACCCCCTTCAGGTATTTTGTGAATTAAAATTTAATTGCAGAGTTACTATCAAAATTATGACAGATCCAAACAACATTTATTATTCAAAGTGATCTTCAGGCAAGAATGGGTTAAACAGTGTCCCGCAGCTATAAGTATTAACCCTTTCCCATCAGGAGTGTGCATTGAACATCAAAAACACTGAACCCAACAAACATAATATTTATAATATTTGAAAAAAAAACTGAAGACGTGGAACAACTTTTGATCAAATATTTCTCAAAATATTGCTCTACCCTCGAAATATTATTTTTTTTACATGTCAGAGCATGTGTAAGTTTCATATGGTACTGTGTTGAGAATGGCGAGACAGTGCTATTGACCAGCGAGCTGGGGCGGCACACTCATTATAACGCCTTGACCTGGAAACTGTCATCCTGGTTGACCATAGGATTCTGCTCAAGGGGTTCCAGAAGTATACCAAGGATATCGGTTCATTTGTAAGCTCAATATTACTGGAGTTAACCCCTTCATGCCGGTAGCGCCAAAAACAACGTCCTTCAACCTCCTTAGAATCTAACTTACCAACAAAATAGCCAATTTGGAAAGCATCTCAAGAAGAAATTTTGAGCGGAATCTAACTGAACTTGCAAAGTTGCTTCAATGATTTGTGAATTTTTGTTATATTCCTAGGATATTGTCAAAGTAATTTCAATTCCAGACGACAATATTCAAAGCATGGATTGATTAACCCATTAACATGTACCAAAAGAAGTTGTGACTGTTTTGATAATATTGTTGCAGCCACAGTTCTGAAAATATTTGAAGGAAACCCAACCCAAAGATATCCTACACATTTATACACATAATTCATAAATTCATGATAAGGTTCTAAGTGTTGTTTTTTTACACCTCAGCATATCTGGAGTTGCCTTTGACAAATATGTTCTCATCCTGATATTAAAAGTTATTCTTAAAGATATAAAAGGTCCAGACAAGGCTGATATCATAGGTTAACCCATTCATGCCTGGATATTTTCAGGACAAAGTGTCTTAACATATGATATTTTTGATGGTAACTTAAGACTAAAACATATCTTCACAAAATATATTTTGAAGGGGAGATGTTGGCTGTGTCCTGATGACGATTTCTCAAATATTTTCCAAATTTTAATCTTAAATATTTTTCAAAAGTTCTTTTTATCAAGATATTTCCTAATGTGTCAGACCATGCATATGCTCCTGATGTGAAAATGTTAACCCTTCTAATGCTCAGAGGCTACTTTTGTCCAAAGCAGATGGACGCAAAGATTTTCAAAAAAACATCCAAACCCTGTCATATTGGTTTTCATTGGATAGCTCTCCCAGAGCACTCTCAGGTGAGTACCCATATACCAGTACTTTTTCATGGCTTTTGCATCATTTTGTTTTGGTCAAATCAGCCACCAGCAGCATAAGGGTGAAAGCATATACAACCTCACTCTTTTGTGTTCTACATCTCTGCTACGTCAGAGACGCTATCAGGGAACAAAACCGTATTGATTGTTCACAGCTAAAGAAGAGGATAACAAGAGCTGTGTCGCTCATAATAACTACTACAATAACACATGCCTGATAAAGAATTTACTAGTACTAGGTCAAATCTATATAATATTTAGCTACGTAGCACAAAAAGAAACTTGACACATGTAGCTGAATTCTCACAAGCTGTGCCACCTTTATCAGGAGCTACTCCCAGGATGAAAAAAACACCAACCAAAAAAGTTATCAATGAACTCTGTTGCTAAGTCACTTTGTGATAAATATGAATATAAGGTAACACACCTCATAAAGATGGAGTTCTATACTTATCATTCAGTGCAGTCCAAAAACCATACTGAGATTGTAGGTAACTTACCAATCGAAAAAGATGGGAGTTTTTTTCCTACTGATAAGTCCAGTCAAGACCCTATTTGAAGGGTAGGTAAAAAATGAATATGCACAAGATAAAGTCAACAATGATGCTCTAAGGGTAGGTAACAAACAAACTGATAACAATGGAGTTCTTACCTGTCATTTAGTATGTACATTAAACACCCCTTTCTGAGGGTAAGTAACAAATTAACCAATAAAGATATAGTTTCTTACCTCTAGTTTAGTACAGTCAACCCCGCTGTGAGGGTAGGTAAGAAATAAACTGATTCTTACCTATCATTTAGTACAGATGGCTGGCCATGGTGGTGGTTCTGACTGCAGCTTTACATCATGATGATGGCAGGCGGCAGCTACCTACAAACAACAAGTGGTACTTTTCAACACCATCTAACTCCCCCTCTCTTCCCTACTCATCTAGTAGACTAGCTACAGTGCTCCCTCTCTCCCTCCTACTCATCTAGTAGACTAGCTACAGCGCTCCCTCTCTCTCTCTCTCTCTCTCTTCCTTACTCCTTCGACTAGCTACAGTGCTCCCCCCTCTCTCTCTGTCTGTCTCTGTCTGTCTGTCGGTCTCTCTCTCTCTCTCTCTCTCTCTCTCTCTCTCTCTCTCTCTCTCTCTCTCTCTCTCTTCTCCTTCTCTGATCCCATTATCCTTCACCCCAAACAAATCATTCTTAACAACATACATATGTCTGCCAGTTCAATTAGCCTAGATATTTTTTTCAAGTAACAAGCTCTTAACATGTAGGTCTGGCACATGCTGAAGATTGCTTAACCCTCCATTTCTACTACACTAATAATAATAATAACAATAATAATAATAATAATATTAATAATAATAATAATAATAATAATAATAATAATAATAATAATAATAATGATATAATAATAATAATAATAATAATAATAATAATAATAATAATAATAATAATAATAATAACAACAATAATAACAATAATAATAATAATAATAATAGTTCCAAAAATGAAAGTTAATTTATGCACCCTTTACCTTGTACTGAAATATAAGTAGAAAATGAATTAACCTATATATTATACCTGTAGTGGAACATATCTTTCTAAAGAAAATGTTTGTTAAATCAAGTCATGCCTGCAGCCGCTTAAAACACCCTGGCTTCAAAGGAACCACATTCATCAAAACTCACTTTTAAATATTTTTTGAATAAAAGCTGAATTTCTATTTCTATCAGGCAGTCACCATGAGGCCCATACGACACACATTAAAGAGAACTCTAGATATATGACTGTGCTCAGTGGGATAATCAATTCCTGTGCAGCCCACATTTCTGTCACTCGAGTGCTCTCAGTTTTTCATCATCTTCTTATTTTGCCCGAGGCTCCCTGCATTTATGCAACCAAGATGACAAGATGAAGATTGAAAATCAACTCAAAATGAATTACCATAGAGATAAAATGCATGTTCTAGACCAAATTGTTGTAAGTTCTCTATTAAGGTGGAAATGTGCTGACATACAGACAATCAGATATGTATATTTTAGAAAGGGTGATTGCTTAGGGAAATATTATGGCAAAACTTTCACTGCAAAGAAATTCTCGTAACAAATGCCCACATATGCCATTTTTGCTGCAAGATTCCACAGTATTTAGTGACATAATCAGGGACAAATAAATATAAGATATGAATGTAAAAGTGAATATTTCCTGAAAGTAAACCTTTCAAAGTGTATTAAAATAATATAGAATTTATTTTTGCACCAGCTGTTAACCAGATATTTAGGTAATTAATCCATTTTCACGCCCACCTGTGCTGCAGAATGGACAACTCTTATAAACCATTTTTTTTTCTTTCAAAATATAAATTTCAATATTTAACATAAGGAAAAGTTAGAAATAGGTCAAATAAAGGGTGCATCATGGTAAATTACTCTGATGAAGTATTCTTTGATCAACTTATTATTAAGAAATTATTGGTATTTTCCATTATATCATAGCTGAGGTCTAAAAGTTTTAATAATTTACTCATTTTAAACATTTCAATCTATTTTTCTCATTTCCTTCCCCTTCCTGACCATCTTCAATGATAATCTTAACTTTGAGGAGAAAATATTATTTTAAAGGGGGTTGTAGACCCTTTTAAAAATGTGTCCATTCTGCAGCACTCATGTGCTGCAGAGTGGACTCACTGCTTTTGATGGTGTTAGTATAGACAGGAAAGGTGTGTGTTTTAACAGGATAGGGATTTTAGTTGTCTGAGCGGCTTCCTCCTTCCTATTACATATTGCAATCATGGTTACATTTGTTACTAATTGCAAAAATTGTATTATTTCCCAAATAGCAATACACCTTTGAGTTGGTCTGTCCTTTGGATGGTGTAAGTATAGACAGGAAAGGTGTGTGTTTTAACAGGATAGGGATTATAGCTGTCTGTGCTGCTTCCTCTCTTCCTGCTACACATAGCAATCATGGTTACTTTTGTTGCTAATTGCAAAAATGGCACTACTTCCCAAATAGCAATATACATTTGAGTTGATCTGTCCTGAGGGACTGGATTACCTACAGCTGTTACTACAACTGATCCAATTGTTTACAGTGAGACATCCCTTTGCCCTTCCTTTCCCTGTGGCTTCCTATTGTCTGGAATAGTGGATACTTATAATGCATTGTGAATATTGATGAAGTTAATCTGAAAAAATGCACTCAGGGTCACATTCAGTTAGAACTTCAAGAGAGAAACATGCCATTGTCCAGCAGATTTTTACATTTGCTTACATTGACAATGCATACAGCATAAAATGGCGTTTGTGTCAGGAGGAAAAGAATGACTCAATATGCAAGTATATTTTTATCAACTTTTTTTCTTCAAGCAATAGTGTCTTAACACTGTTTTTTATAAAGGTTCCTCAAAATATATATTTAACATTGACTAAGTGTCTGGAGCCAAATTTAACTATACCAAGGAGTAAAATTTTACCAGACAGGTATCCATGAAAGAATTTTTTTTCAAGGCTTAGTAGGCTGGTACATCTTAGTAATTCAAGGTTAAAAAGTAGGGCTGCAACAGATTCATTTTCTCAGGCTCCTCTGAATTTTACATTGAAGACAGGGCTTCCTTGAAGAATCAGTATAAACCATTTCTTACTGATGGGCACCTTCAAATAGCCTGATAGCTTGTATTGTAGAAGATATGCAACAGAATATTTCCACTGTGATATTGTAAATGTGAGGTTTTTTAAATAACCTTGGTTATTTATGCTAAAATATCTTTGCTGTTATGATCGAGCTTGTGAGAATAATTGCTACTGAATTTTAAAATTACTATCTATTCAAAAGAGGTGTTCTGATCTAATACTGAACCAGGCAAATGTCTTGACATAATACTTTTCTAGGGGTTTGAGTATTGAGCCCCATTGAACCACCTCTAGTTGTGAAATAACTTATTAGCTTTATGTTGGAGATTGTGAATAGGATTATTTTTCTTCATGGCTGACTAATAAATCAATAACTATGTATATATATTGATCATTTTTGTCTGGTCTCATTTTAATTGCATGTTAGCCATCACTGGACAAAAAAGTCCATTCTGCAGCATTATCAATGTCCTTTCTGGGACACAACTTATTTTAAAAAACATGTTTAAAGTACCTGTCTAAAAGACATCAAATCTTCATTCTTGTTTTTGACACATGCCTAACACTTTAAATAAAGTATACAAATCACTCATACTGGAAATTTCAATTTTACTGAGGAGGGATTTTAGTTAGAATGGAGGCATTAAAAAACTATGTCGGAAATGTGTCCTTTCTGGGACAAAATTCAAAACCTAAAATCACCTATTTAGGTTAAATTTTTGAAAATGAAATTTGGGACATATGTTCCTCACTGATGCCCAAAAGTATATGCACTGAAAAATATTTGATAACTTTTCAAACTTAATAGAAATTTGTATTTTTCCTTCCAAAATGTCCATTCCGGGACGTTTCAGTTACTGCGGAATCGCCCTAATATATATATATATATATATATATATATATATATATATATATATATATATATATATATATATATATATATATATATATATATATATATATATAGTGTAACCAAGCATGGCTCATAATTGTAAACATAAAGACTGCATGTATATGTTAACAGATTGTGTATATTATTTCAGGCATTACCAATATCATCAATAATAATATTTTTGACCAAATTGGCTTTTCATAGTCATTTATAGCACACTTGCTTGTTTGATTTACTATTATTTGATTTACTAGTCCTTTACCTATTTTGATAATAAGTGTAAGATTTAGGATTTGGCACCTGCCGGGGAAACCCTAGGCTGGTGTGGCACCCAGCTAGCCTTACAAAAGAAGGGAATGTGTGGGTCTGTCTATTGATACAATGATGCTATGCATATCCAAAAGATCCCTTGGTCCTCTTTGAATCTGAAGGCTCTGCTCTTACTCTCCCTATTCCTTTAACTAGAATTATCATGCTTTGTCAACGTTCTTCAAAAATGACAAAGTATCACTTTTTGTAAATATTTCATGGCCCTGAATGGCTTTTGTGTGCTGATGTGCCTTTATAACCTTATTCACCAGGGTCTGTCACTTAGTTTTCATGCTAGGGGCCTGAAAAGGTATTTTGACAAAAATTAGTGGTCAAAAACAGGATTTCTGGTTATTATCCATACTATTTTGGGCCCCTAGTTTGAAAAATCTAGGAGCCCACAGCAAAACCTAGGGGCATATGCCCCTGGGCCCCTGGGAAAGTCGAACCCTGTTCACTCATTGACCCCAATATCTATGTCTATGTGACTCCCGAATGACAGAAGTCGATTTAGCTTTGAACAGATTTCCCATACTTTCATGACTGACTGACTCTCTAGGGATGAAATTTCTACTTCAGTTCAGTTGAGTAAATAGCTCATTGAGCCTTTGGGCCTGGAGAGGGTGACTCTATCTATCTCTCCTTGTTTCTCTGTCTGTCTCTCTCTCTCTCTCTCTGTTTCTCTATCTATCTTTCCCTGTTTCTGCCTGTCTGTCTGTCTGTCTCGTTGTCTCTCTGCCTCTGTCTCTGTCTGTGTGTTTGTCTCTCTCTCTCTCTCTCTCTCTCTCTCTCTCTCTCTCTCTCTCTCTCTCTCTCTCTCTCTCTCTCTCTCTCTCTCTCTCTCTCTCTCTGCCCTAGAGGACTAGTTGACTTGAGGGTTGAGCTATGCGCCTGAGTTTGGCTGAGCACACTACCTGCTGAGCTGCTGTCCATGTGAGGCTGTGTTTGGGTCTAGTAGCAGCTGGCTGACCGATTTGGCCGGGTCAGAAGGCATGGAAGATATGTGCCCAGAGCACCGGTCATCACCACACCATTGGTCAAGGATTAAGGCCTCCTACACAACATGCTTGACCACCACCACAGGCAGCAAACTAGACTAGCTACAATTATGGTATAACTATACCATTTGTGTCTGGATATCAGAGAAGATATTTGCTAAGAAAGGCTAGTTGAAATTTGTCGAGTCCTGTGCCATGCACCCAGAGTATGCAGATCCCTGTCAACATGCAGCCAGAGGGTACAGCTCTGGTGGCACCATGCAACTAGAGGGTAAAACTCCTATGGCACCATGCACCTAGAGAGTACAGCTCTGGTGGCACCATACAACTAGAGGGTAAAACTCCTGTGGCACCATACGCCTAGAGGGTACAGCTCTGGTGGCACCATGCAACTAGAGGGTAAAACTCCTGTGGCACAATGCACCCATAGGGTACAACTCCTGTGGCACCATATGCCTAGAGAGTACAGCTCTGGTGGCACCATGCAACTAGATGGTAAAACTCCTGTGGCACCATGCATCTAGAGGGTAACTCCTGTGGCACCATGCACCTAAAGGGTAAAACTCCTGTGGCACCATGCACCTAGAGAGTACAGCTCTGATGGCACCATGCACCCATAGGGTACAACTCCTGTGGAACCATGCACCTAGAGAGTACAGCTCCTGTGGCACCATGCACCTAGAGAGTACAGCTCCTGTGGCACCATGCACCTAGAGAGTACAGCTCCTGTGGAACCATGCACCTAGAGAGTACAGCTCCTGTGGCACCATGCACCTAGAGAGTACAGCTCTGATGGCACCATGCACCCATAGGGTACAACTCCTGTGGAACCATGCACCTAGAGAGTAAAGCTCCTGTGGCACCATGCACCCATAGGGTGCAGCTCTTGTGACACCATGCACATAGAGAGTACAGCTCCGATGGCACCATGCACCCATAGGGTACAGCTCTTGTGACACCATGCACATAGAGAGTACAGCTACTGTGGCACCATGCACCTAGAAGGTACAACTCCTGTGGCACCATGTACCTAGAGAGTACAGCTCTGCTGGCACCATGCACCCATAGGGTACAGCTCCTGTGGCACCATGCTCCTAGAGAGTACAGCTCCTGTGGCACCATGCACCTAGAGAGTACAGCTCCTGTGGCACCATGCACCTAGAGAGTACAGCTCCTGTGGAACCATGCACCTAGAGAGTACAGCTCCTGTGGCACCATGCACCTAGAGAGTACAGCTCTGATGGCACCATGCACCCATAGGGTACAACTCCTGTGGAACCATGCACCTAGAGAGTACAGCTCCTGTGGCACCATGCACCTAGAGAGTACAGCTCTGATGGCACCATGCACCCATAAGGTACAACTCCTGTGGAACCATGCACCTAGAGAGTACAGCTCCTGTGGCACCATGCACCTAGAGAGTACAGCTCCTGTGGCACCATGCACCTAGAGAGTACAGCTCCTGTGGCACCATGCACCTAGAGAGTACAGCTCCTGTGGAACCATGCACCTAGAGAGTACAGCTCCTGTGGCACCATGCACCTAGAGAGTACAGCTCTGATGGCACCATGCACCCATAGGGTACAACTCCTGTGGAACCATGCACCTAGAGAGTACAGCTCCTGTGGCACCATGCACCTAGAGAGTACAGCTCCTGTGGCACCATGCACCTAGAGAGTACAGCTCCTGTGGCACCATGCACCTAGAGAGTACAGCTCCTGTGGAACCATGCACCTAGAGAGTACAGCTCCTGTGACACCATGCACCTAGAGAGTACAGCTCTGATGGCACCATGCACCCATAGGGTACAACTCCTGTGGAACCATGCACCTAGAGAGTACAGCTCCTGTGGCACCATGAACATAGAGAGTACAGCTCTGATGGCACCATGCACCCATAGGGTACAACTCCTGTGGAACCATGCACCTAGAGAGTACAGCTCCTGTGGCACCATGCACCTAGAGAGTACGCTCCTGTGGCACCATGCACCTAGAGAGTACAGCTCCTATGGAACCATGCACCTAGAGAGTACAGCTCCTGTGGCACCATGCACCTAGAGAGTACAGCTCCTGTGGCACCATGCACCTAGAGAGTACAGCTCTGATGGCACCATGCACCCATAGGGTACAACTCCTGTGGAACCATGCACCTAGAGAGTACAGCTCCTGTGGCACCATGCACCTAGAGAGTACAGCTCTGATGGCACCATGCACCCATAGGGTACAACTCCTGTGGAACCATGCACCTAGAGAGTACAGCTCTGATGGCACCATGCACCCATAGGGTACAACTCCTGTGGAACCATGCACCCATAGGGTACAACTCCTGTGGCACCATGCACCCATAGGGTACAACTCCTGTGGCACCATGCACCCATAGGGTACAACTCCTGTGGAACCATGCACCTAGAGAGTACAGCTCCTGTGGCACCATGCACCTAGAGAGTACAGCTCTGATGGCACCATGCACCCATAAGGTACAACTCCTGTGGAACCATGCACCTAGAGAGCACAGCTCCTGTGGCACCATGCACCTAGAGAGTACAGCTCCTGTGGCACCATGCACCTAGAGAGTACAGCTCCTGTGGCACCATGCACCTAGAGAGTACAGCTCCTGTGGAACCATGCACCTAGAGAGTACAGCTCCTGTGGCACCATGCACCTAGAGAGTACAGCTCTGATGGCACCATGCACCCATAGGGTACAACTCCTGTGGAACCATGCACCTAGAGAGTACAGCCCCTGTGGCACCATGCACCTAGAGAGTACAGCTCCTGTGGCACCATGCACCTAGAGAGTACAGCTCCTGTGGCACCATGCACCTAGAGAGTACAGCTCCTGTGGAACCATGCACCTAGAGAGTACAGCTCCTGTGACACCATGCACCTAGAGAGTACAGCTCTGATGGCACCATGCACCCATAGGGTACAACTCCTGTGGAACCATGCACCTAGAGAGTACAGCTCCTGTGGCACCATGAACATAGAGAGTACAGCTCTGATGGCACCATGCACCCATAGGGTACAACTCCTGTGGAACCATGCAGCTAGAGAGTACAGCTCCTGTGGCACCATGCACCTAGAGAGTACAGCTCCTGTGGCACCATGCACCTAGAGAGTACAGCTCCTATGGAACCATGCACCTAGAGAGTACAGCTCCTGTGGCACCATGCACCTAGAGAGTACAGCTCCTGTGGCACCATGCACCTAGAGAGTACAGCTCTGATGGCACCATGCACCCATAGGGTACAACTCCTGTGGAACCATGCACCTAGAGAGTACAGCTCCTGTGGCACCATGCACCTAGAGAGTACAGCTCTGATGGCACCATGCACCCATAGGGTACAACTCCTGTGGAACCATGCACCTAGAGAGTACAGCTCTGATGGCACCATGCACCCATAGGGTACAACTCCTGTGGAACCATGCACCCATAGGGTACAACTCCTGTGGCACCATGCACCCATAGGGTACAACTCCTGTGGCACCATGCACCCATAGGGTACAACTCCTGTGGCACCATGCACCCATAGGGTACAACTCCTGTGGCACCATGCACCCATAGGGTACAACTCCTGTGGCACCATGCATCTAGAGGGTACAACTCCTGTGGCACCATGCACCTAAAGGGTAAAACTCCTGTGGCACCATGCACCCATAGGGTACAACTCCTGTGGCACCATGCACCCATAGGGTACAACTCCTGTGGCACCATGCACTTAAAGGGTAAAACTCCTGTGGCACCATGCACCCATAGGGTACAGCTCCTGTGGCACCATGCACCCATAGGGTACAACTCCTGTGGCACCATGCATCTAGAGGGTCCAGCTACTGTGGCACCATGCACCTAGAGAGTACAGCTCTTGTGGCACCATGCACCCATAGGGTACAACTCCTGTGACACCATGCACCCATAGGGTACAGCTCTTGTGGCACCATGCACCTAGAGAGTACAACTCCTGTGGCACCATGCACCCATAGGGTACAACTCCTGTGGCACCATGCACCTAGAGAGTACAGCTCTGATGGCACCATGCACCCATAGGGTACAGCTCCTGTGGCACCATGCACCCATAGGGTACAACTCCTGTGGCACCATGCACCCATAGGGTACAACTCCTGTGGCACCATGCATCTAGAGGGTACAGCTACTGTGGCACCATGCACCTAGAAGGTACAACTCCTGTGGCACCATGCACCTAGAGAGTACAGCTCTGCTGGCACCATGCACCCATAGGGTACAGCTTTAGTGGCACCATGCACCTAGAGGGTACAACTCCTGTGGCACCATGCAACTAGAGAGTACAGCTCCTGTGGCACCATGCACCCATAGGGTACTGCTCTGCTGGCACCATGCACCCATAGGGTACAGCTCTAGTGGCACCATGCACATAAAGAGTACAGCTCTTGTGGCACCATGCACCCATAGGGTACAGCTCTAGTGGCACCATACATCTAGAGAGTACAGCTCTAGTGGCACCATACGCCTAGAGAGTACAGCTCTGGTGGCACCATGCACCCATAGGGCACAGCTCTAGTGGCACCATACGTCTAGAGAGTACAGCTCTAGTGGTACCATTCACCCATAGGGTACAGCTCTGGTGGCACCATGCACCCATAGGATACAGCTCTTGTGGCACCATGCACCAAGAGAGTACTGCTCTGGTGGCACCATGCATCTAGAGAGTACTAACTCCTGTGGCACCATGCACCTAAAGGGTAAAACTCCTGTGGCACCATGCATCTAGAGAGTACTAACTCCTGTGGCACCATGCACCCATAGGCTTCAGCTCCTGTGCCACCATGCACCTAGAGAGTACAGCTTCTGTGGCACCATGCATCTAGAGAGTACTAACTCCTGTGGCACCATGCACCTAGAGAGTACAACTCCTGTGGCACCATGCACCTAGAGAGTACAGCTCCTGTGGTACCATGCACCTAGAGAGTACAGCTCCTGTGGCACCATGCACCTAGAGAGTACAGCTCCTGTGGCACCATGCACCTAGAGAGTACAGCTCCTGTGGCACCATGCATCTAGAGAGTACTAACTCCTGTGGCACCATGCACCTAAAGGGTAAAACTCCTGTGGCACCATGCATCTAGAGGGTACTAACTCCTGTGGCACCATGCACCCATAGGGTACAGCTCTTGTGGCACCATGCACCTAGAGAGTACAGCTCTGGTGACACCATGCACCCATAGGGTACAACTCCTGTGGCACCATGCACCCATAGGGTACAGCTCTTGTGGCACCATGCACCTAGAGAGTACAGCTCTGGTGGCACCATGCACCTAGAGGGTACAACTCCTGCGGCACCATGCACCCATAGGGTACAGCTCTGGTGGCACCAGGCACCAATAGGGTACAACTCCTGTGGCACCATGCATCTAGAGGGTAAAACTCCTGTGGCACCATGCACCCATAAGGTACAACTCCTGTGGCACCATGCACCTAGAGAGTACAGCTCCTGTGGCACCATGCACCCATAGGGTACAACTCCTGTGGCACCATGCACCTAAAGGGTAAAACTCCTGTGGCACCATGCATCTAGAGAGTACTAACTGCTGTGGCACCATGCACCCGTAGGGTACAACTCCTGTGGCACCATGCACCCATAGGGTACAGCTCTGGTGGCACCATGCACCCATAGGGTACAGCTCTTGTGGCACCATGCACCTAAAGAGTACAGCTCTGGTGGCACCATGCACCTAGAGGGTAAAACTCCTGTGGCACCATGCATCTAGAGAGTACTAACTGCTGTGGCACCATGCACCCGTAGGGTACAACTCCTGTTGCACCATGCACCCATAGGGTACAGCTCCTGTGGCACCATGTACCTAAAGGGTACAACTCCTGTGGCACCATGCACCTAAAGGGTACAACTCCTGTGGCACCATGCACCTAAAGGGTACAACTCCTGTGGCACCATGCACCTAGAGAGTACAACTCCTGTGGCACCATGCACCCATAGGGTACAACTCCTGTGGCACCATGCACCTAGAGAGTACAGCTCTGATGGCACCATGCACCCATAGGGTACAGCTCCTGTGGCACCATGCACCCATAGGGTACAGCTCGTGGCACCATTAGTGCTGGGACGATTAATCGAAATAATCGATTAATCGGTCGTTTTGCCATGATTCTGATTAATCGATTATTGAAACAGAAGATCGACCATTTTCGATTATTATTTCTGCTCACCTGGTCAAAGTTTCCATTTAAAAGGGGCCTTGCTTACCATGAAAGCCATGCATAAAAGTAAAAGATTATTGTAATAAACATGAACTTTGAGTTCCTGACCATTTATCATTCAAAATTTAAGGGAAATCGGCCATATATTGGACACTGTTTAGTGGGCATATCAACGTTGATAATAATCGATTATAATCGATTAATCGATCGAAAATTTGGATGATTAATCGATCTGAAATTTTCCATCGATTCCCAGCACTGTGTAGTGGTTCTGAGTATGTAACACTGACTGGAGGAAAGTCTAGGGCACTCAGGTCATGAATGGGTCAATAGACTGTGCAGTGGTTCTGAGTATGTAACACTGACTGGAGGAAAGTCTAGGGCACCTGGGTCATAAATGGGTCAATAGACTGTGTAGTGGTTCTGAGTATGTAACACTGACTGGAGGAAAGTCTAGGGCACCTGGGTCACAAATGGGTCAATAGACTGTGTAGTGGTTCTGAGTATGTAACACTGACTGGAGGAAAGTCTAGGGCACCTGGGTCACAAATGGGTCAATAGACTGTGTAGTGGTTCTGAGTATGTAACACTGACTGGAGGAAAGTCTAGGGCACTCAGGGCATGAATGGGTCAATAGACTGTGTAGTTGTTCTGAGTATGTAACACTGACTGGAGGAAAGTCTAGGGCACTCAGGGCATGAATGGGTCAATAGACTGTGTAGTGGTTCTGAGTATGTAGCAGTAACTGGAGGAAAGTCTAGGGCACCTGGGTCACAAATGGGTCAATAGACTGTGTAATGGTTCTGAGTATGTAAAACTGACTGGAGGAAAGTCTAGGGCACTCAGGGCATGAATGGGTCAATAGACTGTGTAGTGGTTCTGAGTATGTAACACTGACTGGAGGAAAGTCTAGGGCACTCAGGGCATGAATGGGTCAATAGACTGTGTAGTGGTTCTGAGTATGTAACACTGACTGGAGGAAAGTCTAGGGCACTCAGGGCATGAATGGGTCAATAGACTGTGTAGTGGTTCTGAGTATGTAACACTGACTGGAGGAAAGTCTAGGGCACTCAGGGCATGAATGGGTCAATAGACTGTGTAGTGGTTCTGAGTATGTAACACTGACTGGAGGAAAGTCTAGGGCACTCAGGGCATGAATGGGTCAATAGACTGTGTAGTGGTTCTGAGTATGTAACACTGACTGGAGGAAAGTCTAGGGCACTCAGGGCATGAATGGGTCAATAGACTGTGTAGTTGTTCTGAGTATGTAACACTGACTGTAGGAAAGTTTATGGCACCTGGGTCACAAATGGGTCAACAGACTATGTAGTGGTTCTGAGTATGTAACACTGACTGGAGGAAAGTCTAGGGCACCTGGGTCACAATGGGTCAATAGACTGTGTAGTGGTTCTGAGTATGTAACACTGACTGGAGGAAAGTCTAGGGCACTCAGGGCATGAATGGGTCAATAGACTGTGTAGTGGTTCTGAGTATGTAGCACTAACTGGAGGAAAGTCTAGGGCACTCAGGTCATGAATGGGTCAATAGACTGTGTAGTGGTTCTGAGTAAGTAACACTGACTGGAGGAAAGTCTAGGGCACCTGGGTCACAAATGGGTCAATAGACTGTGTAATGGTTCTGAGTATGTAGCGCTAACTGGAGGAAAGTCTAGGGCACCTGGCTCACAAATGGGTCAATAGACTGTGTAATGGTTCTGAGTATGTAACACTGACTGGAGGAAAGTCTAGGGCACTCTAGGTCATGAATGGGTCAATAGACTGTGTAGTGGTTCTGAGTATGTAGCACTAACTGGAGGAAAGTCTAGGGCACTCAGGTCATGAATGGGTCAATAGACTGTGTAGTGGTTCTGAGTAAGTAACACTGACTGGAGGAAAGTCTAGGGCACCTGGGTCACAAATGGGTCAATAGACTGTGTAATGGTTCTGAGTATGTAGCGCTAACTGGAGGAAAGTCTAGGGCACCTGGGTCACAAATGGGTCAATAGACTGTGTAATGGTTCTGAGTATGTAACACTGACTGGAGGAAAGTCTAGGGCACTCTAGGTCATGAATGGGTCAATAGACTGTGTAGTGGTTCTGAGTATGTAGCACTAACTGGAGGAAAGTCTAGGGCACTCAGATCATGAATGGGTCAATAGACTGTGTAGTGGTTCTGAGTATGTAGCACTAACTGGAGGAAAGTCTAGGGCACTCAGATCATGAATGGGTCAATAGACTGTGTAGTGGTTCTGAGTATGTAGCACTAACTGGAGGAAAGTCTAGGGCACTCAGATCATGAATGGGTCAATAGACTGTGTAGTGGTTCTGAGTAAGTAACACTGACTGGAGGAAAGTCTAGGGCACTCAGGTCATGAATTGGTCAATAGACTATGTAATGGTTCTGAGTATGTAACACTGACTGGAGGAAAGTCTAGGGCACTCAGGTCATGAATGGGTCAATAGACTGTGTAGTGGTTCTGAGTATGTAACACTGACTGGAGGAAAGTCTAGGGCACTCAGGGCACAAATGGGTCAATAGACTGTGTAGTGGTTCTGAGTATGTAGCACTAACTGGAGGAAAGTCTAGGGCACCTGGGTCACAAATGGGTCAATAGACTGTGTAATGGTTCTGAGTATGTAACACTGACTGGAGGAAAGTCTAGGGCACTCAGGTCATGAATTGGTCAATAGACTATGTAATGGTTCTGAGTATGTAACACTGACTGGAGGAAAGTCTAGGGCACTCAGGTCATGAATTGGTCAATAGACTGTGCAGTGGTTGTGAACATGTTGTTGTGCCCCTAAGCTTGGATGCATCATTACTGAAGATGGCCAGCATAGATGCAGCTGTTGCAATGAGGAGAGGTATTTCTTAACTCATTCCTGTCATACCCTCCCCTCTCCATTAACCCATTCATGCCTCTAGAAACTGTCGCGGTATAGGGAGCGTTGTACCAGGAGGCCGGCTTGAGGCTTAGACCTGGACTTTATATGTAAATCCACTGTCTACAATCATCACTATTGGTTTAGACCACAAATTCACATATTAAGCTATGAAGATCTCAGTATTCTTATTTCCAATTTTATGATCATGCAGCGCCAATTTTTAAGGACCAATCTATTTCAGAATATTTGCATAAAATCAACGGCTTAAGAACAGTGAAGACTCGTAGTACCTAGAGGGGGTCACACTCTGCTCTTACAATCAGTCTTGAGCCTGCCCTCCTGAGAGACAGAATACTCCCCCAAGCCACTCTTGTTGCGAAGTGGCCTGCCTCCTAGGCCATATTTGTGGATAGATGGCGATGCAATAGTTGGAAATACTAGGTACCATCAAAAAAAACTCGTGTGGCAATTGTGTGAACTTAATGACCAACAGTAGGTCACAAGTCCCTATGTAGTAAAGGTGCAGGCATACATAGTTATATAAAAAAAGTATAACACAGTTAAGCCTAGTAGCTAGGCTAGTTGCGGAGGTCCTAGAACTACTTTCATAAAACACCTTAACCCTTTGCAGCAGCCAAAAGAAGTGTGCCAATTTTGATGAAATCTCTTAGGCAAACAAATAGTTGGTAAGATATTTGATTGAGAAATAATCAACCATAAGATAATTTGTAAAATCATTCCTAATTTTCAAACTTATTGTCAAAAGTATCTTAGATACTTATACTGGAGGACGTCTTAGGCATTATAGGGTTAGGTAAGGAGTAAGCTTAGCCTCTTGTTGACCAACCTAAAGTGAAATACCATTAATGGCTTTTTAATAGATGGCTTTATATGCTCCTTCATCTATTTCTGGTGGTTTATACTCTGACATGCTATATGCTGTAGCCCTTAAGCATTATGCTGCTGGTGGCTAATTTAGCAAATACAACTGGTGGCTAATTTAGCAAATACAAAATGATGCAAAAAACCTAAAATGAAATGACTGAAACCCTGGGACATGGGTGCTCATCTGTGAGTACTCAGCAAGAGCTATGCAATGATTACCAACTTGACAGGGTTTACGTATATGGTTTCAAAATTATTTGGACGAAAGTAGCCTCAGCTTTGGAAGGGTTAAGAGAGAAAAAACATGAACAAACCACCTTGCTGCATGGTCCTAATGGTAGAAATATAAACAGAATAGATACATCTGAAATAGCCAAGACTGTGGGCCATGCAGTAGACGTGCAACAATTCAGTATTATCCGGCTCTTTCCTTAGTCACACTGATGTAACCGGAGTTGACTTTACTCCAGGTTTAGTTCTGAATAAATCCTGAAGGGGGACACACTTGAGTTGTAGTCTGTCTTTCTAACTGCAGCTTCGGACAACTGTGCTGCCATCTATGGGTTGAGAGAGACATCACACCTACCCAGTAGTGGTGGTGGCAGGCTAGCTAGTAGTATGTAGCTGAGACTCAGGCTGGGCAGCAGCAGCTATTTGGCGGAGGGCCTGGATGAGTGTTTGCATGGTCTATTAGTGATAGCTAGTGGGCTTTATCTGCGTGAACTCCAGGAGCATCATATAAAGGTCATCCTCCAGTAAGCGGCTCCCAGGGGCTGGGTGCTGTATTGAATGATTTCTGATAGGAGTCACCATGCCCTCACACTCATCAATACAGTGGGGGTTCAAATTAACCGATTCAGGCTCCAAGTTTCCAATAGATATGGTTGTGTGGGCCTTAAAATGATACATTTTACATAATCTAGGGAATTGAGAATTATTTCACAAAATATTAAAAGAGTTGTCGATTTTGCTTATAGTAGCATTTCCCCTTCAAATATTTTTTCCAAACATTGCTTTGATTGATAGAACACCAACAGGCACCGACATAAGTACTAGCCCGCTTGCCTCGGCAAGTGAATTTTTGAAAAAGGGGCTTTCGGGCAAGTACATTTCAGTTTTCACTTGCCCAAATGGGCAAGCTGACTTTCTGAACACTAAACACAGTTTTTTTTATAATGAATGGCCCGAATACCCAGAAATATGCAAACAATGCTACAAAACTGATAGGAAAATGGTTTTCAAATCTTTAAATCCATGATAAAGAATACATGCCCTTCTAGCATATGTTATAACATATTTCGATCAAGTCAAAAATTATGTTGGGCAAGCAAAAATCATGAACTACTTGCCTGGCATGGCAAGTTAGTTCTGAAAATTATGTTGGTGCCTGACCAAAATGATCAGAAATGTCCAATCATACTGTAGAACTCACAATGTTAGCATTTGTTTATATAGCGTGTGGTTCCACTTCGCTATATATAAAAACGCTATACTTTTTTCTTGCTGTACTGGCGCTGTCAGCGGCAGCTACCGTCGCTTACATAAAGATACGCTATGATGTGAAAACTCCCCAATTTCGCTTTATTTGGGACACGCGTCACATGTGTGTTCTACAGTATTGATTTGGTTGTCATTTTCTTCAGGGGAGATAATAACTATTCAGATTACAATCATAAACATGTATTTAATTTTTGTGCAAAGGAATGATCAATTTTCTTATCCTTTTTCAATATAATAGGAGTTACATTCAAGTGAAAATGATTAATGACGCTTACTTTCAGAGATATATTTGAAAAATTTCTGTGGCAATAATAGGGATCACCACAGTCATTTGAGTGACTACACTCTGCTGACTTACCAACAGGCCTTGCAGTGACCCAGACCCCTAACTAAGGCAGACATGTGTGTAGTACACACAAAAACATTGCCGACCACCCCCCCCCCCCCCCAGGTGTTTATAGCTAGCGAGGGGGAGCAGCATATAAGGTGATGTAGGGAGGAAAGGTGAGACAGAGGATAGCACGCTGCTGCCAGCTGGCTCAAGTGGTCAGGACAGAAATTGTTGTCTCCCTCAAATATTCCCGCCCTGGTTTCCATTAAAACTCAAAGACAGAGGACACTTGATGAGTCAAGAGTGACGAGTTATATAACTCCGAAACTGGACTAGAAAATCTAAGCCGCAACTGCGAGAAGGCAATAAAACTGAGGCTAATGGCCACTAAAACAGCCTTCCAAGGTAAGAGATAAAGAGCTCTAGACTTTTTAGTTCCAGAAAAAACACCTTTCACATGCGAGGAGAATGGTCTGTTTATATCCATGGTGGAGATAAAAATACTAAATCCTACCATGCAGTAAAAATGAAGTAGCTTGAAAACCACAAACCACCTCAACCACTGGTTTTAGCCTGGTTCTCAGGCAGTTATATAGCTACTACTGAACAACTAGAGGCAGGTAAGTAGATCTATACTAAATTCTTAGCCAGCAGTCATTTGGACACCCAAACCCTCAAAAAACATCCCACAAAATACTCAAATTTTTTGGAGTATATTACGCTCTCCCTAGAATAATAGGGAGCCCTAAAAATTTCATAATTGCCAATTTTGGTCACCCAGCTTCTAAATCCTGTGTGCAAAACATCAAGATGTGTCCACAGCTGATGACATTGCTATTTTGAAAGGAGTTTATTTGACTATATATGTACCATAAACATCTGTCAAGAGACTATTCTTTATTAAGCGCTTTCAAATATCATAAGTGGAAAGCGCGCTTTATCAAATATCAATCATTATCATTATTATTTTCATTAGTATTATCATTATTATTATCATCATTATTATTGATATTATTATTATTATTATTACTATTATTATTATTATTATTATTATTATTATTATTATTATTATTATTATTATTATTATTATTAGTGGTGGGTCGATTGATCGCAAACTCGATTGCTTGGCTCGCTTTGGGCCGAGTTCCGATCAATCGAACTTGCCTTCCATCGCTCGATCTCTGCCGAGCGATAATGAAAATAAACACGACGAGACGGCAGCCATCTTGAAAGATATGTTCGATCGGCAAGATACACTGTAACTCGCTTCTGGAGTGGATTACAGTGTATAATCTCACAGAACCAGCGGAATTGGTAAGTAACATTGTTTATATGATTCAGTTTTATTGTATGCACTACATTGATACTTTATTTCAGGATGAAATTGATGCGTAGAGCAATCTGTGGTATTGTACTTTCAGTTTCAGTTCCATTATTCTTTTACATTTCGCGATCTCGCACATTGATTTCTATCCTAGTTTCGGCTTTTATGTTCATTATTCTTATTTATTATTACCACGGATTGCAAGTTCGGAATGTTTTAGTTTTTTATGAATGCATAGTTTTGCCGTTATTGCGTGTCAGGTAAACTACCAAATAATCGATTATAATCGATCAATCGCTCGGCGAATGTGACGATTAATCGAGCCCGAAATTTTTAACGATTCCCAACACTAATTATTATTATCATCATCATTGTGACTTTCCCTTTGGATTAAAACAAAACAAACAACTCAGGGAACCCAATTGAGATGGGCATTTAAAACAAGCTTGTAGCAAGTCTACCTACTAGCATGTATTAGTTAACTAGCTGTGTGCACAGTGTTTTTCTGTGAGTCAAGAGCGGCCATAAACTGGCCTGGAATACAGCTCCAGTCTAAAAGCATTCTTATAGCGTATAAAAGCTGCCCTCTCACACTTGCGGGGAGCAATAAGCAGGCTACGAGATGCAGACCAGAGAGCATAAAATTCTAAGGTCATACTGCAATAAACACATCCCCTCATCCTGCCTGACGGGCTGACTCCCTGCTGAAACAGAGCAGATACTCAGGAAAGGGTCCCCTCATCCTGCCTGTAGGGCTGACTCCCTGCTGAAACAGAGCAGATACTCAGGAAAGGGTCCCCTCATCCTGCCTGACGGGCTGACTCCCTGCTGAAACAGAGCAGATACTCAGGAAAGGGTCCCCTCATCCTGCCTGACGGGCTGACTCCCTGCTGAAACAGAGCAGATACTCAGGAAAGGGTCCCCTCATCCTGCCTGACGGGCTGACTCCCTGCTGAAACAGAGCAGATACTCAGGAAAGGGTCCCCTCATCCTGCCTGACGGGCTGACTCCCTGCTGAAACAGAGCAGATACTCAGGAAAGGGTCCCCTCATCCTGCCTGACGGGCTGACTCCCTGCTGAAACAGAGCAGATACTCAGGAAAGGGTCCCCTCATCCTGCCTGACGGGCTGACTCCCTGCTGAAACAGAGCAGATACTCAGGAAAGGGTCCCCTCATCCTGCCTGACGGGCTGACTCCCTGCTGAAACAGAGCAGATACTCAGGAAAGGGTCCCCTCATCCTGCCTGACGGGCTGACTCCCTGCTGAAACAGAGCAGATACTCAGGAAAGGGTCCCCTCATCCTGCCTGACGGGCTGACTCCCTGCTGAAACAGAGCAGATACTCAGGAAAGGGTCCCCTCATCCTGCCTGACGGGCTGACTCCCTGCTGAAACAGAGCAGATACTCAGGAAAGGGTCCCCTCATCCTGCCTGACGGGCTGACTCCCTGCTGAAACAGAGCAGATACTCAGGAAAGGGTCCCCTCATCCTGCCTGACGGGCTGACTCCCTGCTGAAACAGAGCAGATACTCAGGAAAGGGTCCCCTCATCCTGCCTGACGGGCTGACTCCCTGCTGAAACAGAGCAGATACTCAGGAAAGGGTCCCCTCATCCTGCCTGACGGGCTGACTCCCTGCTGAAACAGAGCAGATACTCAGGAAAGGGTCCCCTCATCCTGCCTGACGGGCTGACTCCCTGCTGAAACAGAGCAGATACTCAGGAAAGGGTCCCCTCATCCTGCCTGACGGGCTGACTCCCTGCTGAAACAGAGCAGATACTCAGGAAAGGGTCCCCTCATCCTGCCTGACGGGCTGACTCCCTGCTGAAACAGAGCAGATACTCAGGAAAGGGTCCCCTCATCCTGCCTGACGGGCTGACTCCCTGCTGAAACAGAGCAGATACTCAGGAAAGGGTCCCCTCATCCTGCCTGACGGGCTGACTCCCTGCTGAAACAGAGCAGATACTCAGGAAAGGGTCCCCTCATCCTGCCTGACGGGCTGACTCCCTGCTGAAACAGAGCAGATACTCAGGAAAGGGTCCCCTCATCCTGCCTGACGGGCTGACTCCCTGCTGAAACAGAGCAGATACTCAGGAAAGGGTCCCCTCATCCTGCCTGACGGTCTGACTCCCTGCTGAAACAGAGCAGATACTCAGGAAAGGGTCCCCTCATCCTGCCTGACGGGCTGACTCCCTGCTGAAACAGAGCAGATACTCAGGAAAGGGTCCCCTCATCCTGCCTGACGGGCTGACTCCCTGCTGAAACAGAGCAGATACTCAGGAAAGGGTCCCCTCATCCTGCCTGACGGGCTGACTCCCTGCTGAAACAGAGCAGATACTCAGGAAAGGGTCCCCTCATCCTGCCTGACGGGCTGACTCCCTGCTGAAACAGAGCAGATACTCAGGAAAGGGTCCCCTCATCCTGCCTGACGGGCTGACTCCCTGCTGAAACAGAGCAGATACTCAGGAAAGGGTCCCCTCATCCTGCCTGACGGGCTGACTCCCTGCTGAAACAGAGCAGATACTCAGGAAAGGGTCCCCTCATCCTGCCTGACGGGCTGACTCCCTGCTGAAACAGAGCAGATACTCAGGAAAGGGTCCCCTCATCCTGCCTGACGGGCTGACTCCCTGCTGAAACAGAGCAGATACTCAGGAAAGGGTCCCCTCATCCTGCCTGACGGTCTGACTCCCTGCTGAAACAGAGCAGATACTCAGGAAAGGGTCCCCTCATCCTGCCTGACGGGCTGACTCCCTGCTGAAACAGAGCAGATACTCAGGAAAGGGTCCCCTCATCCTGCCTGACGGGCTGACTCCCTGCTGAAACAGAGCAGATACTCAGGAAAGGGTCCCCTCATCCTGCCTGACGGGCTGACTCCCTGCTGAAACAGAGCAGATACTCAGGAAAGGGTCCCCTCATCCTGCCTGACGGGCTGACTCCCTGCTGAAACAGAGCAGATACTCAGGAAAGGGTCCCCTCATCCTGCCTGACGGGCTGACTCCCTGCTGAAACAGAGCAGATACTCAGGAAAGGGTCCCCTCATCCTGCCTGACGGGCTGACTCCCTGCTGAAACAGAGCAGATACTCAGGAAAGGGTCCCCTCATCCTGCCTGACGGGCTGACTCCCTGCTGAAACAGAGCAGATACTCAGGAAAGGGCAATCATGGAAAGTGGAGGAAGGGGAAATAAGACTGTGCAGTAACGATCAAGGAGATAAATAATAATGATGATCATAATGATAAAAATAATAATCATAATCATAATCATAATAATAATAATAATAATAATAATAATAATAATAATAATAATAATAATAATAATATCATCAATAATAATTATGAAAATAATAATTGTTTTAAGAAAAGAGACTGTTGAAGACCTGGGCAGCACGTGTTTTTAAGACCTTCTTCATCATATAAGCAGCACACTGCCACCTATTGCCTATCCCACCAGTCATCTACAGGGCCCCAGGAAAGAGTATGACAGCAAGTCAGTTGTATTTAACCTTACTATATATACTTTAAGAGGTGATTCCTCCACAGACACGTACAGCAAGCCTTACAAGTGATTTGACTCATTCAGGCCTGAAGCGCCCAAATCTGCTTGACTACTTTTGTGATATCTCCCTAACAAACGCAAATTTAGAATATATTCAGAGGAAAAAGAAATGATTACACAAAAAAAAACTAAAACTCTGCTTCAAAGTCAAGGAAATTTCCCAACATGAATAGGTTAATAACACACATGTAATCAATAATCATACCTTTACCAATGAACAGTCCTCTTTTCAAAGAATTTCATTTCTTGCCTTTATTGTTTTACTACTGTGTTTGACCGCACCTTGGTCACCTACTGTGACCTAAAAATACTATCACCTAAGAAGCCTAACATAAGATGCTCCATCTCTCAATATCACAACTCTGAATCAGTTAAATCTACTGCTAGAAACTAACATCCTCTCTAGACTGACGTCGCCACTATTGATCTATTCATGCCTAGGGCCTAGAGATTTTCTTGATAAATGTTGCCTGAATCTCTGATACCATCTTGGGAAAACAACTCAGGAATTAAGCATGAGGAACTGTTGGTTTGGTTCTGTAAATCAACATTTCTACTTACACTATTTTTGAAAAACGCTCTAGTCCAAAATATATTATCAAATAATCTGGGTGTTCCTAGCTGATACAGACATGACTGAGCTAATAACCGTGAAGCATTGCAATACAGTGCTCCTTCTCTTGCAGCTACTTCATTTCAAGAATGAAAATAAGCATAACATAGTTTTAGCTGTACATAGAAGGATATGGGCCAATACGCACAAACAAGTAAATAAATTAATGTAGGTCAAATCTGTACAGGTGAAATGGTCGTTCATGGTAGGTTGGAGCAAAAGCAACTAAAATGCCACCCAACCCTTAAAGGACAATTCCACCATGGATAAAACAGAGGCCCAAATAGTTTCTTATGGTATTCTCTACTTAAACCCAAGTTCCCACCAGTGCCAACCTTCATACAAGAAGTATATTGCTGTTTAAATACCTCCTAATAGACACAAACTGGAGGCACTGTTAATAGTCTCTAACAGGCCTGTTGTGTGCAACCAAGTCATTAGCAGCTACCTTAATGCTAATGACTTAGTTGCACCAACAGCCCTGTTAGAGGCTACTAACAGGCTAAAATGGCCGCCCCCAGTGCCTCCAGTTTGGGTCTGTTAGGAGTTGTTAAAACAGTATTATACTTCTTGTATGAAGGTTGGCAGTGGTGGGAACTTGAATTTAAGTAGAGAATATACCATAAGAAACTATTTGGGTCTCTGTTTTATCCATGGTGGAATTGTCCTTTAACAAATGGTGCTCCCGAAGTCTTTCCAGGAAATTCTACGATTTAGCTATGATGATCCAAGGAATTCCATAGTCATATGGTAATGGTGTAACTATATAATCCACCAAAACAGTTTGGTCACACTACTTATTGCGTAGCATTTTAAGGTCTTTTTATTTTGCTTTATTTGAATTTTTTCAACAGTGTCTGAAGGGAGATTTGTTCCGGGAGCAGTAGCAGATACAGTGAGCAGCAACAGCAGCAGCAACAGCAGTAGCAACAGCAGTAGAAGCAGCAACAGCAAGCAGTAGCAGCAGCAGTAGTAACAGTACTTAGTATCTTAACCAGCAGGGTATCTGGTTGTCATTTGGCCACCTAAACCCTAAAGAAATCACACATCAGGAAATTCCAATTTTGGTGATGAATTTTTTTAAATGTTGTGCATTGAAGATATTATTGTCTACCTTAGAGTATTAGATACCCAAACATTTCATGATATCCCATTTTCAGGCACCCACTTTCAAAATGCTGGCATAAGACAATGAGCATCATCATCAGCGACAGTGGCAGTAGCAGCAGTAGAAGCAGCAGCAGCTATTATACCAACCTACACAACAACACTACCAAGAACTGCTGTACTAACAAGTCTAACATTCACCTGCTAACAGCCTCAAGCCTGTTGCCATGGCAACCATGCTGTCCCCAGGTTTCACAGGCTGGATCTTCACATTAGTCAACATACTGCATGATCTCACAGATCCACCACACCAGTCAGCTAACTAGCAGCAGCACCACATTAGTCAACATACAGCATGATCTCACAGATCCACCACACCAGTCAGCTAACTAGCAGCAGCACCACATTAGTCAACATACTGCATGATCTCACAGATCCACCACACCAGTCAGCTAACTAGCAGCAGCACCACATTAGTCAACATACTGCATGATCTCACAGATCCACCACACCAGTCAGCTAACTAGCAGCAGCACCACATTAGTCTACATACTGCATGATCTCACAGATCCACCACACCAGTCAGCTAACTAGCAGCAGCACCACATTAGTCTACATACTGCATGATCTCACAGATCCACCACACCAGTCAGCTAACTAGCAGCAGCACCACGTTAGTCAACATACTGCATGATCTCACAGATCCACCACACCAGTCAGCTAACTAGCAGCAGCACCACATTAGTCAACATACTGCATGATCTCACAGATCCACCACACCAGTCAGCTAACTAGCAGCAGCACCACATTAGTCTACATACTGCATGATCTCACAGATTGGCTAAAAATGGCAAAAAATGGCGTAAAAGACTGAAAAAATGTGTTTCCATTAATTGACATAACAATTTACAATGATATTTTTTTCGATTAATTGGAAAAATTATTTCGATCGATCGATACTTGTCATATCAATGACAGTTCTATCACTAAGTATAACTGCATAGAAACTCCTTCAAGATGAGCAGGAACTATTGTAATAAAAGCAATATCACCTGACTTATTCACAGTTAGGATGTTGGTTTTGTTACCTTTTCTGCAATTTCCTGGCTATTTGTGATTAGCAGTGGGCCATAAACTGATGAACCTGGGGAATACCAATGCCTCCCACTACTGGCAACTTCGTCACATGACCTCAGCCATATTTAAACTTTGGCAGTGGTGAGAGACAGCAAGCAGTCAGAACTGATCTAAAAAAGTTCAGAAATAAACAGAAACAGCAGAATATGTGGATTAAAAGTTTCATGACACAATCAAATATGATACTGTATAACGGGTATATTTCCCGGGACTTTTATTTCCCGAAAATTGATGATTTTGACTTTTTCCCGTTTTTAAATTTCCCGTCCTGCACATGGCTGCACTGATATTAAATTTCCCGAAAATGCTACTGAGCGTTTTTGCTTTTGAATCTGTCAGTGCAGACAAATGTTGTGTGCACTGAATGTGCCGTGGTGTACGTATAGAAAAACAATACAAAGCCATACCAGCTCAATTGAGGTGACAGGGCTGACTCTATTGCTGTGCGCATTAATAGCACTTAGGGCAGCATTACACCAAGTCAGACCGGTTCGCCGGCAGGTTGAGAAACTTTGTGAGTACTGCAAACATGTATCGCTGGTTAAAGGAGGCACAATCCCCAAACCTGCCCAGGCCAGTATCACCATTATTTAACAATAAATATGTTTTAATTTCTATCGTTGTTTGTTGACTTTGGAGCATTAAAACGCCATTATTCAGATTACATAGGGCGCCATCTGCTGGGAAAGGGAATAACTTAAATATACGGCTTTACTACTCAATCTGAATACCGGGTACGTGCATCGTCTGCCCCACCCAGAGAAATACTACTCCCAGGCCCCACCATACCAACAAAAATGATTAAAGATAACGTTTTTATTGTTCCCGTCTCAAACCCATTCGGTAAATTCGGGAAGATTAAGCACACGTTAACATTACCCTTTATACAGTATATATCTAATAATTGAACAACGAACCCAGTCTAAAGGAGTTATTTGTCAACATCACATGGAGAAAGTATAGGTTCTGGTAGTGGACCACATACCAGTGTACAACAACAACCAAACCATTATAAACCAGGCTTGATTGTACATACCAACACTAATTGAGGAACACAAGGCTGTAGGTAGTAGTAGGAAGCTATGTGGCGTGTGAGAGGTGAAGGAACACAAGGCTGTAGGTAGTAGTAGGAAGCTATGTGGCGTGTGAGAGGTGAAGGAACACAAGGCTGTAGGTAGTAGTAGGAAGCTATGCGGCGTGTGAGAGGTGAATGAACACAAGGCTGTAGGTAGTAGTAGGAAGCTATGCGGCGTGTGAGAGGTGAAGGAACACAAGGCTGTAGGTAGTAGTAGGAAGCTATGTGGCGTGTGAGAGGTGAAGGAACACAAGGCTGTAGGTAGTAGTAGGAAGCTATGTGGCGTGTGAGAGGTGAAGGAACACAAGGCTGTAGGTAGTAGTAGGAAGCTATGTGGCGTGTGAGAGGTGAAGGAACACAAGGCTGTAGGTAGTAGTAGGAAGCTATGTGGCGTGTGAGAGGTGAAGGAACACAAGGCTGTAGGTAGTAGTAGGAAGCTATGTGGCGTGTGAGAGGTGAAGGAACACAAGGCTGTAGGTAGTAGTAGGAAGCTATGTGGCGTGTGAGAGGTGAAGGAAAACTGATTTTAAAAGAAAGAGGAAACAACTGCTGGGGCAGCAAGTGGGTCATACTGGCCCAGCACACCACTATGGGAGATGGATGGTTTTTTGTCCAAGATGCCTGTCCCTCGATCCAAACAGCTGAGGGAACTTCAAAACTGCATGTTATAGGCTTCTACATGTAAAACATGCTAGAGACCGTACTCATCTCCTGCTAGGCATGAATATTAACCCTTTCACACCCAGAGATCCCAGTAAAACATGCTCCCCGTACTCTTCTCCTGCTAGGCATGAATATTAACCCTTTCACACCCAGAGATCCCTGTAAAACATGCTCCCTGTACTCTTCTCCTGCTAGGCATGAATATTAACCCTTTCACACCCAGAGATCCCAGTAAAACATGCTCCCCGTACTCTTCTCCTGCTAGGCATGAATATTAACTCTTTCACACCCAGAGATCCCAGTAAAACATGCTCCCCGTACTCTTCTCCTGCTAGGCATGAATATTAACCCTTTCACACCCAGAGATCCCTGTAAAACATGCTAGAGACCGTACTCATCTCCTGCTAGGCATGAATATTAACCCTTTCACACCCAGAGATCCCAGTAAAACATGCTCCCCGTACTCTTCTCCTGCTAGGCATGAATATTAACCCTTTCACACCCAGAGATCCCAGTAAAACATGCTCCCTGTACTCTTCTCCTGCTAGGCATGAATATTAACTCTTTCACACCCAGAGATCCCAGTAAAACATGCTCCCCGTACTCTTCTCCTGCTAGGCATGAATATTAACCCTTTCACACCCAGAGATCCCTGTAAAACATGCTCCCCGTACTCTTCTCCTGCTAGGCATGAATATTAACCCTTTCACACCCACAGATCCCTGTAAAACATGCTCCCCGTACTCTTCTCCTGCTAGGCATGAATATTAACCCTTTCACACCCAGAGATCCCAGTAAAACATGCTCCCCGTACTCTTCTCCTGCTAGGCATGAATATTAACCCTTTCACACCCAGAGATCCCTGTAAAACATGCTCCCCGTACTCTTCTCCTGCTAGGCATGAATATTAACCCTTTCACACCCACAGATCCCTGTAAAACATGCTCCCCGTACTCTTCTCCTGCTAGGCATGAATATTAACCCTTTCACACCCACAGATCCCTGTAAAACATGCTCCCCGTACTCTTCTCCTGCTAGGCATGAATATTAACCCTTTCACACCCAGAGATCCCTGTAAAACATGCTCCCCGTACTCTTCTCCTGCTAGGCATAAATATTAACCCTTTCACACCCAGAGATCCCTGTAAAACATGCTCCCCGTACTCTTCTCCTGCTAGGCATGAATATTAACCCTTTCACACCCAGAGATCCCAGCAAAACATGCTCCCCGTACTCTTCTCCTGCTAGGCATGAATATTAACCCTTTCACACCCAGAGATCCCTGTAAAACATGCTCCCCGTACTCACCTCCTGCTAGGCATGAATATTAACCCTTTCACACCCAGAGATCCCTGTAAAACATGCTCCCCGTACTCATCTCCTGCTAGGCATGAATATTAACCCTTTCACACCCACAGATCCCTGTAAAACATGCTCCCCGTACTCTTCTCCTGCTAGGCATGAATATTAACCCTTTCACACCCAGAGATCCCTGTAAAACATGCTCCCCGTACTCATCTCCTGCTAGGCATGAATATTAACCCTTTCACACCCAGAGATCCCTGTAAAACATGCTCCCCGTACTCTTCTCCTGCTAGGCATGAATATTAACCCTTTCACACCCAGAGATCCCTGTAAAACATGCTCCCCGTACTCTTCTCCTGCTAGGCATGAATATTAACCCTTTCATACCCAGAGATCCCTGTAAAATATGCTCCCCGTACTCTTCTCCTGCTAGGCATGAATATTAACCCTTTCACACCCAGAGATCCCTGTAAAACATGCTCCCCGTACTCTTCTCCTGCTAGGCATGAATATTAACCCTTTCACACCCAGAGATCCCTGTAAAACATGCTCCCCGTACTCATCTCCTGCTAGGCATGAATATTAACCCTTTCACACCCAGAGATCCCTGTAAAACATGCTAGAGACCGTACTCATCTCCTGCTAGGCATGAATATTAACCCTTTCACACCCACAGATCCCTGTAAAACATGCTCCCCGTACTCATCTCCTGCTAGGCATGAATATTAACCCTTTCACACCCAGAGATCCCTGTAAAACATGCTCCCCGTACTCACCTCCTGCTAGGCATGAATATTAACCCTTTCACACCCAGAGTTCCCTGTAAAACATGCTCCCTGTACTCTTCTCCTGCTAGGCATGAATATTAACCCTTTCACACCCAGAGATCCCTGTAAAACATGCTCCCCGTACTCTTCTCCTGCTAGGCATGAATATTAACCCTTTCACACCCAGAGATCCCTGTAAAACATGCTCCCCGTACTCTTCTCCTGCTAGGCATGAATATTAACCCTTTCACACCCAGAGATCCCTGTAAAACATGCTCCCCGTACTCTTCTCCTGCTAGGCATGAATATTAACCCTTTCACACCCAGAGATCCCAGTAAAACATGCTCCCCGTACTCTTCTCCTGCTAGGCATGAATATTAACCCTTTCATACCCAGAGATCCCTGTAAAATATGCTCCCCGTACTCTTCTCCTGCTAGGCATGAATATTAACCCTTTCACACCCAGAGATCCCTGTACAACATGCTCCCCGTACTCTTCTCCTGCTAGGCATGAATATTAACCCTTTCACACCCAGAGATCCCTGTAAAACATGCTCCCCGTACTCACCTCCTGCTAGGCATGAATATTAACCCTTTCACACCCAGAGTTCCCTGTAAAACATGCTCCCTGTACTCTTCTCCTGCTAGGCATGAATATTAACCCTTTCACACCCAGAGATCCCTGTAAAACATGCTCCCCGTACTCATCTCCTGCTAGGCATGAATATTAACCCTTTCACACCCAGAGATCCCTGTAAAACATGCTCCCCGTACTCTTCTCCTGCTAGGCATGAATATTAACCCTTTCACACCCAGAGATCCCTGTAAAACATGCTCCCCGTACTCTTCTCCTGCTAGGCATGAATATTAACCCTTTCACACCCAGAGATCCCTGTAAAACATGCTCCCCGTACTCTTCTCCTGCTAGGCATGAATATTAACCCTTTCACACCCAGAGATCCCTGTAAAACATGCTCCCCGTACTCTTCTCCTGCTAGGCATGAATATTAACCCTTTCACACCCAGAGATCCCTGTAAAACATGCTCCCCGTACTCTTCTCCTGCTAGGCATGAATATTAACCCTTTCACACCCAGAGATCCCTGTAAAACATGCTCCCTGTACTCTTCTCCTGCTAGGCATGAATATTAACCCTTTCACACCCAGAGATCCCAGTAAAACATGCTCCCCGTACTCTTCTCCTGCTAGGCATGAATATTAACCCTTTCACACCCACAGATTCCTGTAAAACATGCTCCCTGTACTCTTCTCCTGCTAGGCATGAATATTAACCCTTTCACACCCACAGATCCCTGTAAAACATGCTCCCCGTACTCTTCTCCTGCTAGGCATGAATATTAACCCTTTCACACCCAGAGATCCCTGTAAAACATGCTCCCTGTACTCTTCTCCTGCTAGGCATGAATATTAACCCTTTCACACCCAGAGATCCCTGTAAAACATGCTCCCCGTACTCTTCTCCTGCTAGGCATGAATATTAACCCTTTCACACCCACAGATCCCTGTAAAACATGCTCCCCGTACTCTTCTCCTGCTAGGCATGAATATTAACCCTTTCACACCCACAGATCCCTGTAAAACATGCTCCCCGTACTCTTCTCCTGCTAGGCATGAATATTAACCCTTTCACACCCACAGATCCCTGTAAAACATGCTCCCCGTACTCTTCTCCTGCTAGGCATGAATATTAACCCTTTCACACCCAGAGATCCCTGTAAAACATGCTCCCCGTACTCTTCTCCTGCTAGGCATGAATATTAACCCTTTCACACCCACAGATTCCTGTAAAACATGCTCCCTGTACTCTTCTCCTGCTAGGCATGAATATTAACCCTTTCACACCCACAGATCCCTGTAAAACATGCTCCCCGTACTCTTCTCCTGCTAGGCATGAATATTAACCCTTTCACACCCAGAGATCCCTGTAAAACATGCTCCCTGTACTCTTCTCCTGCTAGGCATGAATATTAACCCTTTCACACCCAGAGATCCCTGTAAAACATGCTCCCCGTACTCTTCTCCTGCTAGGCATGAATATTAACCCTTTCACACCCACAGATCCCTGTAAAACATGCTCCCCGTACTCTTCTCCTGCTAGGCATGAATATTAACCCTTTCACACCCACAGATCCCTGTAAAACATGCTCCCCGTACTCTTCTCCTGCTAGGCATGAATATTAACCCTTTCACACCCAGAGATCCCTGTAAAACATGCTCCCCGTACTCTTCTCCTGCTAGGCATGAATATTAACCCTTTCACACCCACAGATCCCTGTAAAACATGCTCCCCGTACTCTTCTCCTGCTAGGCATGAATATTAACCCTTTCACACCCAGAGATCCCTGTAAAACATGCTCCCTGTACTCTTCTCCTGCTAGGCATGAATATTAACCCTTTCACACCCACAGATTCCTGTAAAACATGCTCCCTGTACTCATCTCCTGCTAGGCATGAATATTAACCCTTTCATACCCAGAGATCCCTGTAAAACATGCTCCCCGTACTCTTCTCCTGCTAGGCATGAATATTAACCCTTTCACACCCAGAGATCCCTGTAAAACATGCTCCCTGTACTCATCTCCTGCTAGGCATGAATATTAACCCGTTCATGCCCACAGATCCCTGTAAAACATGCTAAGAGCATGGCACTGTGTATGACTGTCAATGGCAGTTGTTCTACATCTGCAATGATGACTGGAGAACCTGCTCTGCTTCCCTCTGCTGTGCAGCAGAGCTCGGACAGACCAGCATTGCTGCATGTGCCGATGCTGAATCTACTGCTGCCAGTACTGTATACTGCTGCTTCAGCAGAACATCTCCTGGAAAATCTCCAATGCCGACTGACACTGCTATCTTATACTATCTGTACAATAACACATAGTGAACAGAGGAGTGTCTGAGAACCTTCTATTCTGGCTGACAATGTGTGGTATCTGTTCTCTAGTACTATCTGTACAATAATACTTCAGTGAACAGAGGAGGGGAGGGGGGACCTGGAGGGGGTAGAGGGGAGGGGAGGAGTGAGTAAAGTGTTCTCTCAATAAGAGCTTGTCCTCTGAGGATCTCCCATCCTTGCACACAGTATGTTTTACTAGTATCTAGAAATACCTGTACATTAGCACAGAGAGAAAGTGGAGGAGGAATAGGAAGGGGAGTAGGAGGGAAAGGGGAATAAAAGAAAGAGGAGAGGAGATGGGGGGGGGGGGGGAGGAGGAGGAGTAGGTAAAGTATTTTCTCCAGATAAGTAATGTCCGAGAATCTCCAATACCAGTGACACAGTGATATCTGTTACTATCTGTACAGCACCAAGGGAGATGATGGAGGAATAGAGGGAGGAGGAGAGGGAAGGATAAGTGAAGGAGCAATGGAAGAGAGGAGAAGACTAGGAGGAGTAGGTTACAAATCAATATTACTGATTTATATTTCTCCTTCAAATCTTTTTCCAGGCATGCTTTCGTCTGTCTGAAAGAGGTCATTGAAATGGTCAGGCTCCTTTTGACCACTGTGAACATCAATGGGTTAAACTAGCTCTGTAAATATGTATAAGACATTGAGTAACATTAAGAATGGTTTGTGAGAAATACACAGAGCTGTGGCTAGTCTATGTCCAGCTATTCTCATCCTAAATAAACAGACCCTGCTGAGAGGGCAGTGCAGGACTTGTGGCAGCTCCTCTATTTGGGTCAGTTGAGAGATAGGAGCCACACACAGGAGGATGAGACTAGCCAGAAGATGGCCCGGGCTGCTGGAGACAACTACTAGACAGTATTAAGCCCACCATGTGCTAACCTCTCTATGTCTCTCCTTTCCTCCTCTCTCTCTCCTCCTTCTCTCCTTCCCTCTCTCTCCATCTCTCTCCTTCCCTCCCTCTCTCTCTTCCCTCCCTCCTTCTTTCTCTATCTCTCTCTCACTCTCTCTCCTTCCCTCACTCTCTCTCCTTCCCTCCCTCTCTCTCCTTCCCACTCTCTCTCCTTCCCCCCTCTCTCTCTCTCCCTCTCCTCCCTCTCTCTCTCCCTCTCCTCCCTCTCTCACTCCTTCCCTCCCTCTCTCTCCTTCCCACTCTCTCTCCTTCCCCTCTCTCTCTCTCTCCCTCTCTCTCCCTCTCCTCTCTCTCCTTCCCACTCTCTCTCCTTCCCCCCTCACTCTCTCTCCTTCCCTCACTCTCTCTCCTTCCCTCCCTCTCTCTCCTTCCCACTCTCTCTCCTTCCCCCCTCTCTCTCTCTCCCTCTCTCTCCTTCCCTCCCTCCCACCCCCTCTCAAAAGAGAAATGCTGGAGCAACAAAAATGATATGTATGCAAAAGTATTTCCGTTTTCCAGAACTGTAAAAATAAATGAGTAAGAATTACAGATGCTTACATTGCTGACTCAACAAAAGACACTGAAATTGAGACTGCACTTAATCAGGCATTGAAACTGAGAGTGCACCAAATCAGTGTCCTGAGATAAACTCACACATTTCTGGTCAGGGCTGATCCTAATGAAAAGATAATAAGGCAGCCACATGGTGTCACAGGCAAGCTCTGTCAATGTCCACTAGGGATGAATTGAGGGCTTCAGCTAGCATGGTGTACGAGTGTGATTAGGACAACCAACTAATATCTGTAGACAGACATGTTCATCCTCAAACTAGGGGTTCCCCAAGAGTGCCAATATTATTATTGCATCTCATAGAGCAAGCCAAGGGGGTGTACCCTATGTGGGTTGTCTCTTCAAATATTTGTCAAATATCATTGCATTCAATGAGATATGATTAAAATGTTCTGACTGTGTGCGATCTCTAGACGCTTACCATTTACATCTTTTGATGAAAATGCATATCACAAAAAAATGTCCTTCCTATTCTAGTGCTTTTTTCTGGGATTAAAAGTTTTTTTCAGAAAAGATTTGCAGGGGGATTGTTTATCCGAAGCCAACCAACACCTCTTCTTCAAATAGTTCGGGAACTTATGTGACAGATTCCAAAATCACCTATAAGTATCATAGATCCAACAGACACTTGCCACACAGCCACAGAGTTCTCTAAGCAGCAGTAGTCTTTAAATCTTAAAGCTCACAGCAGACAGAAGCAACCTAACAATATTGGTGAAATTTTTCAGGCAAAAGCATAGTTGGAAAAAAATTGGGAGGAGAAATGATAATCGGCACATTACCAGCAATTCTCCTTTGATAACCTTGTAAGGCCTAAAAAGGTTGTTTGTTTCCTGTAATCCTACCCTAACAAATTTTCATTCAAAAAAATCACTACCCTAAAGTTTTTTCCACCCTCCCAACTCCCAATCAACGTAAAACGTACATAAAACACATATATGTTTGACCAAAAAATAATGCAAAAACTTTTTTTTTACCAACCTACTTATCCTATTTTTTTCAGACCATTACAGGAAACAAACAATATTTTTTTCTTGGCCTAAGCCAATCACACTTTTAGGCTAATTGTCAAAAGAATCAAAGATCAAGATGTCAATTTTTTAAGGAGATCTTAAGCATGAATGGGCTAAGGGAAAGGATATACCTACAACCAACACCCTAAACACTGAGTCACTACAAGAGGAAGCAGGAAGAAATAACAAAAAAGCCTGTGTTTACAATGAAATGCAGATAATTGGTTTCAGGAAAGCCCTTCAACTACTCCTTCCTTTGCTGCATTCTATACAGCATGTGAATCACTTCTACATTCAAGCACTAGAAACAAGTCTCAGAAACAACTTGCCCTGATGGCCTAGTTTTCTCAGATGTTGCCACCGACTGCGCTCTGTCTCTCACCACTGAGGACTTGCCCCGATAGCCCAGTGGTCTCAGGCATTGCCATTGCCAGCCCTCTGTCTCTCAGCTATGAGAAGCTGCCCTGATAGCCCAGTGGTCTCAGGCATTGCCATTGCCAGCCCTCTGTCTCTCAGCTATGAGAAGCTGCCCTGATAGCCCAGTGGTCTCAGGCATTGCCATTGCCAGCCCTCTGTCTCTCAGCTATGAGAAGCTGCCCTGATAGCCTAGTGGTCTCAGGCATTGCCATTGACAGCCCTCTGTATCTCAGCTATGAGAAGCTGCCCTGATAGCCCAGTGGTCTCAGGCATTGCCATTGACAGCCCTCTGTCTCTCAGCTATGAGAAGCTGCCCTGATAGCCCAGTGGTCTCAGGCATTGCCATTGCCAGCCCTCTGTCTCTCAGCTTTGAGAAGCTGCCCTGATAGCCCAGTGGTCTCAGGCATTGCCATTGACAGCCCTCTGTATCTCAGCTATGAGAAGCTGCCCTGATAGCCTAGTGGTCTCAGGTGCTGCCAATGACTGCGCACTGTCTCTCACCACTTAAAGTCTGCTCTGATAATCAAGTGGTCTAAGGTGCTGCCACTCACTACTTCCTGTCTAGATACAACTACTGAGGACCTGCCCTGATACAGGGTCTTAGCCAGGATTTAGAAACTGGGAGCCCAAAATTGGCAATTGTAGAATTTTGGGGCATCCAAATTATCAAGGGGGACCACAATATACTCAGATTTCAACCATAAACATGTATCAATTTATCAAAATAAGGCATGATATAAATACAATGCCATGGGAATTATATGGAGATGAAACAATTCAATTATATGATTGAGATTCACATTTTAAGAAATTCCTTACAAAAGTTTTTGGGTGTCCTGAGGGCTGAGGGTTTGGTTGTCCAAAAGGACACCCAGACGCCCTGCTGGCTAAGGCCGAAAAAAAGTTGTTTGCTTCCTGTAACCCTACCCTAACAAGTTTTTATTTTTAAAAATCCCTACCCCAAAGTTTTTATCCGCCCTCCAAACTCCCAATCAGCATAAAACATGCATAAAACACACATTTTTGACCAAAAAAATAAAGATTTTTTTTTTTTACCGACCTACCTACCCTATTTTTTTCGGACCGTTACAGGAAACAAACAATTTCTTTTTTTAGGCCTAAGACTGGAGCCCTGATAGCTAGGTGGTCTCAGACGTTACCACTGACTGCTCAGGGACCGACGTTAATTTTTGAAGGCACTTGCCCATTCGGGCAGAGCAACCCCAAGTTTTGCTTGCCCGAAAAAAAAATTCACCTTTCCCCCCAAAATGTTAATTTTGCACTTTGTTCATTATTAACACAGTGACATCCTATCTTGGATGCCTATTTAGCATTTTTATGAGAATAAACTCTATAGAGGCTTACAATTTAGAATGACAACTTTTGTGTGGGGTATTAAAGTGGGAATGTTGACTTGCCTGTTCGGGCTTTTAGATTAAGCCATGAACTTGCCCGAAACCATGTTTTTTACTGTCGAACTTGCCCCGGGCAATAGGGTAAGCCTTAGCGTCGTACCCTGCTGCTTGCTGTCTCTCACCACTGCCCACTTTGACTCCAGGCCAGGGCATGTGACTTGGGGTTAGATGGTGGTTATAACAGTATAAATATTCTTTTCAATAGTTCTATATTATGTCAATTTGATAATAAAGATCTGTCATTTGTCCCATTGTATTTGTACATACAACTATTGGCCTGATCCAATTGTTACCCAGATCTGTTCAGTTGTACCTTAAAAGGCATTAAAAACCTCTTTAGAAAGGAGCAAGCCTGAGTCCCTGAATTTCATAATTTGAAATTCACCAGCAGTGGGTATAGCACTATGCGTTCAAGCTTATCAATTCAGAGCTTAGGCCTAAAAAAAAGTTGTTTGTTTCCTGTAACCCTACCAGACCAACGGCCAACCAGCCAATGGTGATCCAGCTGAGACTCAAACCTGCGTACACCGTAACCCTATCCAATACAAGAAAATAATAGTTTTTCCCTGGACTGAACAATTGGTGAATTACGGTAGTGCAGGTTGCCCATTCCACCAGCTTAAGACTGTACTTCTGTATCTATGAAGCTATCTGACAAGAAGTGCAGGATAGTGGAAAGGTTTGCTTTCCCACACTGGAATGTGACACAAAATGTTGACTTGGAGGAGCCATGGGCAGCAGCACAAATTCTTTAACCCATTCATGCCTATGTAATGTACCAATGCTGGCGTGCAGGCAAAAAGCAATTACTCTTTCCAAAACTTGTATAGTTCTTTTTATTTTATTTTAAATCTGTTGCTAAATGAAGATTTTGCGATAGGTTGAAATCAAAGTAATTCTTATTAATGCTATTAATTTTCAGTAGCAGGAAAAGCTGCTTTGTTAGTACAGCAGTGGCCTCTATGTCCATGGTAAAAATAAATTAGTCGCCTTTTCATGGGTCAATTTTAATGCGGTTTAGATTGTTAGAACCGCCACAGTTCATTCTACTTGCTTCTTCATAATATTTTAATTTTCAAATCGGTTGGGAAATGAAGAATTTGTTATAGGTTGAAATTGTATTTTTTGCCATCAATTTCCAGTCAGTCTATGCTATCTTTCGGTCAGAACCGAATTTTTTATTTTAGAGGAAATCATCTGAAGCTTTGCATGTGCTTTCTGGCCATGCCAGCATCATGTATCTGTGTTCCACATTTGTGGTACCCAGCTAGCCTAGGTCTAGTTGTTGCCACTGTGGGGCTAAAGAGTGCAACATAACCACTTGCCCCGTCGCAAGTGAATTCGGCAAAAAACGGCAATCGGGCAAGCAGAACAAAAGTCTAACTTTCCCCACTAGGCAAGTAATGTTTTGGACAGGGTGTAACTCACCTTGTTCAAAACAGAGTGGCGGGACACGTGGAAGTGCCAGCGGGGCAAGTAAACTTTGGGGGCAGCTTGCCCTGCTCTGCAAAAAATGTTTTAGAACCTATGTTGCACCCTGGGCTAGTTATCACCTCTACCAGTTACATCCAAAGAATCCATGTACTTTTGTGGAGGAAACAAAAAACTGCTGCTACAGTTGCATACGCTTACAACTGAAGCCAATGATATCATTGATATCATAGATATCATTGTAGTGACAAATTTTCGGTCATTCTCTATTAAATTTTGGGTGGGGCTAGTGCAACTTTTGGTAGGGTTAGTGAAAATGAAGGGCAAAGTTCTACCCCTGCTGGACTAGTGAGAATTCTGAAGAAAATGATGAACCCTTCATATGGATTAGCAGGATTACACATTCTCTAAAATCCCCATATATATTTTCACCCACCCCTTGTCATCTTTTTCCTATTCTAGTCTTTATACACACCAGTATCTTCTTTCCAGCTGTAGTTACTGCTTTGGCCACCTGTTCACAACCCTCCCCCTTCATCCCTACCATAATCTCTTTTTTTCCTATCATCTCTCTCCTATTCCAGTCTTCCTCAGTCCCCCATAGGCATTTCAACTGTTTATTCCTTTCTTCCCTGATCTTGCTATACTCTGGACCTGGGTCTTGGCCAGGATTTAGAAACTGGGTGCCTAAATTTGGCAATTGAAAAACTTTTGGGCGTCCAAATTTTTGAGGGGTATCACAATACTCAGATTTCAACCATAAAAATGTATGAATTTATCAAAATATAAAGGCATGATATCCTTATACATTGTCATAGGAATAATATGGAGATGAAAAAATTTGATTGTAATATGCTTGAGATTGACGTTTTAAGAAATTCCTCACCAAAAAGTTTGGGTGTCCTGAGGGGTGCTTTTTCAGCCTTGTCCTTCTCCTGTACGCTTTAACATCCCTCTATATTCCATCTTTGTCTTCTAAGCTGGTTATCAATGTCAAGCTCCAGATCTTTGCCTTCTCTCTGCATATCTGCAGGACAGGCTTAGATGCATATAACAATGGATAGGTAGCAAGAGACAAATTACCATATATGTGCTATCTAGATTCTAGAGTGAAGACCTGGCTATCCAAGGGGTCTCGAATCTTGTCAAACCTTGTCTCCATGTGATCTCACTAGGAGACAAAGACCTATGAGGGATCTTGTGTCGTTTCGGACAGGACCCTATAATAAATCAGGGCCCTATTACGGTAGGAATCAATTTGGTTTCCTTCCCGTGGAGATGTTATCACATGATGTAGGATCATGCTATTTCCTGTAGGAATACTAGAGACTTTGGGGCTATAGAAACCCTAATTGAGATTGTTTAATAACTAACAAATTTGGTGAAAGAAGGTAGTGATATGATGACCAAGCCACAGATTTGAAGGCTGCAATGGCCAAAAATTGACAGCCCTCCATTTATCCACAAAAAACAAGGAACTGAAATTACTCTCTAACCCTACCTAGGTTTGCCTCTTTCTTACAAATAAGAGTGATTAAAAGTTAATATTTGGTCTGTTTGTAAATTCAATTAAATTGCAAAACAATTTCGGAAGTCAATTAATTTACAAAAACCATTGATTTGGAACAAAATCAAGGTGATTCTTAATAGGCCCCTTGCGTCAATAACACACATCTGAGAACCATATTTTCTGAGCACTCAATGTGGATCTAATGTGGAGGATCCACATCAACGAACCATACAGCATAAACACAAGGACCTCACCTACCTAACAGTAGGTGGGTCTGGTATGAATTTAAAACACTGTTCTTTATTTCTTGAGAAACCCTCAAATTGATTCTTAATAGGGCCCTCTCCTATTTACATTACAGATAAAGTTTAGTTGCGCACGTCAACATGTGCAGAAGGCAACTTTTGGGCTATTCACTGCAGCCAAGTTGTTCAGGGAGACCTAGCGGTTTGCGAATCTGGTGGATTGACATTCGTGTCACAGGGTATATTCTTGTCTTTGCTTGGTGACATCCATATAGATGTTACTTAATGTTCTTACTGACTCAAAACAAGGAAGGCCTAGCAAGCTACTATAATGCCTAGACCAACTATGAGCTGGCGTTTTACCCTAATTAACTATCTTATCTGTATCTGTCCTCCATCTCCTGTCATACTAGCACTCATCCCTGCCTGTCTTCACTAGAAGAAACAGGCAGTGTCGATGGAAGAAGAACAGAGCCACAGTGTGGGAGGGTCAGATGACTTCGAGGCAAGCATTTAGCAGACTATTTATCTAATATCAGGAATTGTATGAAATTTTCAACAAATCATCATGAAAGATTTACAAATACTGAATTACTAGATGCAGTATAAAGATAAAAATCCTGAATCTAATATACATTCCAATGACCCTACATAAGCTACAGCAGACCGTACACTGGACTGGTACTGGTGGTAGAGCACTAGAAAACATAACAAGCATCTCATCAGACAAAATTGAAAATATCACCGACTTTCGTAGATACAAGAAACATTTCCTCTCAAAATGACACATCCTTCATATAAAGTAACATAAACCATCATGGTTGATCTTTTGTCGGCATGATCGCGCGAATGAAAGAATAATATTGAAAGAATTTCTCTTACCGTAATGTAAATCAGTGCTACAGAATATTTTCCTACTCGATTATTATGCTGTGCGCAACCGGAAGTCGCAATCTAACCTTAAACCCAATAAACTAGTCAGACAAATTAATAATTCGGGTCATTCAGCGCTTGATATTTCTATAAGATGTATCTAATCAAATAAAACCACCGTCTCATTACAGGTAATAAACGCATACTCCGATAAAGAGTAAATTTCATTGATAACAAACCACTAAATGTGTATGTATTGCAAAAGAATAATAATCTTAGGTCAGTACTTCATGTAGTCAGAGAAATACATCCCCTCAGATGTAGTGCCCATTAAATGTGCCGTGCTACCAATCTTGCCAGTTGTACATCATAATAATAATAATAATGATAATAATAAAACTAATAATAATGATAAATAATATCAATATTGATAATAATAATAATAATAATGATAATATAATAATATTATAATAATATTAATAATAATAATAATAAAGATAATAATAATAAAAATAACAATCTTGCCAGTTGTACATAATAATAATAATAATAATGATAATAATAAAAATAATAATAATGATAAAATAATCTTAATATTGATAATAATAATGATAATATAATAATATTAATAATAATAATGATAATAATAATAAAAATAACAATAATAATAATAATAATATAGTAGGATGATGATAATGATGATGATGACAAAGCAAAGCTTTAAATGCTTGCGCAGCTCGATTAAATTTCTGCATTCCCCTTCAATTGCAGTCACAAAGTTAAGAATTTATCTGTTGCGTCATTCTTGCATTTCGTGGAAACATATTAAAAGCCCTTTAATATGAGCTTTATATTTGTGCAATAACCACACAGTACAAGTAGGGATTGACCGAAAATATGGCATAAAAATTACGATTTCAAGCTGTTGCAAAATTGTCGAATCTAACGATTTAAGCCCATTGAAACATGGAGATGAAGCCCTTGCCAAGTACTGGAAGAAAAGATCTAAATTTATTATTCAGAAACCAAAATCACGATACTTCATTAATTCTCTTAAACAGAACAGAAACAATCCAAAGGTTCTGTGGAAGTTACTAAATGACCTCAACCCGAAAGATGAAAAAGAAATGACTCAGTTCCTCAATGTAAATGATCATAATCTTGACAATCCTATAGAAATCGCAAATGCTTTCAATACTCACCTCACAAATATCATTGAAAAGATCAGACAGGGCAGTGATCCTAACACTGATATTGAAATATCTGACACAAATGCATTTTTATCTTCAAAACTCCCAGATAATAATTTGTTGTTTCAAATTCCAGAAATTAAACCTCATGAGGTGTTCAAAAGTATACAAAACCTAGATGAGAAGAAGGCGAAAGGTCTCGATGATATAGGAATATCATTTTTAAAGGAAGGAAAGTGTGTTATAACTGAGCCCCTTACCCACATAATAAATCAAAGTATCAATACAGGTATATTCCCGGATAAATGGAAATAAGCCAGAGTACTACCATTACACTAATCTGGGTAAACAGATGACCCTTATAACTACCGTCCTATATCTATCCTATCAGTTTTGTCCAAAATCATTGAAAGGCATGTTCATGACCACATATATAAACATCTATCAGAACACAATCTGTTTTATGAATACCAATCTGGATTCCGCCCTCAACATTCCTGTGAAGCAGCCCTGCTACAAATGCTTGACACTTGGCTGAAAGCAATTGATGATAACTGATTAGTGGGCACAATCTTTCTAGATTTTCAAAAAGCATTTGACATTGTTGACCACAGCACTCTGGTTAAGAAACTGGGTCTATATGGACTAAGGGAAAATTCTGTGAAATGATTTTCCTTTTATCTCAGCAACCATAAACAAAAAGAGAGTTTAAATGGTTGAGTTTCTGATTTTAACGAAATCACAGCAGGTGTCCCACAAGGGTCGATCCTAGGGCCACTATTATTCATTATCTTTATCAATGATATGTTTATGCATGATAGTAGTGTAGATAATAAGAATAGTCTTTATGCAGATGATTCATTCTTTTATACTGTAGGTAATACTGTAGCAGAAATTGAGACGAACTTGAATCAAGACTTGAAGAAAGTTACAAATTGGTGCACAAGAAACAGAATGTTTATCAACAAAACTAAAACAAAATCTATGCTTCTGTGCACAAGACAGAAAATAATGAATTTAGATAGTACCCTTAAAATCAAAATTGATAACGAATTCTTAAGGATTATTTAGAAAATTCAAAAAGTGAAAAGGTTCTTGGGGTAACAATAGATGAATCTTTATGCTGGACAGAGCAAGTTGATAAAACCTGCAAAAAGATCATTTTCAACCTGCATACTTTAAAAGAAATAAAAAAGAACCTCCCAGTTAAGGAGAGGTTGTTATTTTATAACTGCTATATTTTACCACACTTAAATTACTGTTGTTCAGTGTGGGGAAACTGTACAGCAAATCAACAAAACAGGATAACTAAATTACAAAAGCGGGCAGCCCGCTTAATATTAGATGCCGATTTGTCAATTCCATCTTCTGATCTATTCAAAACGCTTAAATGGCTCCCTTTTCCTAAATATGTGGAATACCAACAGTCTGTCACTGTATACAAAAGCCTTAATGAGTTAAACCCCCATTATATGAACAAACTTTTCTCATATACACAAGAAAACCACAGCTATGGTACTCGAAATGCAACCTCCTCACTATTAGCTCTTCCAAAATGTAATAAATCAATTGGCCAAAAATGCATTTCATACTCAGGGCCCAAAGTTTGGAATGGCTTAACTGAAGCAATCAGATGTGCACCATCTCTACCTTCATTCAAGTCTCGATACCTAAAAGCAATGTACTGTACTACTTTGCAACCCTGAGGCCCCCGGGCTACTTGTAATCATGCCAGAGGGCCTCAGGGAAGATCCTTACCATTCGACTGAGTTACCCTCTTTAAATAAAGATTATTATTATTATTATTATTTTTATTATTATTATTGTTATTATTATTATTATTATATTATTATTGAAATTGATCAGCTGAAAGACGAGTAATCCATTTCTTTTGGTGCCACTGCTTCCAACATCACTGGTGCTAGTGTCGACATCTCACCATGGATGGTGCCACTATCGTTTTTGGCGGAATTCCGATGACATCAATTTTGTGCCATATTCCACCGATAGAGAGTGCCATTTGTTGCCTGGTCTTCGGCAGTCAAAACAGTATTTTGATACATTTTAAAGGAAAAATCCATATTTATTATGTTATTAAGGAATATTTAAAACATGAAAAGATCAGACGGCAAAATGTGCATTTAAAAAAAAGTGATTTTATTTCAAAAGGCGGAAAGACTGAAGTTTTGACAGCATTTTATTGGCATAAGTGTGTGTGTTGCAAGGTAGGTGACAGCCTTATACCTTAAACGATGCTTGCTTGCAAGGGTTCTCACCGCTCGCTGCGAGGAAATAATAATAATAATAATATTAATAATGATAATAATAATAATAATAATAATAATAATAATATTACTATGACGACAAAGCAAAGATTTAGATGCTCACGCAGCTCGATATTGAATCTGCATTCCCCTGCAAATGCTGTCACAAAGTTACAAATTTGCAATCTTGGTAATATTCTTTGCTTGTAAATAGTGGAAACATATGGAAATCCTTTGATATGATCTTCATCTTCGTGCAATAACCACTCAGTACCAGTAGCGATTGACCGAAAATTTGGCATAGAAAATACAATTTCAACCTGTTGCAAAATTGTCATTTCGCAACAGATTTCAACTAGGATTAAGAGACAAGTAGAATTAATTGTGGTGGTTCTAACAATTTTAACCGCATTGAAATCGATTCACAGAAAGACGAGTAATTCATTTTGCAGTGTCACTGCATCAACATGTGCTAGTATCGGCATCTCACTGTAGATGCCGCCACCATCGTCTTTTGCATGTCGGCATTCTGTTGTTGTCATTTTTGTGCCATATTCCGCCGATAGAGGGGGCCATTTGTTGCCTTGTCTTTGGCGGTCAAAACGGTATATTGGTACATTTTAAAGGAAACAATCCACATTTATTATGTGACTAAGCAATATTCAAAACATGATTATAGCGCACTGCTATAAAAATACCTAGGCTTGGAAAACACACTATGTACAGTGCGAAGCTGTTTCTGTGGCTTTAAAGTGGTTCCGGTTTACAGCAGGGAGCCGGGACCAAATCCAGAATGAGGCTCCAGAGCCGGGACCAAATTCAGGCTCAGCAAACACTAGAAAACATGATTTTTGTGTCATTTTCACAGAGTTGTTTGAATTTTTTATCACTCAAACTCGCTATAATAGCCATTAAGACCCGCCACGGAGCATTGGTGCAGATTTATAGCCTCGCCGTGGGTGTTTGTTGCAAAGCTTCGGCCTTGGCGGCCTCAGCTTTTGCAACAAACACCTACGTCTCTGCTATAAATCTGCTCAGCGGCGGATCTTATAACCCCTATAACATATTTGGCGGCAAAATGTGCTCTTAAAGCAAAAAGTGATGTTCATTTTAAGAGACGAACAGACAGACTTGTTGAAAGCGTTTCCTCGGCATCAGTGTGCGACTATGTTGGTGACGGCCTATAACGTAAATGCCGCTTGAAGCAGGGCTTCACCCCGCTCACTGGGCTATCTAATACTACTACTACTACTACTACTACTACTAATAATAATAATGATTATAATTATAATAATAATGATAATAATGATACCAATAATAATGATAATAACTGAGAGTAGTAGGCAGGGAGTGGGCACTGTGCATGCATCATCAAATTCCGCTGCCTCCCACTGCTGGCTGCCTGCTGACCTCATCTCCTTGGCAACCTATCTGACCTAGATAGAGGCAGCGAAAAGAGATCAGGCTCTGGATTTCCAACTCCCTGTCTATTACTCTCAGCCTCTTTCTGAAAAAAATCACGTGATCAATACTTCCCCAGGCGACACCGCGTAACCCGAGGCGCAGATGGCTTAGGTGCTAGCATGCCGTGCCTATGTGGTTGCGGATCAAGGTTATGTATTTCTCTGATAATAACAACAACAATAATATCAATAATAATAATAATAATGATAATGATAATAATAATGATAATAATAATAATAATGATAATAATAATAATAACGTAAAGTTAAAGAGTGCTTTGAGTTCATTGGTTTGTCGCACGTTTAGGAACCTCTGTCGCGCACTTGTGCGATAATGCGACAGTTGGTCATCACTGAAATATTGCAATTTGATATTCTTAATCCTCATCAACTAGTTAGTCACTTGGGCTAGGAGGGCAAGTGACTTGTCTTAGAAATAAGGAAATTCCCCAGTCCACAGGCCTTTGCCAACGTCGTTATATCGACTCTTACATGAGAGACTTACCAAAATTCAAAATGGCGGCCTCCATGGATGAAGACGACCCACTTGGGAGTGAAGATTTTTATGCAATTTTGAACGTCTCTCGAGAGGTGAGTACATTTCATAGCACTGGATAGTAAAGCTTGACTATATTTCTGTACCATACCTCAGTATTAGAATTATTGCAATTCGAGGAAAGGGAATAATCACTTGTGTTTACATGTTTACCCCCATGTCACCAAAGCACGTTTTGCTTTGCAATTGCAATATGCTCCTCAAGTTTGACAGGTACTGTGCCACTTGTTTGATTGCAATTAACCGTCCGTGCACTTCTTGTGTGAGGATTCTTCTTCAATAGCAAATTAGAAAACTTCGATCAAAGAGGATCGGAAGTAAATAGCCTAAAGATCCTGTGCTACCAATAATATGATGATGTAGGGAATGATGAAATCAGTAAGGTTGAAGTGAAACTAGTGACAGAAACACTGCCCAGCTGTCATAGTCCAAATACCAACCAGTGTTGATCGATGACCCTCCTATGACGCTCTTTCATTAATACATTTCAGAATGACTTTTATTCAATGATTATAATGGTGGTTGATCTAATAAAACACAAGCTAAAACTTCAAAAGTTAAATTTGACCTTGAAGTATTTTTGTTTGTCAGTGATTAAGCAGGCGCTGTCATTTAATTATTTTTTTTAATTTGAAAATGTTTAAGTTATTAATTCATAATTATACTAATTTTTAAAATTAGTAACAAACACTCCTTCGATTTGTGTCAATAACCTGTTGGATACTTGTCTAAATATATTGTAAAAAAGGGCATCTTGTACTTTACAACGCAATTCCGGTAGGTACCAGAATTGTTCAGAGGATTTTGCAATTCCGGTAATACCAGAATTGTTCCCTACAAACAATTCTAGAACCTACCAGAATTGTTGGAGCAATAAGGCCCAAAAAAAAAGTTGTTTGTTTCCTGTAACCCTACCCTAACAAGTTTTTATTTAAAAAAATCCCTACCCTAAAGTTTTTTCCGCCCTCCCAACTCCCAATCAATGTAAAACATGCATGAAACACACATTTTTGACCAAAAAAATAATGCAAAAAAAATTTACCGACCTACCTACCCTATTTTTTTTCAGACCATTACAGGAAACAAACAATTACTTTTTTTAGGCCTAAGTGTATCAGAATTTTAAATTCAGGCAATACTGGTACGTACCAGAATTGTTGGGGAATTCTTCCCCTGCTGCCAGCTGCCATTAGTTAGGTACCTTGCCGCTAAGTGTCAGGGGGTATATTCAATCATGTATGTATTTCACTCCAAACTACCTTTGACACCTAGTGGCAAAGTACTTAACTTATGGTACCATTCAACCGGCAACAAGTAAAGAATTGGAGAATTCTCAGACATATCTGGTACCTACCATAATTATAACAATTCTGGTATGTACACATAAGTGCACAATGAACTTTCACTTGATAGTGATAGTTATCAGACCTTGGAGTGATAACATTTTCTACTGAAAAAGTCTTGAACCCATTTTTGAAGGACTCATTGTAATTGCTGTAACAATGTCTTTTATTTTCCTATGTCCTTTATTTTTTTCAGAGAGATCACAATATATATTGAGGTATAGAATCGGAAACAAATATTTACTCACAAGAAAGTACATAATATCTAAGGATGAAGTCCTTTCAGTTTCTTTTTCCTGAGGGACCACCATGATGTATTTGGATAATTACCAGAAACATATTTTTGATCATCAAGAAAAATTACATAATATCTCAGTATCGTCCTACTATTAACATTGAAATGAAAGTTTTCAATTATTTGCATCTATAGAATATAGACAACTCAATAAACTTGTGACCAAAATAGTCTGGTTGTCCTGAAGTGTGATTATCTAGGATTCATTCCCAGATTCTCTGCTTGCTAAGGTCCAAACAAAGTGTCCCCTTAAATGATACGTATTTGCACTAGAAGACTTTCAAATTTGACGTGCATGGGTAAAGATTGATAAGCAAAATTATTTTCATCTGTTTCAAATTTCCATTGAAGGCATCGCGTGAAGAAATCAATCAGGCGTATAGGAAACTGAGTCTAATTTACCATCCAGACAAACATCATCAGAATGTGAATAACAGCAGGAGTGCAGAAAATCTCTTTAATAAAATCAAGAAGTCCCATGAAGGTGAGTGATTGGGTAACTAAGGATCCAGTGGGGCGCTCTGTCCAATTGGGGTATGACCTTGGACTGGCCAGTTTCAGTTCTCTTAACCCTTCCAATGCAGCACTGCCCACAGACACACACACACACACACACTCACACACACACACTCACACACACACACACACACACACACACACACACACACACACACACACAAGGGTTAAACACTTTCATGCATGTAGCGGCCAAAAATATCCTGGCTCATTTGATAGTGGAATGGAAGTACACAGTTGTGGTGGGGAGTTAATGCTGTTCAAGCTGTGCTTTCCTAAAAAAAATAAAGTTTATTTACCTAATTTGCATATGAATCAATATATTTGGCCTTCTTTGATAAAGATAATCAGTAAGGTCTTTTTGTTGATTAATCGATACAAGCTGTATCAACGACAGCCCTATTTATTGGTATATATTTGAAGAAAAAATATTGTCAGAACCCAACAAACTAACATCTTTTTCATATTTTGGTTATGTATGCTTAATTCTCTTTTTTTTTTTTTAGTTCTCTCTGATCCGCACAGAAGAGCCCTTTACGACACATTAGGGATGAAGGGCTTTGAAGAGGTTGATGGAAAAGAGGTTAGAGACTAAGAGTTATAGATAAAGTAGATAAAGATGCATTTTAACCCAATCTCATCAGGTGCATAAACATAATAGGACACATATGAAAATATCTTGATTAAAAAAAGCATTATTTTGAAAAATGTATGGCTGAGAACTGTTGTTCCTGTTGAGTATAATAGTTCTTCAACAATAGTGGTGTTATAGAATCCTTTTCGGGTATATCTCTATTTAATGTGTTACTGTAGAGCACACAATGTACGCGTCTGTTTATATACATGTATAGCGTACATAGCGTGTGGTTCCGCTTCACTATATATGAAAACGCTGTACTTTTTTCTGTACTTTGGCGCTGTCAGCAGCGGCTACGGTCGCTAACATAAAGATACGCTCTGATGCGAAAACTCCCCAATTCGCTATATTTGGGACACACGTCATATGTGTGTTCTACAGTATGCTCAAAGTTGCCCGACAATGTGGATGCTCCTGATGCTAATGGATTAATCCTTTTATAATACTTAAAACAGTTCTGGATGGACCAGGACCTAATTGCAACAGCACCTGGATGTTAAGGTTACATTGAATTGAAATAAGGGATCACCATATGTTATTACCAAAGAGCTTCAATTAATGTATAAATTCAAGTCATAAGGTAAACCTAGGTAGTTTTTTCAACTGTTAGATAAAACGGATCCATGTTTATAGAATAAGTAATTTTAAGATATCTTTTATAGAGGTTCTTTTCTACATTTTAAGATATCTTTTATAAAGGTTAGACAGAAAGTCTGGTTTGAGGGTCATGGCAGTTGGTACTAGTATCTATATTTTGAGCACTGTAGACATGAACGAATAAAACATTTCTTTCTCATATATATTTTGCTATTATCTCCCCTGTTAGGTTGTTATACGAGACAGGACGCCGAAGGAGATCTTGGAGGAGTATGAGCGGCTGGCGGAGGAGCGAGAGGAGAGACGCCTGCAGCAGAAAACCAACCCTAAAGGTTCATTCAGCATCGGGGTCGACGCAACAGACCTCTTCGACAGATATGAACTCGATGACTTCAGGTGTGGCTCGCAAATGAACTGATTATTCCTTTTTTAGACAGATTTTATTTCTTAGTTCTAAGTTAATTAACTAAAGAAAACATGTTTGCATCTTCTTAATTCTTTTTTAAGTGTCTCAATTACTTCTTAATAATTAAAATTTTCAAGTGATTGTGATTGTTCTTGTTTTTTTTGTGAATAGAACTTTTGCTTGATGCCAGTTGATGGTTGAATTGAATACAGACATATGTGACAATTTCACATTGTTTCTGAAATGTTCTGTGTGTTTTAGTAGGGCAGCTAATGGCCTGCTCCTGGGTGAAAACAGTTCCTTTATTTGTGATGAAATTAACCCATTATTATCTCAAGTGCATATATGGACTGAGGCAGATAAATAGAGAAAAATGATAAATATTTCTTGGATTGTTAAACCCAAGTGGAAAGAATTTTTCTACCAAATATTTCTCAAAGTATTGTTTTATTTACTAAGATATTCCCATATATGTCAGATTAGGTACATGCTAAAGATGCATATTGATTCACCTCTTTGATTATTCCACATTATTTTTTTGAATTGTTTATACATGTATGTATATTTATTTTATTCGTTTATTTATTCATTCATTCATTTATTTATCTATATATTTATTTATTCATCTATTTATTTCTTTATTTGTCTGTTTTATTTATTCATTCATTCATTCATTTATTTATCTATTTATTTATTTTTTCTTTCTTTATTGTTTATTTATTTATTTATTTATTATTTATTCATCTATTTATTCATTTATTAATCTACTATCTGTTTATTTATTCATTTATTTATGTATTGATTTATCTATTGTTCTTTCCTATAGGGCTGGTGCTGGTCTTCCCGTAGTTGAAATCAGTTCCATGTCATTATCGCAATCCATCGAAGCACCGCTCACCAAAGATGATACGGCCATTTTGTCGGGTAGCCTGGGCACGTCCAATGGTGTAGGGAACGGAAATGTGTCTGCCAGTCTTCGGCACATCGTCTCTACTAATGGATGGTGTGAGGTACGTCTTTAAGGAGCTCTCCTTCACGCTTGTCGTCTCGACCTTTGACACTTTTGGAAAATTACTCTGAAATAAAGCAAGAAGTTACAAAATAATGGAAGGGGAGTTGTAGGTTTTGTTCTGAACACCATTTCTCTGGCAAATATTTTTACTGAAAAATGCTCTCACCATAAGGGTATCACCAAATTAATTGTCTGGAACTATGATACTTTTGATAATTACTTTCAGAATTAAGATGGATTTTATTGAATACTTCAGGGAGACTTGTTAATGGTCTATATAACATTTCAACTTCAGATATATTTACAACTTAGCTTTTACCTATAAGATTTCATCAGAATTTCCAGGTTGCTTTTGGCAGCTGTGAGTTTTAGTGGAGATAGTCATGATCTGTTATCCTTGGCATATGGTTTCAGGTTGAATTAGCTGCAGGAAACGGGGCTGCCTTCAGTCTGCGTGGATTTAGAACTTTATGGAAACGTGCCTTCGGGACCATGTCAGGAACGTTACAATTTACGCCTCACGGAATACGGCCGGGCGTATCTACAAGTAAGCCGTCCTCTGCCCTGCAACCTCCTCCAGTAACCTCACCCATACATGCTTAAGAGTTCCTCATGTAGTTGTCATCTAGATCTAGGATACATTTGATGATATCCTCTATAAAAGACAAGAAGCTTTAAGGTTGTATGGTGTAAACCAATTGGTTGAAATAACGTAACTTATCATTCTCTGATGTTCCCTGAAGTAATATATCGTTCTCCGAAGTCTTGTAAAGACTTGTTATTGTAAAAACATAACAGTGTTTTCTCTGGCAGGGCTAGCTACTCAGACAAGAATCTTCAGGGTCGTATGGTGTAAACCAGATGATTGTAATAAAGTAACGGATCGTTCTCTGATGTTCCTTGAAGTAACATACTTTTTCTCTGAAAAATGAAGACTTGTAAAGACTTGTAATTGTACAAAGCTAACAGTGTTTTACTTTGTTGCCTTTGGCAGTGCTAGCCACTCAGTTAGACAAGAATCTTCAGGGTCGTATGGTGTAAACCAAATAACTGTGATAATGTAATGTATCATTCTCCGACTTCTCTGATGTTCCCTGAAGTCTCTGACTTGTAAGGACTTGTAATTGTAACATAAACCTCACAGTTTTTTCTCTGATGTTGACAGTGCTAGCCACTCAGTTAGACAAGAATCTTCAGGGTCGCATGGTGTGGACGGCAGGTGCGCACTCCTCGCTCAACACCATGGTCGTGTGGGACACGGTGAACCGCCACCTGGTGGCAAGTCTGCAACTCGGGATACCCAACAGCTTCGTAATGCTCAACTACACACACAAGTTCCCTGATGAGGACGCCAAGGTCAGAGGCTCAATCAAGTAAGTCACACATATTGACAGTCTCTAATACTAGCCATGACTTAAAAAGTGTCTCTCTAAAACAGCAACCACAACATTTTTGCCAGTTCTGAATTAGCTACTCCTTAAGGTAAATCCTTGAAATCCTTATTACAGCTACATTTAATGGCTTATTGTTTAAAAAAGGAAGGGTAATTTACACTTCAGCCTTGCCTTAGAAGATGGTGTGTCAGGAAAAGATTAGGTTCTTTTGGTTTTAAATTCTGGCATGTTGCCTATTATGGATATTACATTGAGTATCAATCTTTGAAGCGCAACTGGCATGGATGGGTGAATTTTACCAGCTCCCCAAAATGATGCTAAGACTTGGCATCTGGTTGGGTATCATAAATAAAGTGATGCTAATCCCAGCCTAAAAAACACCTAGTCTGTGCCAGTTGTAGTATTATATGAAATGCACAAATGAAATTGTTATATTCTTACATGGGCTTGATATGGATGTCGAAAACAAAGATATACCTTCGGAATTGTGTTATCTTAAAGATATCTCACCAAGATTTTAATTTCTTGCCAGTCAAGTGATTTTATGTTCGGCAAATAAATCTAGTGAATTTTTGCAGGGCAAAATGTTAGTTGGCCTATGACTATGATGAGATACTTTTGTGGCATGCTTTTTACACAGAGCAGTAACATGTTAATTGCATTTTTATCTGTTGTTCAGAGCAGGAACATTTGGGATTCTTGGTGAGTGTGGAGTGGAGAAGAAGATCTCCCAGTTCAGCGTCCTAGGAGCCTCTCTAGTAGTAGGTTATCCCATCGGAGTCACACTCAAAATCAAGTAAGTTCAGTTCAGCGTCCTAGGAGCCTCTCTAGTAGTAGGTTATCCCATCGGAGTCACACTCAAAATCAAGTAAGTTCAGTTCAGCGTCCTAGGAGCCTCTCTAGTAGTAGGGTATCCCATCGGAGTCACACTCAAAATCAAGTAAGTTCAGTTCAGCGTCCTAGGAGCCTCTCTAGTAGTAGGGTATCCCATCGGAGTCACACTCAAAATCAAGTAAGTTCAGTTCAGCGTCCTAGGAGCCTCTCTAGTAGTAGGGTATCCCATCGGAGTCACACTCAAAATCAAGTAAGTTCAGTTCAGCGTCCTAGGAGCCTCTCTAGTAGTAGGGTATCCCATCGGAGTCACACTCAAAATCAAGTAAGTTCAGTTCAGCGTCCTAGGAGCCTCTCTAGTAGTAGGTTATCCCATCGGAGTCACACTCAAAATCAAGCAAGTTCAGTTCAGCGTCCTAGGAGCCTCTCTAGTAGTAGGTTATCCCATCGGAGTCACACTCAAAATCAAGTAAGTTCAGTTCAGCGTCCTAGGAGCCTCTCTAGTAGTAGGGTATCCCATCGGAGTCACACTCAAAATCAAGTAAGTTCAGTTCAGCGTCCTAGGAGCCTCTCTAGTAGTAGGTTATCCCATCGGAGTCACACTCAAAATCAAGTTAGTTCAGTTCAGCGTCCTAGGAGCCTCTCTAGTAGTAGGTTATCCCATCGGAGTCACACTCAAAATCAAGTAAGTTCAGTTCAGCGTCCTAGGAGCCTCTCTAGTAGTAGGTTATCCCATCGGAGTCACACTCAAAATCAAGTAAGTTCAGTTCAGCGTCCTAGGAGCCTCTCTAGTAGTAGGTTATCCCATCGGAGTCACACTCAAAATCAAGTAAGTTCAGTTCAGCGTCCTAGGAGCCTCTCTAGTAGTAGGTTATCCCATCGGAGTCACACTCAAAATCAAGTAAGTTCAGTTCAGCGTCCTAGGAGCCTCTCTAGTAGTAGGTTATCCCATCGGAGTCACACTCAAAATCAAGTAAGTTCAGTTCAGCGTCCTAGGAGCCTCTCTAGTAGTAGGTTATCCCATCGGAGTCACACTCAAAATCAAGTAAGTTCAGTTCAGCGTCCTAGGAGCCTCTCTAGTAGTAGGGTATCCCATCGGAGTCACACTCAAAATCAAGTAAGTTCAGTTCAGCGTCCTAGGAGCCTCTCTAGTAGTAGGTTATCCCATCGGAGTCACACTCAAAATCAAGTAAGTTCAGTTCAGCGTCCTAGGAGCCTCTCTAGTAGTAGGTTATCCCATCGGAGTCACACTCAAAATCAAGTAAGTTCAGTTCAGCGTCCTAGGAGCCTCTCTAGTAGTAGGTTATCCCATCGGAGTCACACTCAAAATCAAGTAAGTTCAGTTCAGCGTCCTAGGAGCCTCTCTAGTAGTAGGTTATCCCATCGGAGTCACACTCAAAATCAAGTAAGTTCAGTTCAGCGTCCTAGGAGCCTCTCTAGTAGTAGGTTATCCCATCGGAGTCACACTCAAAATCAAGTAAGTTCAGTTCAGCGTCCTAGGAGCCTCTCTAGTAGTAGGTTATCCCATCGGAGTCACACTCAAAATCAAGTAAGTTCAGTTCAGCGTCCTAGGAGCCTCTCTAGTAGTAGGTTATCCCATCGGAGTCACACTCAAAATCAAGTAAGTTCAGTTCAGCGTTCTAGGAGCCTCTCTAGTAGTAGGCTATCCCATCGGAGTCACACTCAAAATCAAGTAAGTTCAGTTCAGCGTTCTAGGAGCCTCTCTAGTAGTAGGCTATCCCATCGGAGTCACACTCAAAATCAAGTAAGTTCAGTTCAGCGTCCTAGGAGCCTCTCTAGTAGTAGGTTATCCCATCGGAGTCACACTCAAAATCAAGTTAGTTCAGTTCAGCGTCCTAGGAGCCTCTCTAGTAGTAGGTTATCCCATCGGAGTCACACTCAAAATCAAGTAAGTTCAGTTCAGCGTCCTAGGAGCCTCTCTAGTAGTAGGTTATCCCGTCGGAGTCACACTCAAAATCAAGTAAGTTCAGTTCAGCGTCCTAGGAGCCTCTCTAGTAGTAGGTTATCCCATCGGAGTCACACTCAAAATCAAGTAAGTTCAGTTCAGCGTCCTAGGAGCCTCTCTAGTAGTAGGTTATCCCATCGGAGTCACACTCAAAATCAAGTAAGTTCAGTTCAGCGTCCTAGGAGCCTCTCTAGTAGTAGGTTATCCCATCGGAGTCACACTCAAAATCAAGTAAGTTCAGTTCAGCGTCCTAGGAGCCTCTCTAGTAGTAGGTTATCCCATCGGAGTCACACTCAAAATCAAGTAAGTTCAGTTCAGCGTCCTAGGAGCCTCTCTAGTAGTAGGTTATCCCATCGGAGTCACACTCAAAATCAAGTAAGTTCAGTTCAGCGTCCTAGGAGCCTCTCTAGTAGTAGGTTATCCCATCGGAGTCACACTCAAAATCAAGTAAGTTCAGTTCAGCGTCCTAGGAGCCTCTCTAGTAGTAGGGTATCCCATCGGAGTCACACTCAAAATCAAGTAAGTTCAGTTCAGCGTCCTAGGAGCCTCTCTAGTAGTAGGTTATCCCATCGGAGTCACACTCAAAATCAAGTAAGTTCAGTTCAGCGTCCTAGGAGCCTCTCTAGTAGTAGGTTATCCCATCGGAGTCACACTCAAAATCAAGTAAGTTCAGTTCAGCGTTCTAGGAGCCTCTCTAGTAGTAGGTTATCCCATCGGAGTCACACTCAAAATCAAGTAAGTTCAGTTCAGCGTTCTAGGAGCCTCTCTAGTAGTAGGCTATCCCATCGGAGTCACACTCAAAATCAAGTAAGTTCAGTTCAGCGTCCTAGGAGCCTCTCTAGTAGTAGGTTATCCCATCGGAGTCACACTCAAAATCAAGTAAGTTCAGTTCAGCGTCCTAGGAGCCTCTCTAGTAGTAGGTTATCCCATCGGAGTCACACTCAAAATCAAGTAAGTTCAGTTCAGCGTCCTAGGAGCCTCTCTAGTAGTAGGTTATCCCATCGGAGTCACACTCAAAATCAAGTAAGTTCAGTTCAGCGTCCTAGGAGCCTCTCTAGTAGTAGGTTATCCCATCGGAGTCACACTCAAAATCAAGTAAGTTCAGTTCAGCGTCCTAGGAGCCTCTCTAGTAGTAGGTTATCCCATCGGAGTCACACTCAAAATCAAGTAAGTTCAGTTCAGCGTTCTAGGAGCCTCTCTAGTAGTAGGTTATCCCATCGGAGTCACACTCAAAATCAAGTAAGTTCAGTTCAGCGTCCTAGGAGCCTCTCTAGTAGTAGGTTATCCCATCGGAGTCACACTCAAAATCAAGTAAGTTCAGTTCAGCGTCCTAGGAGCCTCTCTAGTAGTAGGTTATCCCATCGGAGTCACACTCAAAATCAAGTAAGTTCAGTTCAGCGTCCTAGGAGCCTCTCTAGTAGTAGGTTATCCCATCGGAGTCACACTCAAAATCAAGTAAGTTCAGTTCAGCGTCCTAGGAGCCTCTCTAGTAGTAGGTTATCCCATCGGAGTCACACTCAAAATCAAGTAAGTTGGCAAGAGAAAGAGTAAAGATCTTGATATGGGTAGTGGGATGACATTCTAGTACAGAGGTTTACTTTCCTGTACATCCATAGTACTGCTAGGTTCATTACTCAGAAGGGAAATGTAAATGCAAGCCTCTCGGAGGGTCCCGCAGTAATTCAATACTTCAAATTCTTCTTCAGATCTAAAGTGATCATTTATGACCAAGTGTCATAACTAATAGGCATTGACAAAACAATGGCTGTGGTTGATCTCATTGTTATTATTATTATTATTATTATTATTATTATCATTATCATTATTATCATTATTATTATTATTATTATTATTATAATTATTATTATTATTATTATTATTAATATTATTATCATCATCATCATCATCATCATTATTATTATTATTACTAGTATAATCCTAATAATACCAATATTACTTCTATGACTCTGTTGCAGACTAAATCGTGGTAATCAGAATTATTTGTTTCCCGTTCATCTGTCGGATGAGCTGCAGCCTAGTGCCATATTCTACGGTGCAGTGCTTCCCGTCGGAACCTACTTCATAGTGAAAAAATTACTCATCCAACCTTTCCTTCAGAAACAGAAAGAAAAGTAAGTCTCAGCATTATACGTGTTTACAAAAGGTCTATAGCATTCTGATGCCACTTTCTCAAGAAAGGGTCCCAGTTATCTAAGGCATTAAAAAAACTTGATATGAGTAAGTCATATCCTAATCTATTACAAAAGGACCTTCCTTAGATATATCTCTTCAACAGTCCCTCCTCAAATATTTTTCATATAGTTCTCTCTTTGATACGTAATATTCAGAGTTTCTGATATCAATATTTATGTAATATGTACCATTTTATAGCATGTCCAATAATTCTTTTAACCTTCATAAGGATGTATATAAAAACTTGATATGAGAGATATCAAACTATTATAATGGTATATACCTTGGCTAAGAGCATTATTCTCTACTTAAATCATACAACTAGTTTTGTTTACCATGTCCTCTACTTCTTTATCATATGTTACTCTTAACATATGTTTTGTGATGGTCATAGCTATCATGCAAGAAAATAAAGAAAAGAAATGAAGTTAATATATTCACATTGTTAGACTATGTTTGCTCTCTAGATACCAATATGTTAATATATCTTATATATATATATATTCTATATATTACCCTGACTGTGATGTTTGAATACATATAGACATATATAATACCTTTTCTATGATATTTGAAAACATGTAGACATATGAATTACCTTGTCTATGTTATTTGAATACATGTAGATGTAGGTATTACCTCATCTGTGATGTTTGATTACATGTGATATCACATATTTCACATATTTGATTTTAACAGAGAGGTGGAGAAGAAGAAAGAGTCACATAAAGAGAAGTTGGAGGAGTTACGAAGGGAGGCGGAGCAGGCGGTGAGAACAATAGATTTACCTTTGTTCTTTATCCCTATTGTTCCTATTGTTGATGAGTGATCACTCTTATATAGTGCTATAGGTTATAGGTGCTACTCCCATAGCCTAGTCTGAAGTGGTCCAAGCCATGTTACTTTGACTTTGGAATTAGGAATTTAGATTGTCATCTCTTTTCCTGTGATATTTAGGCTAAATAGTGACTAGCTTGTTGTAAATGATGGAGGAAATCGCAGAATCCAGAGAAAACTACCGCCTAAGCTCAAGTCACTGGCAACCTTTAACTTACTCTGAGGAGAGTTGTGTAGTCTTTGTTCTTGCAGCCAGGGACACTCTCAAGATCCATTCTAAAAGCTATACATTACAATATCAATACTTTTTAAAGTTGGTATAAGGATTTGAAGTGACTGAGGAACCAAATCTGGACGGGCAGAAATTTTCTGATTTCAGTTTCAGACAGGCATTTCTAAAGTTCTGGCTAAGGTTGTGACTGTCTAGTTATAATGCTCACTAGTAAATGGCTAACGGCCTTTGCACCTATTCATCCAGCAGCTGAAAATTGAATTTGATATCAATTAGCAAAACCAGTTCAACAGCTCATAAACGATACAATACGTTTCCCCATTGGTTACCGGTATTTGATACAGTCCTGATTAATGGCACTATCCCCTAGTAATGATTCAGATTTGGGGGACTGAGACTGCACATTCTGTGATTTCGATTGGTTGTGATTTGTGTGTGTTTTCGTAGCACTATCCCCTAGTAAAGGAGGTAGATTATGGGGACTAAGACCTTAAATTCTGTGATTTCGATTGGTTGTGTTTTGTGTGTGTTTTTGCATCACTACCGCCTAGTAATGAAGGTAGATTATGGGGATTCAGACCTTTGATTCTATGATTTCCATTGTGTTTTGTGTGTGTTTTATCCCCTAGTAATAAGGGCAGATTTGGGGACTGAGATGTTAAATTCTGTGATTTTGATTGGTTGTGTTTTGTGTGTGTTTTTCAGCAAGAGCTGATGAAGGAGACGTGTAAGAAGTCGAGGAATCAGGAAGAGAAACGCCTCGGACTTGTCATAGTCAGAGCCTGGTACGGCAGAATAGCAGAAGATAATATCAAGTAAGTAGATTTCATCATTATGTGGTTGGGTTACCACTGGTCTGAGCTTGGGATTGGAACTTTAAAGTACTATTAGTTATCCTTGTTGTGAAAGGCATCACCATAAGGCTGAGTGTGATACTGCTTGCTGAACGCAGACAGATCTTAAACCATGTCATACTTTTTTTCCCATTTAATATATGTGTTTGGTATTAGTATTAGTACCATAACTGAGCCCTGGTCTATGCACTGTGCACCGACTGCTTCATGTCTCTCAGCTCTGCCAGGAGGGCGTCTGGGTGTCTTTTTGGACACCCAAACCCTTAGAAAGCACCCCCCAGGACACCCAGATTCTTTTGTGAGGATTTTTTTGAAAAAATCAATTTCAAGCATATAATTGATTTTTTTCATCTCCATATAATTCCCATGACATTGTATAAGGATATCATATTATTATTTTGATAAATCTATACATGTTCATGGTTGAATTCTGAGTATTTTGTGGTCCCCTTTAATTTGGACACCCAAACATTTTACAATTGCCAATTTTGGGCACCCAATTTCTAAATCCTGGCTAAGACCCTGACACCCACACACACACACACAAAACACCACAAAAATATGAGCCTTAGCCAAAAACAGTACCTACAATGTAAAAACAATAGCTTTATTTCTGCTTTTGTATTTTTTCAGTCAAGCAGATGATGGTAAATGTATAGAGGTTGCTGTTCCATTACAAGTTCTAGTTACTAAGTCTAAGCTAATTATCCATGCAGATACACCAAAAGTAAGTACTTTGTAGTGTTCGTACAATCAACTATGTAATCGATTAATCATTTGTTTTAACATCATTGATGGTATAATTGTTTATGAAAAAAGTAATTTTGGCAAAACGATTATTGCACAAAATACAAAGATTCTACTTTTCACTATGTTTTGCTACTGTGTCTTCAGGGCTTCTATGACCCTTGTGTAAGAGAAGAGAAGAGAAAATCACTATGAGTGCCATTGGTGTTACTTTAGTTCAGGGTCTGACACTTAGATTTCAGGCTAGGGGCCCGTAAAGGTCTTTCAATAAAAATAGTGGTCAAAAACAGGATTTCTGGTTATTCTTACTACTATTTTGGGCCCCCAGACTGATAAATCTAGGGGCCCAAGGGAAAATCTAGGGGCATATGCCCCCGGGCCCCTGGGAAAGTTGAACCCTGTAGTTTCCCTTAATAAGAGGAACATAATAATATTATAATTTTTCTTTAATTTGTTATAAAGTTGCCTCCAGGGCTTCTAAGTCCCTTCTGTAGGAGAAGAGAAAAGAAAATCACTATTAATGCCATTGGTTTCGTTTTAGTTTCCCTCAATAAGAGGAAGCTAGTTATGACTGCTCATGATTATTTTTCAGAGTGGTCTTCAGGGCTTCTATGACCCATGTATAGGAGAGGAGAAGGTGCTCTACATTAGGTATAAATTTCATAACAAGCTCCATGAGGTTGTGGTGGCAGAAAAAGATAAAGTCAGCATCCCTAAGAGAGGTAAGAGTCATTTCTGATACAGTGCCTTCATTCTAGTCCTGCACCAGTCGACCAGTCATTGGCAGGTGCCCGGTCACCGGAGAGATGATCAGGCATGCTTATTCATGTTACACATAGATGGATCTTGAATTTCTCCCACTCAGAGGCCTGTCCTACTATGTACGGACAACCCGTAAAGATATGTTATCCTTTTTACACGTTGGTTTATCGTTCAGGATAATGTGTAGGCCATGCTAAAACCTGTGAAAGTTATAATAAACCTACATTAAACTGATTGCCAAAGTATGTGCTGTGAAATTCAGGCTTTTCCTAAAAGTTGATACCAAATTTTCTGCTGCTCCAACAGTAGACCCAACAATGGTGCGCCTGCACTTAAACAAGAGCCACATACGTGATCTGCCGCCATTTTCTAGGGAAAACGAATGGTGCACCTCCAGGGGCGGAAACAGGCCTGAATTTGACTGGTGCCAAAACTGAAAAATGGCCCCGGTCACCGTGTCATAGGTGCTCGGGACTAGTGGCCGGGCCCAGAACCCCAAGGGTTTTCGACGCTCTGAGATGTATTCTCATCAACTCGTGGCACTTAAAATAATAAATTTTATTGGCTTACTTTTCAATGATTTCATTTTATTTCTAGTATTTCTTATCCATATACTGAACCACTCATTATTCACTACTGATCTTTGGAATGGATTTCATAATAAAAGGCTAATTCATGGATAAAATATTTCTATATTTCTGAAAGGGTTGTGATTGCTTACATATTACACTTCACATGCTCTATCCCAGTCCGGGGATAGTGAATACCTCCAAAACCCTCCTTTATAAATATCCCAATTACTTGATTTTGGTTAGCCCAATTGGCCATCAAACAGTGGGCAAACAAATGAAATTAGATCTTGTCATTGTCCAAATCAACACAGGGCACGACTTTAACTTTTGCGGCGACTTGCCCAGTAGGGCAAGTGAGATTCAACTTTCACTTGCCCTACTCCAACTTTCAACTGCTCTTGAAATGTGTTTGTTTTATAATGTTTCATTTAGAACCAAGTACACCATGGTGCTGGCATTTGAAGGCATATTTTTTTGGAGACAAGCTTGGATGCCAGATTACAAAATTGCACACATTTTCAAAAGTAAACCCGAAACATATACAGCATACTTGCCCAGTGGGGCAAGCAAGATACAGATTTCACTTGCCCTTCAGCTATAATTCACAAATTCTACTTGCCCGGGGCAATGGGGCAAGCACCAATGTTGAGCCCTGCAACACAATAAACTCAAAGTATTCTCAAATACCTTTTTCAATTTTTAATGCCCACATGGCTAGAAAATATGGTTCACAAAATGGTCCCCAAGGGTGGGGATAACTGACAAAAAAAATATGCCCTAGGGGTTGGGACTATGCAAAATAGGGCAGAAGGTCAGAACACCATCCCATCCTTGCAACACTCCAACCATGGTTGCTTGGTGCTTACCAGCGCTCCTAGCGGCGAGTATAATCACCTGTTTGCCAGGGATTGATAATCATCTCCACAGGGAATTACTATCTCCCCCGGCCGATATCTGCCGTCCTTATCAATTCTCCTTGGAGACTAATTGTGTCTGGCGGCCGGTCGCGAGAACAATGTTGAGTTGACTGCCTCCTCTTCCTAAATCCATCCGTCCCAAGTTTCTTTTTAAGGATATCTATCCGGGGCATGCCTGTCTAAAAAGTGGTGGTGTGAACAGGCAGGGATCAGCTCGCGGATTTGACCGGTGCCAAACATCCACTTTTTAAATTGAGTGGTGACTTGTCACCAGAATCACCGGTGTGGATCTGCCGGTGACCTCACAATACACCCGTGTTACCATTTTTGCACTAGTGCATAGGCCCCCTTTGGCTGACTAAGTTTAGCAAAAAATCCCAACAAGATAGACGCCAGTGGCGTCAAGAGGTTGATTCCGTGTATGTCTTTTTGTAGTTAATCATTTGCAATTTTTTGTTTTTTTAATATTTTGCTATTTTGAAATTTTTCTGATTTTTGTGTTTTTTCGTTAGTGGTTACAGTGGTTTTGCTTTTTCTGTTGGATTGACTTATTAAAAAAGACCAACAGTTAAACAGCCAATAAAAAAATTCATCATAACCTAAAATTCAGCACGCATAAATAAAATGCAACTTTTGACAAACTAAACTAATCACTAAGCCTATCCGCCAAATATAAACATGAACATTTTAACACACATACTTCAGAAAAAGAGAGCGATGGGGGGCGGGGTTAAAAATTTGACATCTGACATATCATCAAAGTAACACAAAACATTTACATGAAGATGGCCAAACACTGCCTAAAAGCAAACATGAACAGGGATCAACCTTATGTACCCTTTAGGGGCATATGCCCCTGGTTCATGTGATATTGCAACCAGATGAAAAAATATACGAGCCAACTATGTGAATGGACATTAAATATAAGTTTGGAGCATTTTAAAACATTTTCCTTTTTCTTTAAATTCTTTATCTTTTTATCATACCTAATAGTGCCAAAAAATACATCTGAAACACATATCCTTCAATTTTTTCATAAGAATTCTATCTAAAACCCTCCCCCAAATATTTCCCAAAATTATAACCCACTCCTAGCTATCCAAGAAACTATGACAAACCCACCATCACTCATCCAGTAGATCACCAAACATGAATGGGAAAAGCCCACATCCTGCACTGCAAATGAGAGTCAACAAAACCCCACCAATAGCATGCTTGCCACAACTTACTTGCTGCTGCCTGAAGAACATTAGTCCGTGACTTACCTTTACATGAAAATGACCAAACACTGCCTGAATGCAAACATGCACAAGGATCAACCTTATGGTCCCTTAAGGGGCATATGTTCCTGGATTATGTGATTTTGCTACCTGATGATGAACTATAAGAGCCAAGTTTGTGAATGGACATTAAATATCAGCTTAGAACATTTTTAAAAAAATTCAATTTTTCAACTTCTTTATCTTTTTATCATACCTAATAGTGCCAAAAAATACATCAGAAACACAAACTATTCAATTTTTTCCCTGGAAAAATGCTCCAAAACCCCCAAACCTGGACAGTTAAAACATTTCCCTTCCACTGAAATTCTTTATCTTTTTATCATACCTAATAGTGCCAAAACATACATCTGAAACACATATCCCTCAATTTTTTCAAAAGAACTCTATCTAAAACCCTCCCTCAAATATTTTCGAAAAATATAACCCACTCCTAGCTATCCAAGAAACTATGGCAAACTCACCATCACTCATCCAGTAGATCACCAAACATGAATGGGAAAAGCCTACAACCTGCACTGCAAATGACAGCCAACAAAACCACACCAGCAGCATGCTTGCCACAACTTACTTGCTGCTGCCTGAAGAACTTTAGTCAGTGACTTACCTTTACAAGAAAATGGCCAAACACTGCCTGAATGCAAACATGCACAAAGATCAATCATATGGTCCCTTAAGGGGCATATGCCCCTGGATTATGTGATTTTGCTACCTGATGATGAACTATAAGAGCCAAGCTTGTGAATGGACATTAAATATCAGTTTTAGAGCATTTTTAAAAAATTTCCCTTTCTTTGAATTTCTCTATCTTTTTATCACACCTAATAGTGCCAAAAAATACACCAGAAACACAAACTTTTCAATTTTTCCCCTGGGAGCATGCTCCAAAATCCCCAAACCTAAACAGTGCACCCCTGGCAAAACCTTACCGTCATGGTGCCAGCACAGGAATTTATTTGCACCTAAACATAAAATCCTGATGGCAGGGTTAAAGGTCTGCTAACTTCAGGACTGCATACTACACTCATGGTGAGAAGGGTATATATACTGACTGCTGAAATCGCGATAAAAATATTTACTACTTCCGTTTTTTTCAAAGTTGTTTTTTTACGATTGTGGGGAACAAAAAAAATCCACAAATGGGCAGGATGGATTATTTAGAGTCTGTTTTCTTGAAGTTGAAACTTTTTTTCCGGTTTTAGTGGCGAAATTAATAAGTAAATTTAGAATTTCGCCAGGGTTCCTAAATCAACATTCCAAAAAGCCGTTTTTGCCGTTTTTTTCCGAAGTCGCCATTTTTTTTCAAAAATTACAAATATAACCAACAAGTTATGATAATAGGGTAAAAGCCCTATTTGTTGCGAACACTTTGATGGGTCATTTGTAAATTTTGACCCAGAAACGGCGACGTGACAATTTATTGAAAAAAGTATGTTTTTTGTGTGAAATGCACACAATGCATATCAATGCCGTAACCTCGCCAATGTCAAAAAAATCAACTTCCGGTTGTAGCGAAAAGCTATTTTTTCGCTTCCAACCTGAAGTTGAATTAAAAAAATGATTGAATCAGATAGATGAGGATCTCATCTATCCAGGTAGGTAGTCATATTGTGATCGGGGGGTGATAGCTTGATGAAATTGACAGGAATCGGCGAGGTACCATTGAGAATGTACTCATCGCCATAATCAACACGTCATCATCGATGCGTGTTGACAAATATCTCAAAATATTTTCGATTTTCCGAAACCAAAAGAATTAATCTTAATAATATAGATACTTGGCTTGTTAATTCTTTTGGTTTCAGAATTTTAGAGTTAGAGATGGCCACAAACGAAAGCTTTGAAATCGGGGTGCAAATTTCGTCAAACCCGATATTCAAAATGGCGGACCGTAACCTCGCCAATGTAAAAAATACGTGAATGAACACGTAAGTAGAATAGTACAAACAGGGATACAAATAGCCGCTCATTGGTTAATAAACCGCGGGAAAGAGTACCACGTGGTGTGACGGTGAGGCAGTGAGACCGCTCATTGGATAATACACCAGAGACAAACCACGTGGTAAGATCCCGCTCAGAATTATAAATAGGCAAAATGGCTGCGATGAAGTCGCCAATTTTTTTCAATAATTACAAATATAACCAACAAGTTATGATAATAGGGTAAAAGCCCTATTTGTTGCGAACACTTTGATGGGTCATTTGTAAATTTTGACCCAGAAACGGCGACGTGACAATTTATTGAAAAAAGTATGTTTTTTGAGTGAAATGCACACAATGCATATCAATGCCGTAACCTCGCTAATGTCAAAAAAATCAACTTCCGGTTGTAGCGAAAAGCTATTTTTTCGCTTCCAACCTGAAGTTGAATTTAAAAAATGATTGAATCAGATAGATGAGGATCTCATCTATCCAGGTAGGTAGTCATATTGTGATCGGGGGGTGATAGCTTGATGAAATTGACAGGAATCGGCGAGGTACCATTGAAAATGTACTCATCGCCAAGGTCAACACGTCATCATCGATGCGTGTTGACAAATATCTCAAAATATTTTCGATTTTCCGAAACCAAAAGAATTAATCTTAATAATATAGATACTTGGCTTGTTAATTATTTTGGTTTCAGAATTTTAGAGTTAGAGATGGCCACAAACGAAAGCTTTGAAATCGGGGTGCAAATTTCGTCAAACCCGATATTCAAAATGGCGGACCGTAACCTCGCCAATGTAAAAAATACGTGAATGAACACGTAAGTAGAATAGTACAAACAGGGATACAAATAGCCGCTCATTGGTTAATAAACCGCGGGAAAGAGTACCACGTGGTGTGACGGTGAGGCAGTGAGACCGCTCATTGGATAATTCACCAGAGACAAACCACGTGGTGCTGGGAAACCCCAACACGCACCGTCACGTGATTAGCCGATCGCATTAAATATGCAGAAAACCCACGCATGCGCATCCAACGGCCGCCCCACCCGACGCGTTACAGAAGCGTATTAGAGTGAAGAAAACATAAAGTATAAACACGTAAAAATCCACCAAAAAAAAACTAGGCAACCCACAGAAAAAATGAAACAACCTTTATAAACTACACACTCAACACTAACAGAAACAATAAACAAAACGACCCCACCACACCCCACTCTCCAGATCATGCGGCTAGAAAAATCCAAAACAGCCATGTAAGACAACATAGGGAAAATGCATCAACCAGCTCCCAGGACCCCCCCGGGAATGCAAGACAACAAAAGCGAAAACAATATAGGTTGACCTTTGTAGGTCAACCTCTAAAAAATTGGAATGCACGACAGACATGGAAATATCACTGTTTAAAAATGATTGCTATCATTATATGAATCTGATATGAATGTGATTCAAATATTTCGCTGTACTTGAACTGAAATCAATGTTGCTATTTTCTCTCTTACAGATCATGAGATAAAGAACCCAACTCAGCAGGAACTAGAAGAGGCCTCGACAGAGCCGGAGAGCTGACTTGGATCGTCCTAGAGAGGGCTACCTTCTCCTCTTCCATACTAACTCAACCATCAACAAACCAGTCCGCCAATACTATATGCTTAGTGCGCTTCCCACTGCAAATGCTTATTCTGTCTAGCAGGCTGCCTTGGCCAGCAGGGGGCTATATCCTAGGGTATGGTACAGTCTCCTGCTGTCCAGCTTCCCAGTAGGCTTCGTGCGCTTCCAAGGGATTCCCAAAATACTTAACCCTTATGCTGCTGTAGGCTAATAGGCCAATACAAAATGATGCAAAAAACCTAAAAAATGACTGAAACCCTGCCATATGGGTACTCATCTGAGAGTACTCTGCGAGAGCTATCCAATGAACACCAACATGACAGGGTTTAGATGGTTTTCAAAAATCTTTGCATCCTTGTGCTTTGACCGAAAATAGCCTCAGCATTGGAAGGGTTAACCTGTCTGCCTTATCCAGCAGAGTTCTTAAATCCCAGAGGGTGCTAGCTCCTTTTGTTGGATGAGAACATGAAATGAACCCAACGCGATATGGTATGATACAATACTGATATTACCTTATTGATACAATATCCTAGCGATATTTTAAACAATACAGCCTCCCCACGGAGAACAAATTTTGTTATATTTAGCACTGTCTGCTTTAGAAATTTCATTAATAGATAGCAAACTGCATTGATGTGGTGACAACCAGGTATCGGATAAGACAATGGTATAACATTAAGCAGTTGTGGTATCACAGATCCTAAAAGATACAATATATTTTCCCAATAGATATCAATGTTGGTATTGTATCACATATTGGCAATAACCGCTAATACAGACTTCACCATCACCAAACCCAGTCTCACAAACAATATGCATAGTGTGCTTATGAGACACTTCACAAAAGCTTAACCCTTATGTGGCTGGTGGCTAATTTTGTCCATTACAAAATGATGCGAAAAAATGACTGTAACCCTGGCACATGGGTACTTATCTGAGAGTACTCAGTGAGAGCTATCGATTGAATACTGGGGTTCAGATGGTTTATAGAAATCTTTGCATCCTTGTGTTTTGGACGAAAGTAGCCTCAGCATTGGAAGGGTTAATCTGTCCAATAGGCTCTTATCCTGCTGGGTGCCTGGCCATCATTTGGACAACCTCACTCTTGAAATCCTCACACAGAGACGCCCATATGTTATGGTAGAAAATGAACAAAATAATCACTTTTCAAACTAGGTACTGTAAATCACTTAAGTATAGCGGGAACAATAAGATAGCGATAATAGCGCTCTGTCCATATGCGCTATTGTAAAATCCCCGTCTTTATCAAATGCTTAATTGAACTTGCTGCTGCTGTTCCCGTTCACCGCTATACTAAGATCACGCTATCCAGTGCAGTACCGTAATTACGCTATATAATGCTCACGCCATATTTAAGTGATTTACAGTATTGAAAATGTTCACCACTTTGGAAATGCTAGGGCTTAAAGACACTGCACTTTCAAAACAATAAGTCAATACATGTTGGTCAGTGCATAATTGTAGTATGAATACTAGTACACATGATTGCTGCTGATATCATTATGGACACCCAGTCTCAAAATCCTGGCTCAATTCTTGCTGTCACCCTAGGATGAAGATACAATAGATGGATGCCAGGTCATCACCGGACATCAACACCCTTGGAAATAAAAAGTACACGCCATCAGGGTCTTAGCCAGGATTTAGAAACTGTAAAATATTTTGTCGTCCTGTTTTTCAAGGGAGGCCACAATATACTCATATTACAACCACAAATATGTATTGACTCATTGAAATAAGGCTTAATATCCTTATACTATGTCGTAGATATAATATTGAGGTGGACAAAATTCATAAATATGCTTAAAATTGACATTTTAAAAAATCTTTTACTAACAAAACTAGGTGTCCTTATGAGTGATTTTTGAGGGTTTGGGTGTCCAAATGATGCCCAGACGCCCTGGTGGCTGAGACCTTGCACGCCGTGACACCCAGAGACTTAGTCAGGACCCATCAATTAGACGGGCAGTTTCCTGAAAAACTCCTTTTTAGACAGAAAAATTTCCAACGCTTTTTTCAGATACAGGTAGAGTACCTGTAGGGAACAATGATTCATTCTTAGCCTATTTGCATACGGATATATCTCGGAAACAAGGAATTATTTGTGGAATTGCTTAACTGAAAATTATTGGTTCTGTTGGATCAACACTCCACCATTAGATATTTCTTTTGAAATATTGATTTATTGGGGAGAATTGTTCTAAATTTTCAGAGCATGTATACAGTTGCTAGTAGTGCATTTCAAGGGAAATCTTAAGGAATAATGTTTGAATGAGATGATGTCCTGGGTACCTTGTTTCTTTATCTATGAAATTCAGTAGTGTAGAGGGTATGGATGAAGTGAATCAAGGAACATTGTCTGTGCAGGGGCAGAGAGAATACATGAAGTATTGTTTATGATTTTAAGTGAATGGCATATCTATGCCATATAACCTGTTATGGTGTGTAAATACATTAAAAGAAAATAATGCAATAAAACACCTTAGTTCTCGTTTACTTTTTCCCTCACTTGTTGGTTTCTTAGGATTTACATCATTTTCAAGTGTAGATCATGTCGGGACAATAAGTAGCAACTCTGACCAGCAAGAAATTCCCTTCTCTCTAAGAAAAGCCCCAAGGTGTTCTTAATGGCAAAGGCACCATAAAGAGCCCTTCACAGCACTGCACTTTTGTATAGCAACCAGGCCTTACTGCTGATGAGGACCCACCTAGTTCAGCCTGGATCGAGGTTTGATAATGAGGAGTCCCTCATACAGACTATTTTCTCCATCTTGGGTCTGATACTCAGGATTCGTAAATAAAGTTTGTGCCAAGGGCCTTTTCTAGCTTACTGTCTCTCGCCATTACAAAGCATACAAGGATTAAGTTCCATTTAAGGCAAATGGAAATGTTTGACCTAGGGTTCGTCATGGTTTTTAACACTGAATCCAGTTTTCTCTACTATCAACTACTAGCTAATCATGATTTAGCCTAGCGTGTTAGAAAAAGTGATTATCAACAGACAAATTCCTTCCAAGGTGTGATCATAGATTTTATTTCTGTTCCATTTCCATACATTCAGCCGCCTTGTTACACTCTCACATAAACATACAAAGAAAATGACTTATGTAACACAACTATTGCACCATTTATCGCAGCATTCACATTGAAAATGAGAACATCATGCTTTTATCTTCTTCAAACTTAGTCGCCTGGATCTATGATACTTATGACAAATTTGACAATACCTTTGAAAAAAGGAATTATTTTACAAAATATTTGAAGAATTGTGGGAGGTTTTTTGAGGAACATTTTCCTATTAAATATTTTCCAATCTGCTTTCACCTGATTTCATCAAATTTGTCAGGCTGTTTTGAGTATTTATGGGTTGAAACTGAATGAAACTGTCTTGTCTGGATTTCAGTACACCGTGTTGTTTCCTGAAGAAATACTAGTCCTCCTCAGATAGAAAAAGCATGAGTCATTAGAGAAATTCCATCTGGAATTCTGTTGAGTAGTATGCACCGATATTACATTCAAAAAGACAAATAGGTATATGTATTTTAAGGTGTAATTCTGTATTAACCCATTAACGATCAAAGCAGCCAATAGTAGCTTGATATGTTTCATAAAATCTTTCAGGCGGAAGCATAGCTAGGAAAATATTTTTGAAAAAACAGAACACAACAAACAACTTTTATGAATGATTTTTAAAAATCATTACTAACCCAACTATGCTTAGAGCACTCAAAAGCAGCCCAAACTCTTTTAATATTTTGTAAAATCATTCTTAATTCCTAAGTTAATGTCAAAAGCATCATAGATTTAAACAACCATGTCCAGAGGAACTCTTAAGCGTGAATTGGTTAGTTGGCGTGGTACCATAGCAACCAGGTGGGTTCCCCTGAACTGATAAGCTGAATGTCATTCAAAGTATATGGGGAATCATCACCTATAAGAATTAATTGTACAATTTTTCATCCATATCAAGCATGAAAAAGTGGTTTGGAAGATGTGTTCATACGATTCCATGTTCATGTGTTATAAGATAGAATAAAAATCAATGACGCTTTTGCTCAGTAGAATAAAATAAACTACAGAAAGATTTCAAAAGACATTTTTCTTGAGAAAATATTTGGTTGTATCAGACTATCAGGTTGCTATGGTGACGAATGTGTTCACAAGTGGGTGCATAATATCATTTCTTCTTTACAGAAGAACCTTTTATTGCGAAAATATTTATTCCTATCAGAATATCTGGTTGTTATGGCGATGAATGACTTCACTTGGCTACTGGGTGCATAACATAAATAATTTCATTTTTACAATGAAACATAGTTGCTTATCATAAACCTAAATTAAACTGCTAGGTGACAGTGAAATAAACATACGCTGAACAATATGAGCATTGTTAGAATCATAAGCCTATAAGATGAGTACCATCAACATAGTGTAGAACATGGAATTTTATCAGGCACAAGTTTGCCTATATGCACAATTTCTGAGAAGCATGTATGATAAGTACCATCAAGATTCGGTAAAACAGGTTATTGTAACATGCATACAGCTTACCTATATGCACAATTTGAATTTCTTATTGCATGTATCACATTTATCAGTAAATTATGGTAAATTGAAATGTATAGACCTAATTGAGTATGTAGATGTTATACATGGCAGTTGCACATGACTGACATCTGAATCTCTACATCCTAAATTTTGCTGTATCTTACCATCCAGTAAGATGGCCAATATTGAACTGTGTGTAAAATAACCTGTTTTACAGAATATCAGAAAAGCAGGTTTAGTTTCACAGCAGAAACTAAATAAAGTCTTTTACCCTATTTCATTAAAGCACCATAGACAAATAGTGATTGTACATAAATAGTTCCTGTAGCTTTGTAATTATATCTGATATGTTCTTGGATGATGTGGTGATTTTTTGAAAACCATGCACAAGTGTACAAAAAAGTCTTTGCACATACACTTGTGACAAAGTTATTAGAGGCCGCTTCAAAAATGAACATCATATATCCAGAAAAGGAGTTTTCAACTTTCAATAATTGGAATGATAAACAATATCACTAAGGAAAATGCTTGAGAAATACCATATATAAAATTCATATTATTATCCACCAATCAGGTGCCTTTGTAATTCAACTGCAGGTCTTTGCTTGTTTAGCCATTTCATGCTCCGAGCATCTAGCTGCCAATATATCTTGATAACTAAACCATATTGAATGTAATATGTGGATGGAAGAAGCTAATCTTATCTAAAGATCCACATACTACCTGCGGCCAAGTCTCAAATATTGTATTCCTTTTTAAGTCACCACACATCTGAATTACTTTCAAAACGTGTCAGAGTGTAAGGATACTCTCAGCATAAATAGCAGCATCATTTACTCTTGATCATTAAGTGCTTACTTATATAACATTTTTAAGATACAGAATGGGAAGAACTTGTTCTAGAAGAACCAAACCTTTTGGAGAAATGGTTTAAATGAAAGAATTACTTTCTTCTATTAGATAAGGTTTGTCTTTATAATCTGGTAAATCTTGTATTTGTACTAAGAATACTGGCACTATTGTTAGGTTACTAGTTGCAGGAACGGGACAACAGAAAGGAAGTATTTAATATCTGCATAAAGATATGTGAAATACAAAACCTGTAAAATCACCCTCTTCATAATAAACCAACCCTGCAATCTGGTTAATAAACTGTTAACACTCAGAATTTCTTTAGAAGGTATCGTCTGATACTCTCATATTTTTTAAAGTAACTTGGGGAAAAAGCGAAGTATACAAAACATTTGAGAAGAGTAGTTGTTTGGCTGCTCAGTGCAAATAGGTTACAAGCTCAGTAAATAATGGGGTTCGGACACATGGCGGAAATAGGAAACATGGTTTAGTTTGTATGTGGAAACACCATATATAATTCTTTTTCTGTGAACTCTCTCCTCTGTGTGTATCTATCATGTTTATTTAATATAGTTTATTGCGTTTATTTATAGTTTATTGTGTTTTTATATAGTTTAATAATAAATTGAGAGAAAGATACTAAGAGAGGAATTGGGAACAGAAAATTGAATAATAGTATTTGTATGTGGATATGTCAAATATAATATCCCCTAGGTGAAATCCTCTAATTAACCCATACCCACCCCCCACCCCTTTCCCTCCATGTTATTACACCTCTCCATTGCACACATTTATTGGTATAAAAAGGGTGCATACCGGGAGAGGTATTTTAAACAAAATCAACTTAATCAATATGAATATTAATATTTTACTAAACGCTGTGTTCATTTATAGTTTAATATTCAACCATTCACAACTGGAGCCTAAATATTGTCCGACACATGTCGAAATATCAAGATAATGACAAAGAAATAATTTGAGAAATATTTGACTGAAAGTTGTTGTTCCTATCAGGTTAAACAAACCCTACTCTACTAGATGAGTTATGTCCTGAGCTATCAGACCATGTGTGGACTGCAGATACAAATGGTTGAATGGAAGGATACCAAAAGAGGCTTTTCACTGTGATCAAGTTTCACAAGTGGGAACCTGACACCACTTTCTGTGAGGCATTGCTACCTTGAGGTGAACAAACCCTGAGCCAGAGCATTTGCCAGCACGGTGTGCGAGCGTCGTGAGGACCCTCTAAATCACACATCAGGATACCAATATTTGTGAGGAATATCAATTTCTAGCAAATAACTGAAAAATTTCTTGATATAATTAACATGCCATTGCACAAGGATAATATCCCCTCTTAAATAGGTAAATCCATGTTTATGATTCTTGTCTGGATTTATTGTGGTCTCCATTGAAAAACAGTAAGTCCAGAACCTTTACAATAGTCAATTCTGAGCATCCTGTTCCTACACCTGGCTAGGTCCCCCCCCCCCCCCCCCCCCCATGGCGTCTTCAAGGGAACATTTCCCTCACCCTGCCCCCTCCCTCCCTCTCCCTCTGTCTCCACCCCCTGCACTGTGTTGATTGCTAGCTGCTGCTGCTGCTGTATGGTGTGAAGGCACTCAGAGAGTCATCTGTTTAAAGATGAGCAGGTTTTTGGCGAGCAGGGCGTAGGTGTCCCTGGCGGTCTTGATGTTGGCGTCGGCGTACTGGCTGAGGGCATCCTGGAAGGCGAGCACTCGCTGGCGGTGCAGCACACGCATCTGGGGGAGACACAGAGAGAGGTGAAAATAAATGAATAAATTTGAGGAGTAGGACAGGAAATGTTTACATATTAAAATCAATATATATATATACATATATATATATATATATATATATATACATATATATATATATATATATATACATATATATATATATATATATATATATATATATATATATATATATATATATATATATATATGTACATATATATATATACATACATATACATATATATATATATATATATATATATATATATATATATATATATATATATATATATATATATATATATATATATATGTATGTTTGTATGTCCAGGCTAGGGGATATGGGAGCATGCTACCACAGAATTCTAATTAAAATGAATGCTCTGCAATGTTTTGGGGTACTATTAGGAAAGATGGAGAAAGATGAATATTGAAAAAGAAAAAAACAGTGCTCCAGTTGATAATTGATAAGTCGATTTGCAAGCTTGGCTCCTATTATTTAATCTATATATATATATGCGTGTCTGTGTTGCTGTGTGCGTCTGTGTCGATGTAATCACAAAAACTTATATGCTCTTTGCCATACACATAGATACGTAGTGTATTTACTCACCTCATCGCGAGCAGAATCCGAGCATTCCTCAAATGCTTTCTCTGCGGCCTTTTTCTTCTCTTCGGCCTAAAAACATACAAAATACAGAAAAGGTAAACACAAATATTCTCACACATTAATATTTGGCCAGTTTTTTTTGCTATGTACTTCATTTCTATATTCCCCTTTGTATACATCTCCCAAAGAACGTGTTTTCTCCAAACCTACGACAAAAAAGGAATCAAGTTGAAAAAATCACCAAAAAGTAAAGTAGATGTTGGTTGTGTTTATCACTACATCTGATACTTTAGCTATTCACTATAGATGGTGGATCCATAAGAAATGTTTACATATTTACAAAAATCATGTTTTAAGAAATATTTGACTAAAAGGTGATTTTTCTGTTGGGATTTAAAATGAATCCCTCCTGAAACATCTTTGAAATATTGCCCTTATTGATAAATCATGCCAAAGGTTGTCAGAGACATTTGGGCAGGGCCAGATGCTGGGCTACCAAACCTCATCACTCTGAATTATTGTTCCGCGAGCAGCAGATGTTCCGGGCCTTCGAGGCAACCACCATACTCCGCACACATAAAACCTGGCTGGCTGAAAAACATCACAACCCACCCATGCATCAGAAGAAATGTAGCTTAACCCTTCCAATGCTGAGGCTACCTCTACCCAAAGTTTTTTGGAAACCATTTAAACCCTGTCATGTTGGTATCCATTGGGTAGCTCTCACTAAGTACTCTCATATAAGTACCCATGAGGCAGGGTTACAATAATTTTTCAAGTATTTTGTATCATTATGTATTGGCCAAACTACCCACCACCAGCATACGGGTTAACCCATTCATGCTTCTTCTAGAAATTGTCGTCTGGATTTATCATCATTCTTTTGATAATGACTTTTGAATTATGACAGCTTTTACAAAATATTTGAAGGAATTTGTTGGTTATACTCTGAATAACATTTCTGTGTCAACTATTTTTCCAATTCTGATAAGTCTGCAAGTTTTCATAACAATTGTTGGGCTGCTTTGGTCACTTTGGCATCAAGTTATTGGTATAGTTCTGATAAAGATTTCTCCTTCAAATAAGGCTGAGAATGCTTCAGTCAAAATGATATCTTAAAAAAAGTCAGGGTTTAGGCTGCTACTAACGTGAGAGGGTTAACTCATTCACGCAACTAGTTTCCCCTGAAAAGAATGTTTTTCAATACAACAAAAGTTTGGTAAAAAAAAATCAAATTATTTGAAGAATAATTGTTACTTGCATCCTGATAAACAAATCACTAACAAGTTGTTTCCAAAAAATGATATGGTCAAAAATGCTGAGCTGTTTTGGCAGCTGCAGACACAAAAGGGTAAACCATATAGAACCAAAACATATTTTCAAGCACTGTATACTGTAGAATACGAAATTCACGCGTGTCCCAAGTATAGCGAATTTGGGAGTTTTGCGTCATAGCGTATCTTTATATTAGCGTCTCTTTAACGTAGCCGCAGCCGCTGACAGCGCCATCTGTCGCAAAAAAGAGGAACTAATTTGAGCAGAGAATGCTTCCAGTTTGATTGAGCATTCTCTCAAAAGGAAGCGCCCGTATTTATAAACAAAGGGTTAAACAAAGGAAATGGGGCTATAAACCCTATCCATGGTGGCACAACAAAGGGGCCATATCAGGTTGTATTAAGTGTTATCTTCGGAAAGTAAACAATCAAAACAGATCACAATGATTTTTCTTTGCTCTTTTAACATGTCTTTTGCTTCCTAAAGCCAGAAAAACACAAAAAAAGAATGGTTCAAGAGGGGCTACGTATGCTTCATGTTTGTACTAGTGGCGCCATCTAGCGGTCACCACGAAAACGAAAATGGCGTCTCCTGAATGTTCGTCAATGCCTGTGCTAAAGGCATGCTAAAGGTGCCATTTGTTGTTGTTTTTTTGTTTTTAGATGGAATGTTTATTAATTCAATGGAATCATGAGCTAGTCCAGAAGCCCAGAAACCGATTTTGAAGAAGGGTTTCAGCAGGGCTACGTATCTTCTATTAGATTTACTAGCGGCGCTATCTAGCGGCCACCACTAAAACGAAAATAACGGCTGCACAAGAAACCTCCAATTCTTGCTTTAAAGGGGACCGTCCCATTGACGTCAGCGCCACCAGTGGCTAAAAAGAAAGACAAAAGTACAGCGTTTTTATATATAGCGAAGCGGCACCAGACGCTAAGTACGCTATATATAAACACACGCGGAAATTTCGTGTTCTACAGTATCATATTTATGTACAAGAAAGAAAATGAATGATGATAGCAGTCTCTATTGCATGCTATAAATACACACCATGTATTCTGCACAGGATCATTAGTAAAAGCGAACAAAGTTAAAGGGCCTCACGGCACATGCTACAAGCTGACAAGGTTCACTACTAAAAATGAATCATGATAGAGGGCACCACCGCATGCTATTAATAGATAATATTGTTTACTCTTCAAAGATTCGTTAGAGAGCAATGATAGATGTTTGCTATGCAGATTCATTAGCGCAAGTGAACTGTGCTAGATAGCACCACCGCATGCTATGAATAGACACTGTATTCTCTACAGATTTATTAGTGTAAGTGAACAATGATAGAGGGCACCACAGGATCCATTCAATACTAAGTACTAACCTCGCTTGCTGGGCTTGAGTTGCGAGTATAATACCACACAATGCTTAGCGGTTAGTGGAGTTAGTAGGAGTCACTACAAAGGCTACTGCTACACACAACTACTCTAGTGTCACATGACTACAGTACATTTTTCCTCCTCCTCCCTCCTCTAGCTACAGTAAATACGCATGATTAACATAGGCTGTGTGCAACCAGGACTTACGTGGAGACACCTGCTGGTGGGCCGGCACACTACTGACAACTTCTGTGATGGGGTATGTGCACTGTGTGGCGCTATCACAGATCTCCCAGCCCATACTGTGCATTACTACATTGTGTGTAGTTCTGCTACCTGCCACTGGGGGCGCCACACCATGGATGTTCATCTTATTTGACATGGACTGCTCAATATCATGAGTAGTTTTCTTACTGGTCACATGTGGCGCCACATTAACACTGTGTACTGTCTTTCTACTTGACACAGAGGCAGTCTCGCTATGCTTAGTTCTTCTGCTTGACACTGAGGGCACCATGCTATGTATGGTTCTCCTACTTGACACAGAGGGCGCCACACTATGTGCTGATGTCCTACTTGACACACTATGTGTAGTAATCTTACTTGACACTGAGGGCGCCACACTCTGTATAGATATCCTACTTGACAAAGATGGTGCCACCTGTATGTCTCTGATGCGCACCGTTTCCTCCTCACTAGAAATGGCCGCCTCACTGTTGGGAAAGGTTGCGGGTGCTGAAAGCATGCCACTGTCACTATCACTACTGAAACTGATATCTAACTCTTCATAGATCTTGTCGAAACATTCCAGGGCGCGCGCTTGCTCGCTGTCCAGACTGGTCGGCCTGGGATGGTTCCTTGGAGACACCGCGGGAGGTCTCTCTCTAACGTGAGAATAACTTGAAGAGGAAGCACTACTTGTGTCTGCCTCCTGCTCCACTCGTGCAGTCTTGCTTCGACAGTCTGCGTTCCGTTTCAAGGTAGTGTTTTTGATACCAGTATCAACATGCAGGGTCCCGCCCTCTTGGAAGTACACATCGGGGTTGCTCCGACTCACTGTTAACCCTTCATAACTCAAGCCACTTCTCAAGGTCATCCCAAGGTCGCGCTTATCGCCATTTCCGTCCCCCAGACTCACCAGGATGGGGTTTTCGTAGACGGCCCCCTGTTCCCTCGCCTTCTCCCGACGTTCCAGTCGCCATAGCAACTCGCGGGCTTCCTTGAGGCGTTTCTGATGATGCTGTCGACGCCGCTGCCGCAACCTACCATAGATCTTGGTTGTTATGACGATTGCTATGATACAGATGATGGGGAGGGACGCCCCCACGGCTAGAGCTAGGTAGGAGAAGGTTGGGAGAGGCACGCCCAGGACAGAGCCTGGAGTGACCGCCATGAAGGGATCTATAGTTGTAGAGCAATTGGGTGCTGCTGCCTCACTTTCCATGGTTGACATAGCGATTGCAGTCACAACACAGGCATAAATATACTATTTTGTATACTGTGTTCCTATGCAATTTTCTTGATGATTCCTGTCACATACAACCGCTTTAAGTACTCTCTCCTTTATATCTCAAATGTCAAGCATTTTTGTCAAGCATCAAATAATGCGGCTTTTTCAGTCATTTTCAAAAGTGTCATAGATCCAGACGACACTTGTCACAGAGCCCTCCAATCATGAATGGGTTAACGGAGGAGTTGGTGTTAACTGCACTTTGTTTCCCGTGCTCCATATCAATGCAGTGCTATCTATATCCATCCTCTTGTAGTGCTGCATATCATGCAGTGTGCGAGGCCAGGTCGGTCGTACATGTGGTACCTTCTTGCGTCAAGCTCATTCTGGTGCATGCTGGTATACCCCCCAAGGCGCAATACAACATTTCACAGATGCTGGATGGTCGTAAAATAAGGCCTCCATTTTGGGGGAATTTTCGCCTGAATTTTGATTGACATGCTCTGTATATTAAAGGACTTGCAGTCAACAGAACTATCAAAGAATGATGCCCGTTTTTCCTTGAAGTTTTCACCAATATTTGGTCTGCTTGCTTTAGATAAGAACAGTCCACTGATTAGTTAGCAATCTGTGTCTTTTTTTTGCTGGAGATTTTAGATAAAACATGCAGTCAACTAAATGCTCATGGAATGCGGTTTTCACCATAGTTTTCCCAAAAATGTTTCAAATAAAAACACTAATCACATAAAATGTCCAATCCTGATATGAAACTGGAAACTATTACTGATAACTATCAGTTACTGTATATTCATTGACAGTAATTATGACTTTTTATTATACATTTAATATTACAATTTTGGTGATTGAAATTGGAATTTCTAGGGCCAATGGGCTCAAGAGAAATATTTGTTTTTGTTCACCTTGTATAATAATCCACAAGACAGGCAGTATTAATGGGCCCCATTGGCCCAGGTACCCCTAAATATTTGTAGGTAAAATTTTCTAGTAAAAAAACTGCATTATCATTTCCTTAAAAAAATCTAGTAATACTGTTATCAGTAACACTTTGGGATGTTTAATGCTGATGGCTTGTCTTACAGAACTTTTGAGTAGAATAAGGTGTCATGTTGCTGTGATACCCCGGGGGAGTAATTTGTGAAAAGCCTTCAGGTGTTAAATTTTAACTCCTTTGGATATGCGTCCTGCCTGGAGGTGTGCCCCCAGGCTACAGTGCATGTAAACACACACACTAAAACACTCATACAAGTACAATGTGCCTGAAAGTTCCCCAAAAACAGCTGTATCATTTTGGTGATATTATTCCAATTATTCTGACCATAGCATATTTCAGCAAATATTTGAGGTATTATTATTTTTTCTACTACTACTACTTCTACTTTTATTTGATAATAACAATAATGATGATGATGATAATAATGATAATAATAATAATAATAACAATAATAATAATAATAATAATAATAATAATAATGATAATAATAATAATAATAATAATGATAATAATAATAATGATAACACAATAACATTATATAACTATTGATATTGTGCACATTTCATCATCATATCATCATAATAAAAATAATGATAATAATGATAATAATAATAATAATAATAACAACAGTAATAATAATAATAATAATTATAATAATAATAATAATAATAATAACAACAACAATAATAATAATAATAATAACACATAACCATTGATATTGTGCACTTTTCACCTGTAAAATGGAGCAGAATCCTAAATCTAACAAATAAACTTTCAGTAGAGATACTGTGCCCATTCAGGTCATGGGGGTCATCTCCATGGTAACATAATGTAATTGCCTCGGGTATGGAGTTGCTCAGGGCTGGTAACAGTGCCCTTTTATCACCACGGAGACCCAGCAGGCTGCAGCCAATCAGAAGCCAGCAGGCAGAGCCATCAACATCAGGTGCCTACTACCCTAAGGACGAACTACACAGAACAGCACACAACATGCGAAACCTAGCACTACAATGTAAGCTACGAGAAGCAGAGCCATCCACTGGCATAGCCATCATAGAGCACTTTCATTTTTACTTCCCTCAGCGATGCAGACTTTTTACTTCCCTCAAAGAGAATACCTATTCCTTGGGATAGATATACAATTCACTCCTGCCTTTAACAAACGGCCCTTTTAAGATGGACTTTTTTGTTAAGATCTTTCTGATTAGAGAAAATAATTTTCAGGAAAAATAATTGAAGGAGAAATATAAATCAGAGTAATGCCACATTCCTTTGCTTTTCTCTAAGGTATTCTAGCTTCATGTGACACTAATGGGGATAAAACACTAATAGCTTACCTCTTGTTTTTTGTGTGGCTTGGCTTTCTCTAACTCCCGGTTGGAATCTTCATAAGCCAATAATAGACTGGTCCTTCGCTGGTGCATTTCCTAAAAGGGAAATAAAATAATGCATTTAAACTAGAGAATTTTGATAAATTAATTCTATGAAGGAACTGAGTTAGTTCCCATTTTCATAAAAAGTTCCAAAGAAAGTACAACAAAGGAACTATTGAACCTAATGTTTAGTACATCATCGATACCTTTCAATCTGTTCTGCTAAAAACACCTCATACACATAGAATTGTACTATATATCCTAGCTGCAGTTGGATTGTGGGGCCAAATTGGATTCAACTGATAGATTGTGTCAATCAAGGTATTAGCTTAGATGAAGAAAAGAATGGATATGTAGCGAGAGATCAATTACTATATGTGCTATGGTGAGGTGCTCATGCCAGGAGTCACTGGCTGGCAGCAATGCGAGGTCCCGTGGGAACAAGGACCAATCAGGGCTCTTGTATCGATAACATTACAGAGAAACCTGATCTCCAACATCAGCTGGGCATCACTTTTGGGATATAAGGGGGCTATTAGTTGACACTGGTTGAGGCTAGCATGTTCAGGTTGACCGGCTGGTTTCGAATCCACTTGTGTTTGGTCATCTAAGGTATTAGCCAGAATCTTTAAAATGCCTGTCCAAAACAGCTTTTGTTAAAATTTCTGTCCATCCAGATACATCAGCTACATCAACCCCTTAAGTTACATTTTTCGCCATATCCTAGAATATGGATTCCTAGGAAAACCTTTGGTTTTACCCCCGAAAAGCTTAATTAAAAAATCTTCATAGAAGTTTTTGCCTGTCCAAAAGGGAGCTTTTCAGGAAACTGCCAGTCCAAAAGACAGGCTAGGCAGGTGCTGGCTTATGGGCTATCGGCCAGGGACCCAAGTTATGGATTTTAATCACCCCCCCCCCCCCCCCCATAGATGGAATTGTTTACCTTAGATGGATAGGGGAGTATATGGGGCCTACCAAAATGACGTGCCCCCACTTTGGGACATGGTCAGATTTGTGTTAGGCCTGGTCAAACTGACCACCCACAAATCAGGGAATCGGACACCTGAAGCACACATATATTGAGGAATAATGGTATATAAGGTGATTGTGTTCTTCCCATCCACCTACCTTGAGTGATTCTAGATACCTGGCATAAAGGTCCAGGTGAAAACTGAGGGTATTCTCGCTGTTAACACTGTCCACATCCAGGCCATGCTGAAACAATGGCAAAAACAATAGGCGCATTGTTATAGACTCTTTCATTACAAGTTGGAGAGAACAATGACAACAACAATAGGCACATTGTTAGAGGAACTTTCATAACAAGTTGGTGAGAATAATGACAACAACAATAGGCACATTGCCATAGAATAATTTATCACAAATTGGTTAGAGTAATGACAACAATAATAAGTTTTGTTATGTGATATTTCACTACAAATTGGTGAGAAGCAAAATGCAAAGCCTGATGGGAGAAGAACAAGAACAAGGAACAGGACATGAAACTGAGGATGAGTTGGAGGAAAAGGAGGGAAATCACAAATTGGAGAGAGTAGGGACATGGTGGGCTTGTACAGGGACAAGGCACAGGAGGCGGAAGAAAGAGGAGGAATATATTTTGAAAAAAATTGGAATGAGAAAACATTAACCATATCTCCATCAATTATCTCTTTCAAATGATGAGTGAACCTGTGCTCTATTTAGAAATTAGTCATTAGCCTTTTACCATGATGCTTTCAAGAATATTTTGGAATTGGCTTCCCTCACTGCAGGAATAAAGTTAGCCATATCTCACCTTAGTGTCATCCAATGCTTCACCTAGCTTGACCAGTAACCTACAGGACACAAAGCAGCACATCAATGGAACTCCCCATGCAAGAAGACTAGTCTACAGGTGGGTCAGCCCGCTCATGCCTGGAGGGCTCATAGGAGGCAAGTGGCATTTGGACTTTGAAAATAACTTTGCAATAAACCTCATTTCAAAAACTATTTGAAGGCGAGTTCTGGCTTTGCTTCAGACCAGCATTTTTATTTCCAATGTTCCATGAAACATGCCCTGGTCACAAAGATCGTAAAATGGTCAAAACAATTTTGCTCGTCACACACATGAATGGGTTACAGTGATTATAAATGTGCAGAATGGAAAGAATATTTTTTACATATGGAGGGTGCAAATTTGCATACCTGTTTGCGTCAGCATTGACCTTGTCTGAAAATCCTCCTCCAAGGTTGAGAGCTGTAGTAAGATGTGCATAAGCTCCTGCTAGCCCTAGGGAAATAAACAGACAACTCCCAAATCACACTAGAGAAATAAATATTCAAACAGTATGTCCATTCCATGATATACATCATAAATCCTAAACAGCTGTTTAATACCACAGCTTGAGAGCTGTAGTTACATATGATAGGCTTTTACTTATCCTGCAGAATAAATATTCTATCGGTATTCTTATTCTCTAATCCATAAAATAAATCTCTATAAATTTGTTGATTTGAGATACCCTATTAGAGCTGATATAAACCCATCAATATCTGTAGCGTTCAAAACCTAAATGACCAAGGCACTTTTGGAAATAATATGAAAAGGATATGTTTATAAGAACCAATATTACCTTTGTTCAAATATCTGATGAATTTATGATTACTTTCAAAGTCATCTGACTCTTACAACAGAACCTAAAACAAGTTCAACTTTAAAAAATGGAACATTGTGTCATAATTGTCATAATATGTTAATTGGTTGTTTGTTAGGTTTGGACTACCATTCCTACTAATCACAAAGTATGTTTCTGTTGAAAAGATACCCCCCCCCCCTTTTTTGGGTGGGGCGGGGGGTGGGAGGGGTGTGTGTGTGTGTGTGTGTGTGCGTATGTATGTATGTATGTATGTATGTATGTATGCCCATATATATATATATATATATATATATATATATATATATATAATTATATATATAACAGGTGCAATGATTTTCAAAAAGTACATTGTTCTCAAAATATTTCAGTTAGCAATAGAAAGTCAAAACTTTTTTTCTAAAATTACAAGGTATTTCCATGTGTGTCATACCATGTGTATGCAGAGTTTAACTACTGTGAAATTACAGAGAACAAGGTCAAAATGCCTGCAGGCCTTTTATTTCTTTTTGAGTGCAGTGTCTCACTTCCTGTCTGGTGAATAATGCAACTGTGGTATTGAATATATTGATCTGCACAGGTTTTATTGATCTCCAGCACAGATGATAAACAAACAGGGATTGGAAAGTCTGAGTCTGGCTAACATACCGATCATAGTAATTCACCATTGGATCCGTCCAGGGTAAAAATACTTATTTTTGAGTATTTGATGGGGTTAAAGGTTCTATTTTGAAACCCCCCATTCTCAAAGGTGGGACAATAACATTTTCAAATTATAACCATGGTTAATGTGAAACGCATGAGCTGCGAGTCCACATTTGCTAATGGTCCCAGTTTCTAGGAACTGTAAAATAATACTTACTCTGCTCAGCATGAACTATATTGTTGAAATCCTACAAGAGAGAATAATGTAGTTTCATAGTGGGACTAGGGTAGGATCACAAATACAACTGAACAAATCCATTCTGAAATATACTGAGTTGAATTCGTTTTATATTTTCATTCGATTGGTTCTAGATTATAACAATGGTTGATTTGAACTGACAGGTATGTAAAAATCACTACTTATATTACTTATATTAACCATTGCCGGTTACCAAACAGAATGGAAAAGCAATGGAGATAGATAAAGTCAGTTATAATTACTCAATAGAATTTAGTTATCATCAGAGTACTCATACAAACCACTGGTCACTTTCTCACATGCCTTGAGGCGATTTAAACCCACAACCTTTGGCCATGGTGATGGACAACAAACAGTTAGAGCACTCTGCTATGGGGGTAGCCCCTTTGAAGAGCTTGAGCCTACTCAATCACCATATTTGATGAAGGTGCTTTATGTATTGGCCCCCAGGGAAGTTCACCCACAAACTCCAAGGCACTGACTTTCTCACATGCCTGCTACTTACCGAGGCGTCATCTTTGATTAAGGTGCTATACGTGTTGGCCCAGTCTCTCTCTTTCTGGAAGTATTCATCTACATCCTGAAATAAATACAAAAAGAATTAATGTAACCCACCTAGCACAAATTAAAATTCAGAATTACCACTCACCAGATTGTCTTAATGCACCAGCACAAGGTAGTGCCACTCATCGAAATGGATTGCATTGGAATATCAAATAGAAATCTTATCTTTTAAGATATTCAAATATCGAAAAAAAAAATAGATATATCAATTTGATTTTCAATTAGCAAAAATGAACAAAAAATCAACACATGGCTGCTCCTTGGCAATCTTCACTCTAACTTATGTCTTTGAAAAACATATTATTCAAAAAAAATCAGATTTATACAAATGTTATGTATTTGTAGTAGAAGTATGTGTCTGTCAGTGCAGATCATAGATCACAGCTGACATGGTGATTGCTAACATTACTCAGATTTTCTCAAGTATGTCTTCCTACAGACATGAAATGATATCACATTATACTGCATTGAAAAATATATTAATAACCGAGTCAAAACATACATATGACAGCCTTAGCACAAGGCACGACCTCCTTAAGAGGTGTGTGATCTGGACCCAACACTTACTCGATGTGTTGACTTTTTTGCATCTCCCAATACAGAAGATATGCGTCCAAATATACCCTGCCTGACCTTCGCCCTTGCTGGAGCCTGAAAAACACAAACATGCTTGAAATGAGCAGGAATGGGAGTTAAAAAAAGCAGTCAATTTGGCAATATTTGATACCTGCAATCATCAATTTGTGGGCACCATCGATATGGCCCGTATTGATCTGTCAATAACTCTCCTCACACAATACAGGCTGCTTTCAGTTGTCAACACACATATCAAAGCATCGAAATATCTAAATTAAAAAAAATGATAACTTACACAAGAACAAAATAACTTACAAAAGAAAATAAATTCATAATTACCGCTTTTTCTGTTAGAAATTTGACCAGTACTTCATTTCGTCCTAAGGTACGATGGCCTAACATCAACTTCAAATAGCTGTAAGTAAACCGAATAAAGAAGCATGTGATGAAGACTTATGGCACTTTCATTACCCCTCTTATATGAATATCTGGTAGGACAGGAAGCCACCAGATCGTGCTGTATGACATGCATTGCAGTCACAGCAGGGGATCAACTGATACACCCTGCTTGCAGCCAATAGGCATCCTCTAATTAGGGATGTAATTGATAGTCGACAAATCGATAAGTCAACATTTTCACTTTGTCAATTAAATCGAATCGAATGGTTGGGTATCGAATCGAAATATTCAATATTCTGTACCCCAATAATGGCGTATGATTATTAATAAAAAGTACACTTTTCCCAGACATTTTTTCCTATTAAGCTAACGCAAAGTGAAACTCTGACTAAATATATTAGTATTTTCAATGGCCTTTGTAAGAGAAATTGGAAGGAATGGTGTACTTTACTCAGGCATATGGCCGAGATAGAGGGTAACGAACGAAAAAAAAAGGATATCAATGACATCCCTATAAATAATTGGGCCCTACGACCATGTTACGGCGTATCGCACCAAATTTTGTAACAGCAACAGAACTGGTTTAGCTAAAATAGAATCTGCCAGCATGGCTTGACAGCCACTTTCTGAGTGAGGGGCCAGGAGGATCATTGTAACATGGAAACTAGGGAGCACAAGAAATATACAGGACCCAAAATGACATAGGAATTTACAAAATCACCAAAATAAATCCTGTAAAAAAGATTTATTCATACAATATGGGTAACACAGAATCACAGAACTGCTCCTCTAAGAATTACACTACTTGATAAATGTCAAAAATGAAATATGGAATTTATGTTGTCACTAACATCATAACATCACAATTATGGAAGCCAAAAGATATATTCAGAGGCAAAAACACCCTGAAGAGCCTTATTTTAAAACCTCTTGCTTGTCTTAATTATACTAGAATTATCTTATTTGTCTAGCTGCATTCAAATCATATTTCTCCTGGTTTGTCAATTCCACTTCACTGTGATGATCTATCAAATGTGCATGTTCACTACATAATGGAAATACCATAAATTCTCACAAATCTCGGACACTTTTTATTAATTACGATTTTCGTTGGCTGATGGTGGCCGAAATTTAATGAAAATAGCAATCAAATGTCAGACACCGTGGCCGAGATTCGTCGATATTATTAATTGAAACGAAAGCTACTCTCTCTCCTCTCTCTCTCTCTATGTGTGTGTGTGTGTAGATATAAATAAAGATATAGTAATAGACATATCTATACACCATCCCCTACAAATAAATCATTAGATCCATCCCCAAATAAAGTTTATGTTACATTTCATTTGTTATATTTTATTGTCAATTTCTTTCTCCAACACCGGCGCCAGCACCAACACCACATCGCAGTAATTTATGCCCGCCACTAATTTATGCCTACGTGCGAGGAGGCAAGCTATCGCACGTGCAGGAAATCAGCAATTAAGATGTGCAGAGTGATTGACACAAGGCGAAGTAGTAATGTCAATCACACTGATAAGAACCGCCCCATGCCTGCCTCAGCTAATTGCGTCATGCTTCCGCGGGATCTTGCTGAAATCCCACGAGAAAAACATGTAAACAAAAAAGGAAAATGGCGGCTTGTTAGGGAGTGATGAGCGATGCTCTCGGACCCCAGAGGTTTCATTATCTTTATATTCTTTTAATGAACTTAGTTCCGAGAAAGCCATTCGCCCAAGCGAATCAATGAAATTTACTTGGTGGCTGACTTTGGGTGAAATGTGTCCTTGGGTGAATCTGGGGTGGGCTAAATTCTCCAGTAATTATTTTATAAATGAATTATAGTGGCAGAGTTTCCTAGGGCAGCCGAGGTTTCCGAGAATTTACGGTAATCATGATATTTTCCTGGGCATGAAAAGTAGTGGTGGGAAGATGAATCAATATAATTGACGAATCAATCCTTTTGTCATGATTTCTAATTGATTGATCATTAAAACAAAAGATCGATCATTGATTAGGCCAAGAAAAAAATATTGTTTGTTTCCTGTAACGGTCTGAAAAAATAAGGGTAGGTAGGTCAGTAAAAATATTTTTTTTGCATTATTTTTTGGTCAAAAATGTGGGTTTAATGCATGTTTTACGTTGATTGGGAGTTAGGAGGGCAGGAAAAACTTTAGGGTAGAGATTTTTTTGTTAGGGTAGGGTTACAGGAAAGAAACAACTTTTTTTAGGCCTTAAATTCTCTGCTCACATGGTGAAATTTTCCATTTGATAAGGGCCTTATTTATCTGATCATGAAAAACAAGATTATTGTTAAAACATGAAATAAGAGTTCTTGACCATTTATCATTCAGAATTTAGGGGTAATCAACCATATATTGAACACTGGCAAGTTGGCATATTAACATTGATAATATTTGACTATAATCAATTGTAAATTTGAACGAAGAATCAAGCTGAAGTTTTCAAATGATTCCAAGCAAAAATGTAAAAGTTAACCCTTCCAATGGTGAGGCTACTTTCGCCCACAGCACAAGGACTCAAAGATTTTTGAAAACCATCTAAGACCTGTCACGTTGGTATTCATTGGAGAGCTCGCAGTGGTTACTCTTAGATGAGTACCCATGTGCCACAGTTTTTAGTCATTAAAAACTTTTTTTGCATCATTTTGTATTGGTCAAACTCGCCACTAGCAGCATTAAATGGTTGAATAACATACGTTTCTAGTTGTTTACAGTCCTTGTGGAACTCGTCTCCCACCAGTGTTTTTGACGTGCTGCCGAGCTGTTTCCGAGACTTGTTCTCTGCGGCCCGCGCCTCCACGACAGGCTTAGGCGGCAACGGCGGAATCTAAAACAACAAATACAAGCTAAACTTGAACAAATTAAGGCTCAAAATGGCCAAAAGCAGCCTGACAGTTTTGGTGAAATTGTATTGGCAGAACGCATATTTTAGAAAAGATATGAAGAATGCTGATAAGAACCTTATTGACAACTCTCCTACCAATACTTTTTAAGATAATTCTTCATTCCCAAGTTATTGTCAAAAGTATCGATTTTTTAAGGGGGACCATAATATAATCAGATTTCAAACATTAATAACATATTTGAATTTATCAAAATAGGGCATAAAATCCTTATACAATACCATGGGAATCATATGAAAAAGAAAATATTCAATTGAATGCTTAAGATTGACATTTTAAGAAATTCCTCACAAAAAATTGGGTATCCTGAGGGGTGCTATTTAAGGATTTGGGTGTCCAAAAGATGCCCAGATGCCCTGCTGGCTAAGACTATGATGCCGACGGCAATATCTTAAGGCAATATCTCGAGCATTAATGACAAATAAAGAGTTAATCTAAACTGTGTGATTTTATATTATAGAAAAAGAACTCAAAAATCATTACTTTATGATATTATATTTATAGAATATGTATGTGGAACATCCAGTTCCAAATACCCAGGGGGATGTTGCATCCACTTTATATAACCCTTTTATGCATGTAGCGACCAAAACGTCCCGACAATTCTGGCAATATCTTTGAAACCAGAGCATTTTTTGAAAATAATCTAAAGGTGAATTGTTGACTAGGTCCAAAGCCACAAATCTCCTTCAAATATAGGTTCAGAAGTCACATTTCAAACAAAGCCCTAATGATTTGCATCATCAAGTTATTTCCAAAATGACATGCATCAAGACATCACTGCTTAAGGAGCACTCGAGGCATGTAAACAGTTTAACCAGAGTGCTTAAGAGTTCCTCCAGAAATTGTTGTCTGATACTTTTGGCAATAACTTTTGAATTGAGAATGATTTTACGAAATGTTTATAGGAGAGTTGTTGGTAATGTCCTGATTAACATTTCTCCATGAAATATTTCCATAATCATGCTTTTACCTCAAAGAATTCATCAAAATGGTTAGCTAATGCTTTTGGCTGCTAATGGGTTAACAAGTTAAGTAATTTTGCCTATGAAACATTAATTAGTAGTTACATAGATACAGAATTTGGTGTATAGCGCGGTAAGTATTTAAGTATTTTGTATGAAGTTGTTCAGAAAAATAAATAAACAATTGAATCCGTGAACTTTCAGCATTTTCATAGACATGGTAATTTTTTAATACAAAAATATCATTTCCTGCCACACTTGTATACTCACAATTATTCCTGCTGCCGCTTCCTGAGTGACTAAACAATGGTGCAACCATTCAAAATCCTCGTACTCGCGAACTGTGCAGAATTCATCCCCATCATCTTCAACCTATGAAAAAACAGGTACAATTCCTATCAAACAAATCATGTTAATGGTAATTTGTAATGAGTAATTTAATCAAATGTCATTTTCAAACATATATTTGAATTGTTTTCACCCTAATATAAGTCTCAGGCAATTTAGGGCAATCAGTTTCTAAATCCTGGCTAAGACCCTGCTGTCAAGTTTATAACATGATTGACTTGCCCCATGCAGTTGGCACTATCGGACAGTGGGATTATGCACTCAGAGCCCAGTGGCCACTTACTCTTGAAAACATTCTCATTGACTGTCCATTTGACAGAAAATGTAGGAATTGCAAGAAGACTGGTTTGTCATATATATGTTATAGTGATTTTCAATAGGACAAGTATTCTTGTTATAAGGATTTTACGAGTAAGCACAGCACCAAGAAAGCAGTGGATAAATGCTATTGAGGGTTTGAGTATCAGGGAGTCAGATGTCTACCAGGATTTCCTAGTTTCAAAACCTAGCTGGTGTACTAAGGGCTACCATACTGTGAATGAAATTAGTGATTCTAATTTCTACTCTATTGTATGATTACGCTGATTTCTTACCTTGTATGTTTTGACAGTATATTGTATGACCTCTCCGTCCTTGATGGCATCACTGACCTTGACCTTGTACAAAGGTATGAATGGTTCGTTTGCCCTTTCTTTGCTACTCATCTTTGTCTGGTATTCACTCTAATTCTCTATAAATACTGGAAGAAAAGAAAATTAAAAAATATACATGTTTTTTGTTGAGAATAATTGATGTGGTATTGGATATATTACATTTAGGCCCTTTCAATCATTAAAAAACTGGACAACAAGCATATTTCAAAGCATTCCAGTATGTTTAGTTGTGCCAGTGGTAATTGATAATGAGCCCTTTTCACATGTATATACCCTTGGAGACCTACATATATTGGTGGAAGTTTGTGGAACCATTTCAAATTGTTTGGGAACATACAACCATGGCAGTCATTCTATCCCTTTTAGCAATAGGCAGGGTCTTCGCCAGAATTTCAAAAATGCCTGTCCAAAACAGCAATTCCAAAAGTTCTGCCCACAGAGACATCGGGTGGCCATATTTTTTATCATAAAAAGCCACATAATTTCAAATTCAAACTTTTTTTTTCTAAAATAAAACTTTGAAAATGTTACTAAAAATGTGTTTTATATATTCAATACCGTATTCTTCCGATTAAGGTGCTTCAGTGGGAGCTTAAAAAGTGTAATCCGACATCCATAGAATGTAGCTTATATGTCCGTTATCACGCATTATATCAGAGGTTCCATTTAACACATGGGTGCAGGGCACTTAGACGCCCAACATGTCTGAAAACCATAACATTAAACTTCTGGATAGTGCAAAACAAAAGGAAATATTGATCAAAATAAAGGGAAAATGACAGCATCCAAACCTTTTTATTTGACGAGCTAACTATGCATCACTAAGATTTTTGAAGGTAATTACGGGTTTTTGTGTAACCATACCTTGAGGCATACCACAAAATAAACTAATATTATGCTGCCATCTCTATACAATTCATGCCTGAAGTGACCAAGTGTAGTATATAATCACTGATTCGGTCACCATTTGCATTATCTGCCCTGTCGTAGGACGCCCTACATCACTCCATACTCGAGTTAACGAATGCCTCACTTAAAAGTCACTATTGTTGTATGCCTGTGCACAGTAATGTAAAATACATCATACGTCAATAAAACTGGAATTTCGAATTGTTATTTATCTTAAATTTCCAAAATGGCTCACGTGTGTATTTAGTGCTTGGACTAATAACTTTAAATTTAGCGAGGTACTATAAGGTGCGATGTTATGGGTATGTATTGACTGGTCACATGGTTTAAGACTTGTGGAACATTTTTTTTTTCAAAATGTACATATATGGAGGGATAAAAAACGGGCCCATAACAGACTCGACATATGGAGGGGTCAAAAACGGGCCTGTAACAGATTCATTATAGCGAGCGAAGCTCGAAAGGCCGCAGGCCTTTCGCGAAGCCTCGCAATCCCTCAATTGCGCGTGTGTGTATATGAGTGTATATGACGTCACTATCACTATAAGAAATACATACACAGACCGAGAAAGTTGTCACCGTCCCACGTGCGGGACAACAATATCGTCCAACGTGCGGACGACTTCCTTTCTGGAGGATTTCTTTAGGCGTTAAGTAACGACCGATTTCATTGGTCGACACTGACGTAATGTGCAGTACAACAATACCAAACACTTACATTTCATCCCATTGGATGAAATGCATGAATGCAAGTGCGTGAATGAAAGTGGCCGCTTCTACATGTATATCCACGTTAAAACTTAATTTCTCGCCCGTCCGTGGCTCAATTCTAATGCAGTTTAGAACCGCCTGAATTCATTCTACTGACCATTGCGGTTTAGATCGATAGAACCGCCAGAATTCATTGTACTGGCCATTGAATTCTCGTCAAAATCAGTTGCCGTGCGAAATATGAATGCAATTCAATTCTAATGCAGTTTAGAACCGCCTGAATTCATTCTACTGACCATTGCGGTTTAGATCGATAGAACCGCCAGAATTCATTGTACTGGCCATTGAATTCTCGTCAAAATCAGTTGCGAAATATGAATGAAAGTGACCGCTACTACATGTATATCCACGTTAAAACTGAATTTCTCGCCCGTCCGTGGCTCAATTCTCGGCTCAGTCGCTTCCTGGCCATACCAAGCCGTGGCCACTACTATATCCAAGTTAAAACTGAATTTCTCGCCTGTCCGTGGGTCAATTTTAATGCGGTTTAGATCGATAGAACCGCCAGAATTCATTCTACTGGCCATTGAATTCTCGTCAAAATCAGTTGCGAAATATAAATTTTAAGACAGTTTAAAATCGTAATGTTTTGTATGCCATTAATTTCAATGCTGTATTTTGGTCAGAAGTTAAAAAAAATGATGATATAATCCAAAGCTTCGCTTGCTTCCTGGCCATGCTACCATACCCACGTTAAAACTTAATTTCTCGCCTGTCCGTGGGTCAATTTTAATGCGGTTTAAATCGTTAGAACCGCCAGAATTCATTCTACTGACCATTGAATTCTCGTTAAAATCGGTTGCGAAATGTAAGTTTTGCGAGTTTGAAATCGTAATAATTTGTATGCCATTAATTTACGGTCAATCAATGCTGTACATGTACGATGGTGCAAGTGTGAACGGCAGAAAAAAAAATCTATTTTTTTTCTCAACTGTTTTTCCAAAAAAAATTTCCACCGTTTTCCAAAAACAGAAGAATTTTTTTTTTGAATATTTTGTCGCCTCTTTTTGTGCAAACTGATTATCTGTCTTCCTTTAGCACTTTCAAGGGAGCACTCATTATTTGAATTTAATGGTATGTGGTGACCAATATGGCATGTAAAAGTGGACAAAAAGACATTTTTTAATATTCATAATTAATATTGAATATTCATAAATGAATAAGGAATTTTGGTCAGAATTAAAATAAAAATCTAAACCCAAAGCTTCGCTCGCTTCCTGGCCATGCCAGCGTCATATTAAAGTCCTGTAACGAGGCCGTACGGACCATCAACTTTTACCAGGGGCTAATTTTTAACAAAGCTTGGATCTGTGTCTCGATATAGGCCACAGAGACAAATCCATAACATCATAACATGAAAAGTAGGCCTGGATAGCGACACAAACCAGGTCTACCCCATATTGTTTCATGTCACCGCCTTAAATTATTATTGACTGCAAACAGGGTATATCAGTCGATACCCTGCTATGCCCCATACACCATATACGGACGATTCCCTATTATATTTGTTCCAGGTATAACAAGGAAATCCTGTATAAATACATATTTAACACAAACCCTAAAATACATTTTATTCGACAGCTTAAACCCCCGCTATTCTTCTTCTGGCACACCGGAAGAAGAAGAAGGTATTAAGTTCCAAGACATTGGTCGTAAAGACAATTTGGTACCGACAATTCTTATTCAAATACACGACAAGGAGTACATGTAGCAACCAATGCCAAAACAGGAGCACCAATGATGTTTCAATTTTAGCAGTTGATGAATATATGATACTGTAACGCCCCCTTTTAAGGCCTGTATCCCCTTTAATAACAATACCATCTCATGTTCAGGCTTTAAAAAAACGAAATTAAGCTGAACGGTAAAATCAGAGCTTTACTTTTGCTCATCCAACGACATGGAAAGGGTTAGATTGAGTAAATTCTATATTTATTTACTGAAACGTCCCACAACAACAAGTCTAGAAAAAATGACTCACCTTCATTCATTAATTATCGCTCACTGCGAAAAGCGCGCTATTCACGGGTGCTTAGACTTCGAGTGTGTAATTCTTTTCGGGAAAATGGTGTCAAAGACAGCTACTTGACATCTTGGTTACGATGAACGCTACTTCTCAGTGATGGGAATAATTTCTAAGATTTGGAAGACCCAAAACACACCGGCTATCCTGTCCCGAGTGAGTCCAAAACAACTGTGCGAGGTACGGCCCACTCATATGGTGGCGACAGCTATCGGCTGATGAGTAAACTAAAATTGTACATGCACTGTAGAGGTTGTATCCGCGCAGTTGAAATATGGATGACGTCATGGAAACTCGTGAGTGGAATCCCCTTGCATAATTAAAATGCCAGGTGACGGGGAAATACCTCCACGCGCGCACGTGGCTTCTTTGGATTATTTATGAATTTTAATAAAATGAATTATAAATATTATATTAGAAATTTCTGATATTTACAATTTTCTAATATTTATATATCATTTTTTTATAATTATAAATGTTTATAAATATCAATAGAGATTTTTTTTAAATATTAAAAGATGCTTACTCAACTCTTGCCATATACTTATCGAAATCCATTTAATAATATATAACATAATTATAACATGTCGTTGAAAGTGTTGGTCATTTTCTTAATAAATTGTATTTGTTTGCACCAATAAACTTTCTATTTCCAATGAAAAATTACATTTTCTTTATCTATGGGCCCTACACATTCTGACATTGATAATATTCCGGCTATATAGCCAAATACTGAAGTCGGCCTGCCGGCCACACAGCCACTATCTAATTACTTGACTGTTGCAGATAAAAAAAACTGATTATTGTACATATCTCCGTCAAACCAAAAACTTTTTTTTTAAATAGCCTTCAGTATACGAGCGGTCATTGTAATACGCTTATATGATGTCAATATTGTATAATACATGAATCAAATAGACAGCGCCAGCAACAGATCCCCGGCATCAAAAGCACATTTCAATAATGTTGAACTGCTTTAATCAATTTATGGCACTGTAGACCTATTTAGTAGATCTTCATAAACCATTTAAATTCCCGCAACAACAATCGTCAGCAGTGTGACCCATTATCATGTGACCCTGGTGCTTACAGACAGAAACATCCTAAGCACCATGCAGGGGGCCGTTTCTCGTACGATCGTAAAATACGGACATTGTTGAAATCCGTATTTTACGATATTTCCGTTTCTCGAAAGCCCTGTTTGTTCCGTATGATACGACAGGTCCTTTTCTTCAAGCCTGTCGTATCTTAACATACGGCAAAATCGCTGATTTTCAACGACACCTCCGGAGGCCAGCTGTTCTTAATACTGACGTCTATATGGCCTTCAGAGACACGGTACCACTCCATTGTAAAAATCTGCCACCCACTACGGTGAATTCACCATAGTGAATTTCTCGCGTGATTAGGCGAGTGTCACGGCCAGACTTAAACCAATGAATCATGTACATGTTTGACTATATATATGCCCTAAGTCGGCAGGTGACAATGGCTGAAGTGTTTTACATTGTATAATCTTAGAAAGAAGTTCTGAAGCGGCAATTTCCGCCATTTTAAATTTCCGACATTTGCTTTAGGCCTGACTAATCGAGCACCTGCCAAGACATAAGGAGCGTCTGTTATATGCGAACAGACGCTCCTAATGTCTTGGCAGGTGCTCGATTAGTCAGGCCAAAAGCAAATGTCGGAAATTTAAAATGGCGGAAATTGCCGCTTCAGAACTTCTTTCTAAGATTATAAAACACTTCAGCCATTGTCACCTGCCGACTTAGGGCATATATAGTCAAACATGTACATGATTCATTGGTTTAAGTCTGGCCGTGACACTCGCCTAATCACGCGAGAAATTCACTACGGTGAATTCACCATAGTGGGTGGCAGATTTTTACAATGGAGTGGTACCGTGTCTCTGAAGGCCATATAGACGTCAGTATTAAGAACAGCTGGCCTGGATAGAGACACAAACCGGGTCTACTTGGATTTATGCCTGAAGAGTGATTCATCAATTTGAACCACTACTCCAGGGCCACCAAGTTGAGGTCCATTAATGCTCATCAGTTTCCATGAGCATACATCTCTCAGGTACTGAAAGAGCTGGACGATGGTCTGCTTGCTCACAGAAGCATTTTGTGCTGTGATATTCAGAGGGGTATGACCTGACCACTGATGAATAATCAAGACTATTTTCTGGAGAGGCAATTTCATGCCATAAAACCAAACCAAAATCTACCATTTATTATTCATTTATTTCCTTCCTTCCTTCCTAAATCTATCATCTAGATATGTATTTTTCCTAAATCTATTATCCATTTTCTTTCATCTATTGAGAACTGCTATGTGCATGAGCACTTATCAGGGATTATGTGAAACCAGCCCTGACAACTCCTAATTGCAAGCAAGTAAAGTGGCATGTGTCAGATGTGCTAGTATGGATAGGGGGTGCCCATTCTATTACATGTCCCAAAACAACACCGGAAAGACAGCCGAAATAAAAAAAGGCACAGGATTACGTAGAAAATGGATGTCGCGGCAACTCGATAGATGAAAGGGTTATGGCACTTCACACTAACGATAATAGGCACTAAGACTGAGGACAATGGGCCAGCGATTTCGGGAAACACGACATTGGCCGAGGCGAGTAATCCCATAGTGTCCTCTCACGTAGTGAGAACACACAAAAACCATGAGGACATGTGTGCCACTGCCAGTTTGGGTCGACCCCTAAAATGGGGTCCCTGCTGCTCTACACACAAAACATGTGACAGGTTTTTTCTTGTCAAAACCTTGTCATATTGACAAGTTAAGGCTCGTCAAGTACGCTGACGAGTTTTTGACAACCCTGCAAAGTGGGTTGTCAAAAACTAGTCAAAAGGTCGTCAAGTACGTATCCCATAATGCACTGCTCAACTCAGAACGAGGCTCTAATGGAGGACAAAGGAGCTGAATCAAAGTAATTACTGTATTTCATATCCATTCAATATCTACTTAAATATGATCCATCTTGCATTATTTTTCCAATAACATATTAAACAAACTGACTATTTTGGACATGCAGATATTTTAGGAATGGTTTGAGTGCAATGTGAAGCATATTTTCAAATCAGGAAATTAGAAGTAATTTCTTTTTTATAATAAATACTTACCTGCGATCATTGGAGCCGGCCGCAAACTTTTGCGCAGTTCTATCTTAAAGATCTTCCTGCAACAAAAGGCAGGTTTAGTAGAGCAGTGCTGGTCACGGCTGGCACAGCTTCTAGGAAATAGAACTGATCCTTCCACAGCTTTAACGGTGGTACTCTGCTTCCAATGTGAGCAGGTAAGAATTTAGATATAAAACAGGAAATTAGAAGTAATTTCTTTTTTATAATAAATACTTACCTGCGATCATTGCCCACCCTTCTGTATCCTCCCCTAGAATCCGTTCTTCCATGATGGTATTTAACGCCAAAAATGAGAAGAGGATGAAGGCGCATGCGCCAACCGTGACGTCATGACCGGTATCAGTGCGGCCCCTAGCGGGGATCACACAAACCACGGTCTATTTTTAATTTTGGAGGCTACATTTAGTAGACCCTCCGCTATGATCATCGCAAGGATCTTCCATAGGGAGAGACTGCCAAATGAGAGCCTACCTTTTGGGTGACCAGAGCAAGCCCTGGAGATACACTGATGAATAATCAAGACTATTTTCTGGAGAGGCAATTTCATGCCATAAAACCAAACCAAAATCTACCATTTATTATTCATTTATTTCCTTCCTTCCTTCCTAAATCTATCATCTAGATATGTATTTTTCCTAAATCTATTATCCATTTTCTTTCATCTATTGAGAACTGCTATGTGCATGAGCACTTATCAGGGATTATGTGAAACCAGCCCTGACAACTCCTAATTGCAAGCAAGTAAAGTGGCATGTGTCAGATGTGCTAGTATGGATAGGGGGTGCCCATTCTATTACATGTCCCAAAACAACACCGGAAAGACAGCCGAAATAAAAAAAGGCACAGGATTACGTAGAAAATGGATGTCGCGGCAACTCGATAGATGAAAGGGTTATGGCACTTCACACTAACGATAATAGGCACTAAGACTGAGGACAATGGGCCAGCGATTTCGGGAAACACGACATTGGCCGAGGCGAGTAATCCCATAGTGTCCTCTCACGTAGTGAGAACACACAAAAACCATGAGGACATGTGTGCCACTGCCAGTTTGGGTCGACCCCTAAAATGGGGTCCCTGCTGCTCTACACACAAAACATGTGACAGGTTTTTTCTTGTCAAAACCTTGTCATATTGACAAGTTAAGGCTCGTCAAGTACGCTGATGAGTTTTTGACAACCCTGCAAAGTGGGTTGTCAAAACTAGTCAAAAGGTCGTCAAGTACGTATCCCATAATGCACTGCTCAACTCAGAACGAGGCTCTAATGGAGGACAAAGGAGCTGAATCAAAGTAATTACTGTATTTCATATCCATTCAATATCTACTTAAATATGATCCATCTTGCATTATTTTTCCAATAACATATTAAACAAACTGACTATTTTGGACATGCAGATATTTTAGGAATGGTTTGAGTGCAATGTGAAGCATATTTTCAAATCAGGAAATTAGAAGTAATTTCTTTTTTATAATAAATACTTACCTGCGATCATTGGAGCCGGCCGCAAACTTTTGCGCAGTTCTATCTTAAAGATCTTCCTGCAACAAAAGGCAGGTTTAGTAGAGCAGTGCTGGTCACGGCTGGCACAGCTTCTAGGAAATAGAACTGATCCTTCCACAGCTTTTCTTGGCGGTGGTACTCTGCTTCCAATGTGAGCAGGTAAGAATTTAGATATAAAACAGGAAATTAGAAGTAATTTCTTTTTTATAATAAATACTTACCTGCGATCATTGCCCACCCTTCTGTATCCTCCCCTAGAATCCGTTCTTCCATGATGGTATTTAACGCCAAAAATGAGAAGAGGATGAAGGCGCATGCGCCAACCGTGACGTCATGACCGGTATCAGTGCGGCCCCTAGCGGGGATCACACAAACCACGGTCTATTTTTAATTTTGGAGGCTACATTTAGTAGACCCTCCGCTATGATCATCGCAAGGATCTTCCATAGGGAGAGACTGCCAAATGAGAGCCTACCTTTTGGGTGACCAGAGCAAGCCCTGGAGATACACTGATGAATAATCAAGACTATTTTCTGGAGAGGCAATTTCATGCCATAAAACCAAACCAAAATCTACCATTTATTATTCATTTATTTCCTTCCTTCCTTCCTAAATCTATCATCTAGATATGTATTTTTCCTAAATCTATTATCCATTTTCTTTCATCTATTGAGAACTGCTATGTGCATGAGCACTTATCAGGGATTATGTGAAACCAGCCCTGACAACTCCTAATTGCAAGCAAGTAAAGTGGCATGTGTCAGATGTGCTAGTATGGATAGGGGGTGCCCATTCTATTACATGTCCCAAAACAACACCGGAAAGACAGCCGAAATAAAAAAAGGCACAGGATTACGTAGAAAATGGATGTCGCGGCAACTCGATAGATGAAAGGGTTATGGCACTTCACACTAACGATAATAGGCACTAAGACTGAGGACAATGGGCCAGCGATTTCGGGAAACACGACATTGGCCGAGGCGAGTAATCCCATAGTGTCCTCTCACGTAGTGAGAACACACAAAAACCATGAGGACATGTGTGCCACTGCCAGTTTGGGTCGACCCCTAAAATGGGGTCCCTGCTGCTCTACACACAAAACATGTGACAGGTTTTTTCTTGTCAAAACCTTGTCATATTGACAAGTTAAGGCTCGTCAAGTACGCTGATGAGTTTTTGACAACCCTGCAAAGTGGGTTGTCAAAACTAGTCAAAAGGTCGTCAAGTACGTATCCCATAATGCACTGCTCAACTCAGAACGAGGCTCTAATGGAGGACAAAGGAGCTGAATCAAAGTAATTACTGTATTTCATATCCATTCAATATCTACTTAAATATGATCCATCTTGCATTATTTTTCCAATAACATATTAAACAAACTGACTATTTTGGACATGCAGATATTTTAGGAATGGTTTGAGTGCAATGTGAAGCATATTTTCAAATCAGGAAATTAGAAGTAATTTCTTTTTTATAATAAATACTTACCTGCGATCATTGGAGCCGGCCGCAAACTTTTGCGCAGTTCTATCTTAAAGATCTTCCTGCAACAAAAGGCAGGTTTAGTAGAGCAGTGCTGGTCACGGCTGGCACAGCTTCTAGGAAATAGAACTGATCCTTCCACAGCTTTTCTTGGCGGTGGTACTCTGCTTCCAATGTGAGCAGGTAAGAATTTAGATATAAAACAGGAAATTAGAAGTAATTTCTTTTTTATAATAAATACTTACCTGCGATCATTGCCCACCCTTCTGTATCCTCCCCTAGAATCCGTTCTTCCATGATGGTATTTAACGCCAAAAATGAGAAGAGGATGAAGGCGCATGCGCCAACCGTGACGTCATGACCGGTATCAGTGCGGCCTCTAGCGGGGATCACACAAACCACGGTCTATTTTTAATTTTGGAGGCTACATTTAGTAGACCCTCCGCTATGATCATCGCAAGGATCTTCCATAGGGAGAGACTGCCAAATGAGAGCCTACCTTTTGGGTGACCAGAGCAAGCCCTGGAGATACACTGATGAATAATCAAGACTATTTTCTGGAGAGGCAATTTCATGCCATAAAACCAAACCAAAATCTACCATTTATTATTCATTTATTTCCTTCCTTCCTTCCTAAATCTATCATCTAGATATGTATTTTTCCTAAATCTATTATCCATTTTCTTTCATCTATTGAGAACTGCTATGTGCATGAGCACTTATCAGGGATTATGTGAAACCAGCCCTGACAACTCCTAATTGCAAGCAAGTAAAGTGGCATGTGTCAGATGTGCTAGTATGGATAGGGGGTGCCCATTCTATTACATGTCCCAAAACAACACCGGAAAGACAGCCGAAATAAAAAAAGGCACAGGATTACGTAGAAAATGGATGTCGCGGCAACTCGATAGATGAAAGGGTTATGGCACTTCACACTAACGATAATAGGCACTAAGACTGAGGACAATGGGCCAGCGATTTCGGGAAACACGACATTGGCCGAGGCGAGTAATCCCATAGTGTCCTCTCACGTAGTGAGAACACACAAAAACCATGAGGACATGTGTGCCACTGCCAGTTTGGGTCGACCCCTAAAATGGGGTCCCTGCTGCTCTACACACAAAACATGTGACAGGTTTTTTCTTGTCAAAACCTTGTCATATTGACAAGTTAAGGCTCGTCAAGTACGCTGATGAGTTTTTGACAACCCTGCAAAGTGGGTTGTCAAAACTAGTCAAAAGGTCGTCAAGTACGTATCCCATAATGCACTGCTCAACTCAGAACGAGGCTCTAATGGAGGACAAAGGAGCTGAATCAAAGTAATTACTGTATTTCATATCCATTCAATATCTACTTAAATATGATCCATCTTGCATTATTTTTCCAATAACATATTAAACAAACTGACTATTTTGGACATGCAGATATTTTAGGAATGGTTTGAGTGCAATGTGAAGCATATTTTCAAATATGGAATTATTTTCTTTTTTGTCAAAATTAGTTTATAAATGTGCATATATCTCCAATTTGCCACTGCAAGATCCAGTATTGAACTTTTGGGTCAGTAATTTTTATTGTGTCCTTTTTGGCGTTTTTTGGGGAAAGAAATAAAAATAATTTGAAACTGACATATATTGCTTTGTTCTACTTGACGACCTTTTGACAAGTTTTGCCACAGAAACTCGTCTTGACAAACGTAAACTCGTCGTTTTGGGCACCATCGAAATGACGACCCAAAACTTGTCAATATGACAAACTTTTGACAAGTTTTTGAGCCTCATAGTTTTTGTGTGTACTATACACTGCTACTAGCTGGCCGCATTTGACCCATAAAGATAAGGACCTGCACGACCAGTACCTGCCAGATAGATAGCGTTCTCTGGGGAGAGTGAACGACAGGAAGCACTGCGGAAGCACAGTGTGGCATTGTTGGCCGACGGTACCCTATGTGCACATTTCCTGTAATGTGGTCTGCTGTCTAGCTTTTATAAAAAGAATATTATCTTAGGAATGTGACACCAAAATACTAGTAGACTGTTAAATTTAGCTGGTGTGTATATATTATGTTAGTAAGGAATGGTATTGACTTGGCATTTTAAGTTTTTAGTTACTCTAGAGAATCTATGATACTTTTATATGTACCTTAGGAATTCAGTGTGATCACATTAAGTATTTGAAGAGTTGTTGGTCTTGTGAATATCTTTTCTCCTTCTACCAGTACACCAATTTGCTTTTGGCTGAAAGATTTCATCAAAATTGACAGGCCGCTTTCGGTCATGGTGAGCATTAAAGGGTTGAATCAAAGGGGTAACCTGCCTATCTAATCCAGTAACTACAATAGAATTTGTTTTGGTAGGGCAGGGATTCAGATGGCAATGAGTTAACAGCCGTTTTACATAATTCATGTTGAAGGCCTCAAATGGGCATTTGTAAAGGCCAGAAGGTCTACCCTTTTCTTCAATCAGATCGAAGTTCTAAATATAGGTCTGATGGACATGACTTTTAGTAATGGCCACTTATGGCTAAAAGCCAGGTGCCCCCATGGTCCTTTGGCTTGAAGAACAATCTAAAGTATCGTTTGGGTTATGACAACAGGGATTTTGTTTTTTAGGCTGTCGTTAGTTTTTATTGATATCCTTCAAAAGTACACTCAACACTTGTATTCTGAGTTTGCGCTATTAGGCCCCATTGTAAAATTTGCCCATTGCCAACAATTCAAACACGCGAGATTGTATTGCTGGCAATGGGCAAATTTTACAATGGGACCTAATGATTAAAACCAACATTTTGCAGGTTTGAGACAAAAAGTATGTATTTACATACACGTATCAATGCTCTTAAGGGATTTGACAAGTTTGGATGGCAAACTCGAACATTTTGTCAAAAAAATGTGGGAAAAGCGGTTGACAAACTCGAGTCAGACAGGCTATAGGAGAAGTATAAATTGAGAACACCTCGGTAAGTGTGTATCTCATTATGCTGAGGCAACTTATAACGTTTGAAAACTATCTAAACTCAGTCATGTTGGTATTCACTGCAAGCTCTTTTTGAGTACTATCAAATAAATACTGATGTGCCAGTGTAACTATCATTTTTCTCTTATTGAATGTATTTGAAAAGAAATAGTTAAACCCAACAGGAACAACAAGTGCCAGTGACATATTTCTCAAAATGGTCCTTAGTTATCAATGTATTTCTATGTGTCAGATCCTGTATACACCTCGGCTGTAACACTTTCAATACCAGACATAATAGCTTTTCTATACTTCGACCCCAAGACTGATAACTTAGACCCTAATGGACATCTCTGTCTATATTTAAACAGTTAAGGTCAGAGATGAATAATTCCTATCATTCTCTAAAGCACAATTTACCACATTATTATAAAGCTAATTTTGATACTCTACCCACAGATGATAAATTACCCTTTTGAAAAAAATCAAACTGAAAAGCATCACATGATAACGTCTTGCTATGTGCAATGTTGTATTTCCATTTCAAATACAATGATATACATTAAAACAGGTATACATACTAATAATGCTGTATTTGAGAAAGAACTGCTTCTTATACCACAATAAAGCTGCTTATGACACAAAGGCATCATTTTTAGATTATATTTACTTAGCCTTATTTAAAGCACTACAATGAACTCATACATTGTGCGGGATGGGTTCCTAACACATTGACAACACCCTGGCTCAGGAACCCATCCTGACACACTGACACACCCGGCTCTCCCCTTGCCAAAGATAAATAAATAAGTTCAACATTTTATGAGTTTACCCTCTTTGGGAACAGACACAGAATTTGAACTCGCATATTGAAGTGATTTTGATGTTGCGCTGAAGATATTTGCATTTGTGATCACATGTATGCTCTAAGTATACACAACCTATTTGCCAAAATATTGCCCTTTTTACAACTCTACCAATTCAATGACATGGACGTTCGAAATAGAATTAGCAATCATGCATATATTGTAAATATTTATTCCAGCTTTATCTAAATTCTTAACAGCATCCGTTATAAAATACAAGTAAAAGATAATGATAAGAACCATTATTTCATTACTCTTTTAAGAAGATATGAAGATATATTGTGCAGTGCCCAATTGCATAGTTAAAAGTTCAGTGTGGTTCACACCTACAGGCCACACGATTACTCACATCTTCACTAGGGCCAATGAAACAAATGTTTAATCAAATATAATAAAAGGTTCTTCAATGGCTTCAATTTCATCAAAAAAAGGTTCAACCTTCTCTCAATATACTTCCCTGCATTCTTGGAGGATCTACCAGATTCTTGATACAATATAGATGCAGACACAATACAGCACTCTCGGTAAAGAATGGATCATGAAATTATTGGCACATTTAGAAATGGCACTTCACGTCCATTAATATCAATCACAATCAGAAAGCAAATCTAGGTATCTAAGATAAAAAGCTATCCAACTACGTGAAAGAAATTGCCATCTAATTCAGTCTACCTAAAAAACAGATACCAACTGTAAATTTGCATAGACTTGCTTGTTATCAGTCCTGCCTAAGGTCAATGTTAGAATATATCCACATTCATTCACAAACGATTTTATCAGACATCTACTGGTGTTTGCTAATATAATGTCATCACAGATATACTTGTCTGTAGCAGATATATGGAAGCAAAACAATGGCAGTTAAGCATTGTTTTTTGCTTGGAACACAACTGACATACTCTGCATTTTCAAACATAAACAGCAGTTAGACACCGATGAACATGAACAGATAAGTAAGACTTGACTTGAACAGTGTTCAATACGAAAAATGGATTCACATTAACTAACCAGCAATTCCCTTTGAACGCAATTTGGTTATTTTTCATACAGATTTAATACCAGACATACACTTTCTCTTCCAAATGTACATACTGCCCTAGCACTGAAAGTATCTAAAACAAAGGTGTCTTTGGGGAAGACTACAAGTATACATATTACCAGAGAGATGTCTCTAGTATAACCGGGATACAGTTCTATATTACATAGCTCTGGGACGTGATAAGTTTCCTGAAACATACTTGAAGACTTGAAGTATTCACAGGCATCACCAATAACTAAAAAGCAGGCACATATGCAGTCAAGTCTAGAATTCAAAACACATATTGGTGGGTTATTTCATGTATTAGGTAAGTATATATGTACATATTTATAAATGTACATATCCTTAATATATATATATATATATATATATATATATATATATATATATATATATATATATATATATATATATATATATATATATATATATATATATATATATATATATACATACATATATATACATATATATATCAGATTTTAGTATGTGGGTGAGTAATGGCACATATTTCACTGAAGCCTCTGAGGTATTTTGGCACTTTACTTGCAGAAGAAATATGTTAGTACATTTGGGCTGTGTGATGTGAAAACTAAGAAGCATGTGTACAGGTCATCATAATTAAGGATATACGAAAGACATGGGCCAATATGCAGGCTGGTCATATAACAAAGCAGAACACATCTATGAATTTAGTTCTTCTGCCAGTCAAAATCTAGCCATTTCAAATCCATCCACATACATTGCAATACTTATATAAATCTCTCTTTATTTGAATAATAGCATACTCTGTTTTCCAACTTAAAAAAATGATAAGACAATCTTGAGGAGAAAGCTGCTGTACCCCTACGATTAAGAGGGATAGAGAGTTTTTTTAATCCACCCCAGAGTGGAAGGTGGAAATTATAATATTGTAAAATCAGGATTTGTTACCTTCTCTCAGGAAGCTTTTGATTAAGTCATTCATTCCATAATCATACACATATTAACTTTCTTTTAACCCGTTCCTACTTGAAGGACAAGTGTCCTGGGTATCTATGCCTTCACAGATAACTATACGGTAAAGCATTTACTAACAAATATGAAAGAGAGTTGATGACTGGGTTTTCATCAACATATCTCCTTCAAATACTTTCAGAAAAATGCTCTTGTCAAAAATATGTCACTAATATTGTTGGGGCTTTTTGAGTGCTACATACAGGCATCTTAAGGCACATTTTGATTGTATAAGCGCTTAGTACTGTATAATCTTCTCTCCTGAGGAATATAGCATACACCACAAGCACACTTGCTAAAATGCAAACTCCTTGTCGCCTAGACTGTTTCAAATGTTCAGTATTTCTGACTGAAATACATTTATTCCGTAACCCTATAAAAACAGATATATATCTACGTCATTGGTACAATGAGTAGTAATGTTTACACAAATTAAAATATATTTACCCCTTATGTCACAGTGCAGTGGTAAAGAATTCCACAAATTCATAACAGAATGCCTACTTTCTTTCTCTGTAAAAAGGTATATATTACCCCCATTGCTTGAAATGAATCCATCTACATCCATTTCTTTATAGAGTGTAGTATATTTACCAGATTTCATCATGGACAGATATCAATTGCCATCTCTCTCTTGTAAGGGGAATATTTACCCCAATTTATCCAGCAAGTGTTGTTTATATCCAGCCCCCTCAAGGTGGGCTATTTATTTACCACCTTGGTATAAATTCATCTCCTAACAACACAGGGGTATCTGTACTGCGCGAAAGGAAAATATCTACCCCTCTACAAAATATGGAGGTATGCAATGTGCCAATATACCATATACATATATCGGTATACAAAAAGGTATACCGAAAAGGGGTACATATTTACATTATTCTGACAAAAGTACAAATCAACCCCTTTCTATCATGGACAGGTTTCTTTACTTCTTCAGCAGTACATGTGTACATCACTCCTACATGTAGGGGTATATGGTTCCCCCATACCCCTATAAAGGGTATCTTTACTGCATGGAGGGGTACTTCCATTCCCTCATTGGTGCCGAGGTTTCCTTTATGCTCTGTGGGTTGCAGAATCTCATCAGGTAGAAGGGTGCTCCTGCCTTGTCATTGGTTCCTGCAATCAGAAAAAAGAGATTATCATTTTTTTGTGTGTGAATAATTCAAATGTTAAAAAGACTATATTGGCTCACTCCAAATGGCATACAATGCAAGCTCATTAACCCTTACCGTGCTGAGGCTACTTTCGTTCAAAGCAAAAGGACGCAAAGATTTTTGAAAAACATCCAAACCCTGTCAAGTTGGTATTTATTGGATATTTCATGCTGAGTACTCTCAGATGAGTATCCATAAGTCAGGGTTTTAGTAATTTTTCAGCCATTTTGCATCATTTATGTTGGCCAAATTAGCCAACAGCGGCATAAGGGTTAAGTGCAGATGGGTGACTCTAAGGATACTTCACAGACACAATATTTCAACTCTGAATGGGTGTTACAATTCCTATATTACTCTAATATCACTCTACTGATGAGCTATGTTGCAGACCATGTGGGTATTCGTTATGAGGAGGAGCAATGTGACAATAAACTGAGTTGTGAATCCTCACCTGATGCCCGGGCGCCTCCGAATGGCTGCTGTCCGACCACGGAGCCCGTGCTCTTATCGTTGATGTAGAAGTTTCCAGTGGACTGGCGCAGAACATCCATCGCTTCATCAACTACGCTCCTACAAAATGGAGGGGAGAAGAAAATCAGTTTTCATGGGGCACATTCCCTTTAAGTACAGCCTCATGTACAGGCAGGGACATACCCAGGCAGGAGTCGCCGAGTCGGGGAGTCATTTTGACTCCCAAACACCAGATTATTGGCAAAATGACACCCAGATGTATTTTGTAAGATATTCTGTATTTGTTGAGTACAAGGAAATATTTCAACAGTTAAACTTATAGAAGACATTAGGTACATTAAATGATGTAGAAAAGCATACTCTGTTTTGCTATGTCAATATATAAGGTTGCTATGAACATTCTTGTAAATTGGGTAACTAGCTTTCGACCCCCTAAATTTCAGAAATACTCAATTTTGACCCCCTGTCTCCAAATCCTGGGTAACACCCTGTGTACAGGCAGGAGAAATGGTGATAAGAACCTTTCTCACAACTTGTCAGCAAATACCTAGTGAATTTAAGCTTAGTAGTTTCTCCAAAGGTTTAGTCAGGATCCTTGAAACTTATAACAGTTACTTTGGAAGTAAGTATGATTTTACAAAGTATTTGCAGGTGAGTTCTTGGTGTTCTGATTAACATAGCTCCTTCAAATCTTCCTTTTCCAAATATGCTTTTGCCTATGAAATTTCCCCAAAAATGTCAGGCTGCGTTAAGGTTGTTTCGAGCATTAATGGGTTAATCGCAGTCTTGGCAGATGTATTTTTAAGTATCATAGTAAGATATCTTCAACAAGTATCTCTAAGCATGACTAACTTCACTTTTCATGCATAAAGCAGCCAAAAAAGGCCCAATAACTTAGGTGATACCTTTCTAACTAAAGCATCTTCATTTACACATCCAAAGGAGATATATAAATCAGTACCAATTCAAAACACTTTTCTTCAAACATTTCAGATTCAAGCTCCTTTCCCAAGTTATTCCCTGGAGTTCTGAAGATTAGTATGACACTTTTCACAGGAAAATATGGATAAGAATAGGTAAACACACTAGGTGCAGATACAGAGGGCCCTCAAAGTGTTCAACTTACCCCCATTACAGTTCAAGCTGTTGATTTTCTTGCTTAGAGATATACTTTTTCTTAAGTTTTGCTTCTAACCAATGATGTAGACTGACGTTTCTGTGTGTAAAAATGAACCCCCCCCCCCCCCCCCATGGAGATTAAACCCCCTACACAAGAATCCCCCTTCCCCTGCATCCTGCATACGTACCTGTCTTCAGCATAGACTGCTCCTGTCAGCCCATATGCAGTTGAAGAGTCGAGTAATTTGAGTATATCTTTATAGTCCTTGTCTTCATACACGTACACGCTCACCACAGGTCCAAAGATCTCCTGCAAGGTAGAACAATTAATTAGCACTGTCAGCGGTATGAACCCTATCAATATAACAATAACTCTTCTCAAAAAACAAAACCTGCTTTCACATGTCAATACACATAACAATTCAGCAAAATATTGAAAAAATTCAAAATGGAGATTTATATGAGAGACAACCAACTTTGGATCTTGCCAGCATTGCAGCTCACCTGTTATTTAGAAGCAGTTCTCCATAGTGTCATGCCTCCCTTCTCTTGTTGCATTACAACAGGTAGGAAGGAAGGCAAGACACTCATGATATGGTGAAAAAGCATATCTAATGTTTCTTGATTTTCCATCATAGCATGTAAGGTATTCTCAAGGATATATCAATGTAAAAAATCAAAATAATTAAAATCATAAGAAAAAAATATCACTATATAGAATTGAAATACATTGTATTCTAAGGAGGTTTTCAAAAAATGAAAAAAAAAACTCGATATACAGAATTAAACTTCTAATCATAATAAATATGATGAAATCCATACAAATAAATTTCGCACAGCATGATAATACTTAATGAATTTGTCCTGATTCGAGGCTAGTTGCATGACAACACCACACTGGGGTACACACCAAGCACAGTTGCATATACAGAGAGGATTCAACTAATGGTGCCCTCCCAACCACCCCCTTCGCAATTCCAAATAAGGATGTTCACCCCCTTCGCAATTCCAAATAAGGATGTTCACCCCCTTCGCAATTCCAAATAAGGATGTTCACCCCCTTCGCAATTCCAAATAAGGATGTTCACCCCCTTCGCAATTCCAAATGATGATGTTCCTATGATAAAGCGTCAATTCTCTTTAATTTCGCTTAAAACCAATTTGGTAGATCTACCTTCCTGCTAGAAAGAACTCATCTAAGACAGAACAAAACCCCTACACAGAAATCTTGGATCCACTCACGAAGCACCAATGGGCTAAATTTGAACTCACTAATATTCAGTGGCCAAAAGCAGTCTGACAATAATGATGGAATCTTTCACACAAAAGTTTTGGAAAATAGTTGGAAGGAAAAATGTTCATCAGAATACACCAACTCTTTTTCAAATACCTTAAAGAATAATTCTTAATTTCCCAACGTATTTCTAAAAGTACCAAAGATCAACACAACAATTTCAAGAGCAACTCATGGATTAACTTACCTCCTTCATGAGTTTGTTGTCGGGGTTCTTGCACTCTAGGATTGTTGGCTGAACATAGTAACCCACACTAAAACGGAAAGAAAAGAGAAAAAGTCATGAGATATTTAACCAATTCAAGCCTGCAGTGCCCAAGAATGCACTTGCAGTTTTCATATCTTTATGACCAGATTTATTTTCGTAAAGTTTTTGAAAGAGAAATGCTGATCAGAACCAACCCCGCAACTCTCCCTGATATAGTTTGTGAACTTATCATCAATTCCCAAATTATTGAAGAACGTTTATAACAACTCTCTTGCAAACAACAAATACTTTGCAAATTTTTGATTGATACCCAAGTCATATTTTGAAGTATCACAGGTTCAGACAACAGAGTTCAAGGACAGCTCTGGGTTACCATATTTCCAACATTACTCTATTTGGTGGGTCATGTTCAAAGTTGACAAAGCACAAGGGCACTTACGGTATGAGGGTTAACTTTGAAGTATTCCCAATGACCTCCCAGTGACACCTGTCTAGAATATCTTTAGACATCAATATATTAACCCTCTAATGCTCACAGCCCTCAAAAATAGCCGGTCAGTTATGATGAAATCTTTCAAGCAAAAGCATAGTTAAGAAATTATCTGAAGGGGAAATGTTAGTCAGAACACTACCTGCAACTCTCCTTCAAATATTTTGTAAAAGCATTCTTCATATTCAAGTTATTTTCAAAAGTATCAGAGATACTGACAATTTTTAGAGGAACTCGTAAGCATGAAAGAGTAGAGTAGTTTTGCCTCACCTGTCATCACACTCTCCACCTATAAGGATATTAATGTTGGGATCTTGTTTGGCAAACTCCAGATGTCCCTTAATCCTGCCAAACGACTGAAAGAAATCATTTCTTTCAGTAATTTTTAAAGTTAGGTGTATCAGATAATCAATATCTCACAATACTACTTCAATTCCCAAGATATCTACCAAATAGCTTAAAAAGAAATCTTTCAAGCACATTGAGAAACGGGAGGTAACTGATAACTATAACCTCTAGAAACCTTTAGATTAATCATAAAATATCTTACATCTCTTGTGATAATGGTTGTGTGAACTTAATGATTAACTCTCTGCAGTAGATAATGAATCAGATCGGTCATGCCTAATTTTGAGATAGGCAGTAGGCAAAAAGTCTGTAAGACAATAACTTGATAAGATCATGCCTAAGTGTTTTTTAGACAGACACTTCTTCAAAAGGCAAAAGAATCTGAATGACGATGAATCACATGTAATGGGTCTTGCCTAAGTGTTGACTCACCTTATCGTCTATGACAGCCGACAAGAAAGTGTCTCCCTCTAGTGGTGACCCCAATTTGACCTGCTTTGTTGTTTCAATGAGACCCTCCTTGACCTTGGGCCAGAGTGACCTTGGCACGTAGACCCTGGAGCAGGCAGAGCACTTCTGCCCTCCGTATTCAAACCCGGAGCGCACTGTACCCAAAACAACAGACTCCACATCCGCTGAACTGTGGACAAAGTGGAAATTCTTTCCTCCAGTTTCTGAAGAGAGGCAGAATAGCAAATGAGTCAATAATTTATCTACTATACCTAATATATCTTTATATCTGCAAAAAAGTGAAGTAAAACGTTACAATTCAAATAGTACTCCTAACTGCGATCCCTTAATCCCTTATTAAATGAATAAGTTTCTAATCAGATTTTAACCTAGTTTTCAACTCAGTACTGAGAAGAAGGACAATAATTATTAAGTTATGTTATGTTAAGTTATGTCTTCACATTCTAAAAAGAGTCAAAAATGTAAACGAACTGAATAAAAGTTTCAAATCAGAACATAACCAAAATTTTCCTCAGCACTGAGAAGACAGATCAAAAACTTTGAAATGGTGTTCCTACCCGCTTCAAATTGAAATGGTGTTCCTACCCGCTTCAAATTGAAATGGTGTTCCTACCCGCTTCAAATTGAAATGGTGTTCCTACCCGCTTCAAATTGATATGGTGTTCCTACCCGCTTCAAATTGAAATGGTGTTCCTACCCGCTTCAAATTGAAATGGTGTTCCTACCCGCTTCAAATTGAAATGGTCTTCCTTCCCGCTTCAAATTGAAATGGTGTTCCTACCCGCTTCAAATTGAAATGGTCTTTCTACCCGCTTCAAATTGAAATGGTCTTCCTACCCGCTTCAAATTGAAATGGTCTTCCTACCCGCTTCAAATTGAAATGGTCTTCCTACCCGCTTCAAATTGGTCTTCCTACCCGCTTCAAATTGAAATGGTGTTCCTACCCGCTTCAAATTGAAATGGTCTTCCTACCCGCTTCAAATTGAAATGGTCTTCCTACCCGCTTCAAATTGGTCTTCCTACCCGCTTCAAATTGAAATGGTGTTCCTACCCGCTTCAAATTGAAATGGTCTTCCTACCCGCTTCAAATTGGTCTTCCTACCCGCTTCAAATTGAAATGGTGTTCCTACCCGCTTCAAATTGAAATGGTCTTCCTACCCGCTTCAAATTGAAATGGTCTTCCTACCCGCTTCAAATTGAAATGGTGCTCCTACCCGCTTCAAATTGAAATGGTGCTCCTACCCGCTTCAAATTGAAATGGTGTTCCTACCCGCTTCAAATTGAAATGGTGTTCCTACCCGCTTCAAATTGAAATGGTGTTCCTACCCGCTTCAAATTGAAATGGTCTTCCTACCCGCTTCAAATTGAAATGGTCTTTCTACCCGCTTCAAATTGAAATGGTCTTCCTACCCGCTTCAAATTGAAATGGTGTTCCTACCTGCTTCAAATTGAAATGGTGCTCCTACCCGCTTCAAATTGAAATGGTCTTCCTACCCGCTTCAAATTGAAATGGTCTTCCTACCCGCTTCAAATTGAAATGGTGTTCCTACCCGCTTCAAATTGAAATGGTGTTCCTACCCGCTTCAAATTGAAATGGTCTTTCTACCCGCTTCAAATTGAAATGGTCTTCCTACCCGCTTCAAATTGAAATGGTGTTCCTACCCGCTTCAAATTGAAATGGTCTTCCTACCCGCTTCAAATTGAAATGGTCTTCCTACCCGCTTCAAATTGAAATGGTGTTCCTACCCGCTTCAAATTGAAATGGTCTTCCTACCCGCTTCAAATTGAAATGGTCTTCCTACCCGCTTCAAATTGAAATGGTGTTCCTACCCGCTTCAAATTGAAATGGTCTTCCTACCCGCTTCAAATTGAAATGGTGTTCCTACCCGCTTCAAATTGAAATGGTCTTCCTTCCCGCTTCAAATTGAAATGGTCTTCCTACCCGCTTCAAATTGAAATGGTGTTCCTACCCGCTTCAAATTGAAATGGTGTTCCTACCCGCTTCAAATTGAAATGGTGCTCCTACCCGCTTCAAATTGAAATGGTCTTCCTACCCGCTTCAAATTGAAATGGTCTTCCTACCCGCTTCAAATTGAAATGGTGTTCCTACCCGCTTCAAATTGAAATGGTGTTCCTACCCGCTTCAAATTGAAATGGTCTTTCTACCCGCTTCAAATTGAAATGGTCTTCCTACCCGCTTCAAATTGAAATGGTGTTCCTACCCGCTTCAAATTGAAATGGTCTTCCTACCCGCTTCAAATTGAAATGGTCTTCCTACCCGCTTCAAATTGAAATGGTGTTCCTACCCGCTTCAAATTGAAATGGTCTTCCTACCCGCTTCAAATTGAAATGGTCTTCCTACCCGCTTCAAATTGAAATGGTGTTCCTACCCGCTTCAAATTGAAATGGTGTTCCTACCCGCTTCAAATTGAAATGGTCTTCCTACCCGCTTCAAATTGAAATGGTGTTCCTACCCGCTTCAAATTGAAATGGTGTTCCTACCCGCTTCAAATTGAAATGGTGTTCCTACCCGCTTCAAATTGAAATGGTCTTCCTTCCCGCTTCAAATTGAAATGGTCTTCCTACCCGCCTCAAATTGAAATGGTGTTCCTACCCGCTTCAAATTGAAATGGTGCTCCTACCCGCTTCAAATTGAAATGGTCTTCCTACCCGCTTCAAATTGAAATGGTCTTCCTACCCCAGAAAAAGGTTTAAGTTTTGCCTTTGCATTCAGAATGATAAAACATGGGTTTGAAATAGTATATCTAATTCAGAACAGAACTGATAACTGAATTAGGAGTGTCAAAGATCGTACTACAGGCATTGATAGGTTGACTCATTGATACATGTACGTAGCGGTGAGCGGAGCACTCAAAAGCTGGTCTGATCAGATCAACCACGCAAAATATCTCTGACTGATTGAGCAAAGAATGCAACGGCTCAAAATTTTCCGAGCATGGTGACTTTCTACGGCTCGGACATAATGTAAAACCTGCAATGAAGTTTATGGATATTCCTCTTTTTCGTTTCTTTTATCAATACTGGTCCAATATTTTGTTTATTAACTGTTAAGTCATGAAGTTGTAGAAATAAAGCTACAGGCACGCTGCAACACAATCTTGTCTGAGCTTGTAAACAAGAGCATGTGCACGCATAAGCTGGGCAGAAACATGAGTGCAGTTGAGCTTCAGTCCTCCGATCCTTCAGTCCCATCACTGAGTGCACACATATCACAAGTTATTTCACATGCCTTAAGTGATACTGCAAGTCTTTCTTCTTTCTTTATTGTAAAACAAACAATTGACATTCACCATATATCTTAGTCTTTCACACTACAACATTTTTACACACAAACTATTAAGGAGTGAATGAGTGCTCACCTCCAATGAGTCTCGGCCAGGAGTTGTATGTGGCGATATTCTTCCCGACTTCTTGCCAAAGATGGCGGAAAGTTCTGAAACAATGAGAGAGAAACTGAATTGCCAATAATGGTGAGCGATGATTATACATGAAGGAGTCAGTGAGGTATTCTCTGATACATCCATAGAGAGATTGATGTATGATACCAATTGAATAGTTGGGATATTACTAACGATCCCTTGAAAGTTTATGCCTGTAGCTCAAACAACTGCTTTACAATTAAGAGAAAATCGTCCTAAATAATACTTTTTAAAATACTTGCAGAAAAATGGATCGCAAAACAAAACAAAACTAGAATTTCAGGCTTTGCCCGCAAATGCAAATGTCTCACCCTTTATCCAAACTTGATTTTGAAAGTATCACTGTCATGATAATATAGGGATACTGTGACGTGCCTAGGTAATGCTACAACTACCTATTAAATATTCAACCTCTACTCCAAAGTTGTTTTCTCAAGTATCATGATAATGAAGTGATAATCTGATGCATAGGCATCTGCGCGTTATTTGGATAACTGACCAAATAAATTATGATGAATTTCAAGAAAAGCAAATTTCAAGCAAATATTTTAGAAATTATTCAGTTTCATGATAAGAAAATGTATCCTTATGGTTGTAAATTGAAGATAATATGGTTTGATTGGTTTCCCTTAGAATATCAGTTGCCCAAATATTTCATGATGCCAGAATTCGGGCACCCGCTTTCAAAATCCTCGCTACTACTCTGCTCAGATGCTGAGTGACGTAAATGCTTCATGAGCCCTGCTGCGTGTCCTGATGATACTTACGCTGTGCTGCCGGTGAAGTTGATTCCGGAGAGGTCTGGAGATGAGGTGATGGCGTCCCCGAACACGGGCCCGTCTGAGGGGAGGAAGTTGATGACGCCCGCAGGAACCCCCGCCTCCTGGAAAATCTTGAAGACTGTGTAGTTGGAGAGCATTGCAGTGTCGGAGGGCTTCCACATCACAACATTACCCTAGACAGAAATAAAAACACAAATAATTATACAGATATCAAATATACAGTCTCACGTCTTAGCAAACTTATAATGGCAAGCAGAAATGGATGATAAAATATAAATCATGCCATACTTGCCCAACATGCTTCATGAAAATTTATGGAAGTATGGAAGTACACAACTTTTCTATGATTGGGTGATTAAAAAATGAACTACATTTACAAAATTCAATATTATTCAAATAAAAGTCATGCCTTTTAGAACATTTTAGGCTTAATGGTTTAAAGATGACCCCAGTTACGTTTACTTATTTCATATCAAAAGTGCCTGAAACAGCCTGAGGATATCAATGCTTTCTTTCTCATATAAGCATGTTTGGTGGAATATTAATCTGAGGAACAACTCTTTCTCTCCCTGTTCAAATATGCTTCATCCAAATTTTCATAAAAAAAATTTGATCCAGGCAACCTCTTTCACAGAAAACTTTAAGCATAAAGTGGTTAACCCTTCTATCTCTGGAAATCTCTTCCACATGAGATAATTTATCTATAATACTTTGAAAATTAACTTTAGTACTAAGATTTACATAAGAAACTTATACTTACCATGAGAGCAGGTGCCGATGCCAGATTGCCTCCAATGGCTGTGAAGTTGAACGGAGACACCGCTGCCCAGAAACCCTGGAAAATAAAGAGGAGAGCATCGGAAATCAGCATGGATGCATCAGTAGCCTAATGGAAGCTCCAGTACTTAGGGCTGGTATGGATAAGGCATCTCTGGATGTCTATCTTCTGGTCATCTGTGTTGCCATGTGAGCGAGAGAGGGGAGGTGCTAAGCTCAACCAGGAAGTTTGATATGCCGATTCATTTCACCAGGCGGGTCTATAAACGGGACAAGAATCAGTTACTAGTATACATGGTGATGAAAACAGACATGGAATATATGGATGTTCCCAAAACCTAGTAACTCCTATAATGATCGCTGCTAAGGCTCAGAACTGTGATCAGTACCATAGTGATAGTAATGCAAATTCCAAGCCTTAAAATGCCAAGTCAATACCAGTCCTCAATGTATCTAAGCCTCGGTATCAGAGACAAATACAGGATCTCAGTCAAGGAAATAATACTAACCCCTGCTGCATTAAATTTTTGGATTTCACTTATTTAGTTTAGTCCGACTTTTTACAACTAAGTGTGTTTATAACTGACACTAAAACCCACTGGGTAAAAAGCCACTGCTATGTTTTGAGACCTAGAGCACAAATAAATCTAAATCCTTCACCTGCCAAGCCTTCCTTTAACCATATTTCTAAAACAAAACCACATTTGTCATAACTTTACATTCAGACCTAGATGACAATTTAATCTGCACCCTTGGTGTCAAGCATCATAATTAGTTTATTTATGGTACAAAACAACCTTTACATTGCTTAAATTTCAGATCTAGACACAAATGAATCATATACTTTAAAGTGTAACCATTTATCTGCTTCATTATCACAAAATTGAATATGATTACCATTGCTATATTCTAACACATAGAGGACAAAAGATTATATATGGCAAGCCAGATAATTGTTTAATTCCAAAGCAAAACCTCTGTTCCAATTGCTCTAATTTGCCACCTACCTCCATACCCCTGTAGATCATGCTATTCTTGCTTGCTCCAGCGCTGATGGGCTGGTATTGTGTCATGTCCTGGAGGGGAAAACAAAAAACAACAATTAGCATTAGGAAATAGCCAGTGCAACTGAACTGAAGCCAGTTGGAGAAGCAAGCGTACAAATCCCCAGGAAGGGACAAGATAACTTAAAGCAATTTCACCATCCCGCTTTTGAAGCAATTCCTGCCCTCTCATCACAATAGGACAATGAATTGACTGCATTTCTTTTCTATTGTAATTGTAAGTAATTATTTTCCACCACCTTATTTCTCTTTAATTATTTCATCAATATTGCATAAAAGTATTATATATTGGCTATCAAGTTTTTAAACCATGCATCATTTATAGAAAGTTTCAAACTCTTTTTGTTATTTTTACACAACATAAATCTTCAATGACTTATATTTCTATGAGCAGAGTAACTTTACATCAATATAACTGAATACAAATTAACAAAGTGTTGAGAAGCTGATACTTACAAAAGCATATTGAACGTTAAACTTGAGGAAATCTATCAGCTCTGCCGCAGCATCAATGTCAGCCTGGACGATGGTCTTACCCTGCAGAGAACAAATAGAGAACAAATAGTTATTTTATGCAATAGTCAGAGAAAAGACAGGTTTCAATTGAGGATCATATCTGTTGCAGAGTCAATGTCAGCCTGAAAACGGGTTTACCCTAAGCAAAACATAAGAAATAGGAATTGTGTCATAAAAAAATTCTACGCAACAGTCAGTGAATGGAGTCCAGGGTGAACTATTGCAATGAAAAAAGGTTCAATAAGGTATGCCTTATTAACTAGTTATAACAGCTTGCTTCAAAATTTACAGGCATTTAATTTTCGCTTTATTTTGCGCTCCCTAAATATAAATATAGTAATAAATATATAGTTTAAGTACTTAACTGCGCAAATTTCAAATGGCACAAATACATGCATGGCTGTAGAGCGAAATTTTTAGCACTCTAAATTAAAGCTGTATACAGTAATAGGACTCCTTGCATATAGATCATAAATATTGCAGGAATTTATAAATTTAGAATTTGCAAATTTTGGCACCCAGTTTCTAAACCCTGGCGAAGACCTTATTAATCAAAAGCATCATACATCAAGACAACGAAATTTCAACAACTCTTTAAGTAAGAAAGAATTAAAAGGATACTAACCTGACCAATCATTGTGGATGCCATGACGTCCATCCTGTACTTGCCGGCGATCAGATCGGCTGCACGTAGGAAGATTTCTGCGCGCTCCACCAGAGGACGCTGGTCCCAGGCGTGGCGGACCTCCTGACTCACATTGATGGCTCGTCTGATCAAACCCTAAAACAAACACATTCAAAAATCAGCAAAAACCCTAAAACAACCATTAACTTCGAAGTCAGTAAACTAAGAATTTGGGCCGAGGTCTAACAGCACGCAAAATATGGAAATAAAAAATAATCAGTATAAATAATCCAATGAAATAAGTAGTTTTTTCAAAAAAATATTTTCTATCTATAAGTAAATAATTAAAAGTAAAATATTTTCTACTGTAAGATAACTTAGCACATCCTTTGGGAAAAGTTGAGATTTTTCTCTGACCCTGTGCTAAAAATGCTTATTCCTCTTTTATGCATGTGGTTTGATATTTTCTTTACACTATTTCTTACAGCTCACATTAGGATTGTCTAACTAATAGCATACCCTTGTTAAAAGAAACTATGTGTCCAAATTAAGTGCTCCAAATTAGTTTTTCCAAATTGTATAGAAACCAAAACATATTTGGGCTCCCCGCAGAAATTTAAGGGAGCATCAGGAGAACCGCAGGGAGCCCTGGGCTCCGAGCGTCTACTAATTTGAGCAATATAATTAGTTTATAAGTACGTATAGGCCTATTCTGTAGATTTTCCCTCAAGTTATATTTCATAGGTTAAGTCCAGTGAGTCATTTGGTTATTAATTGGTTAATATTGCAGCAGCCAAAAACAGCAAGACTATTTTGGTGATATGTTTTTGATAAGAAAACTTGATCAAAATGTTAACCAAAACTCCAACCCTCTTTTAAAAATTAAGTGAAATTGTAATCTATTCAAAATTCAATTTTAGAAGTAGGGCAGATGACATCTATCAAGGACATGAACAGGTTAATATTCCAAGAAAAATAAGAAGAAAGATTTCATAACTTACAGATGTCCATACAAATGTCTGACAATGAAATGTGTTAAAACGTTGAATTTAAATTTTAGTTCTTCAACTTGAAAGACTAACAAAATTTTGCTCAAAAGATTGTAAACATACCAAGGACTCAGATCTTCTATCCTGAAAAGTATTGGAGAAAAAAGCTCCACATCAATTTGAAAATGTAATTGCTGGGCCATAACCCCGCAGCTAGTGATGCGAGATGGCGAGTGGTCAGAGGCAATGCTTAAACAACACTTAGATCAATTTAAAAAAATGGCATTTAAATGACAAAGAAGCACATACAAATGATAGCTTTTAAATATAGAAATAGGACAACTCAGCAAACACTGAAAAGACTTACCGAAGAGGCATAGTGGAACTTAGCAATCTTTCTTTGGTGGTCAAAAGGCTGTAGTGAAAGAAAAAAGAGATACACATTAAATAATCAATAATTATCATCATTGTCACCACCTTTTTTTATACTCAACAGTATTTTAAAATGGACACTGAAAAATACAAAGTCCTCCTTCACCCTTGTACAGTCAGATATTAAGGATAAATACCCTTCACACTATGATGGAAGGCCCCAGGGATGAAGAATGGTGCCATTTTAATATTCTTAGATATTCTGTGCTGTACAATACTAGCATTAGAGATTGGATGTCCAAAAATGGTGCACAGTTTAATATATGCGGACCTAAGGTGTGCGCAAAATATGCATTTATTAAACTGGCGCAATATCAAAATGGTTTACAGTAAATATTACATTATAGGGCTTATTTCCTCTATCCACAGACTAAAAAAACCCAGAATTCTGAGATACATCTGATCTTGAAAGATGACCATGTTGTTCTCAGCAGAACTGAATTCTTTTCTTCGGATACATGTACTTTCAATATTTAAAAATTTATACTTTGATTGCTATATATTGAATTAAACAACAATGTCTAGAGTCCAGACCACTCAAACCGTACATGGCCTACTAGAATTGTTATCACAATAACCTTATTATTGTCCTTGGTGAAGGCAGGAAATATCTATGCACAATCAGCAATATTTATGGCACCCGTTAAGTGGACTGTTGTCCATATTTCAGGCATTAATGGTGGTTTAATTGATCCATAATACAGTAGTTTACTGGTGCCCACAGACCAGATCCACTCTGAACCAGTATTGCAATATATTTATAAGTAACATCAGTCCACTCCATATCATGTGGTAACACTCAGGCGTCCAATTAACTCAGTTCAACCCATTCACCTCTGGAGCAGGCGCAATCTCTGATATATATGGAAATATCTTGTTACCATTTAATTCCACAATTAAAATTAAAATTTTCTATTTTCAAAAAAAAATTCAGATTTTTAAAATCTAACTCAAACAAAATCTAACCAAACTGGATTTGGTATTGTAAGTCAAGAGATCCTGAACTGATGGTACTCACCGCAACTTGGTACCTGACATCGTCTGTGAATACCTCCTCGTCTCCGATGACGATGGGGATCTCTGCCACAGCACCTTCATATTTCTTGATCGCGGCCTCCAGTTCCTGGCGTTCTGGGCTGCCGGGCTTGTAGTCTAATAGAGGTTCATTCTGAGCCTTGTACTGGTTTAAAGGATGAGATGCAAGACTCCTTAAGCGGGACCCAAGTGGTGCCCTGAAAAAACACAAAGTTGAAGGATTTAGTGCCAGTAAAACATATACTTCTTAACTATTTCACAAGGAATTTGTAGTCTAAAAAGTGGGGAGCATACTCTTCATTTCACAAAAATACTTATCAAAACATACTTATGCTTCATTTCAGAGTGAAACTTACATCCCATTGACAGAGAAAAAGCTGTGCAGAAATCATGTTTGCAACAATTTCTTCACCAAGGAGCCACCTAAGCAAAAGGGCAAGCTAATTTTGGGTCAAACTTGCCCTGCTGGACTACCTGTTAATCACGGTGACTGCGGAACCCTGAAAGGGCATGATCAAGAAAATCTTTGAAAAACGTGGCAGGAACAGCATGAAAGAGGTATTTAAATAAAGTGGTAGAAAACAGATGCTAATTTTGAGTGATTCCATAACAGGCATGTTTTTTCACTTTTTTACCCAAAAATAATTTTCTGGGGTAGTTGAAACTTGGTTGATCTAAAAGAACTACCATAAAAAGCAGGATTTCCTAACTTTTTCCCTGAAAATAATATCTATAAAGCTTGAACAGCAAAAGTGTGATTCTGTAACAGTACAAGATTGAGCCCAGTCGCATTCAGGTGCAATGAGGATTAACACATGTATGTATAAGAGCAGCACCTTAAACTGCCCTGACCATTTTAGATATTCATTATCTACATGCATGGTACCAAAACAGTTTTAGGAAAATATATGAAAGAGCACAGCTGATCAGAATCCAACCCGTAACTTGAATTCAAGTTTAAAACTAACATTTTTTTTTCAAATTGTAAATCCTTTTAATCAGTGTCTTAGCCAGGATTTAGAAACTGGGTGCCTAAAATTGGCAGTTGTAAAGTTTTTGGGCATCCAGATTATTAAGGGGGATCACAATATACTCATATTTCAACCATAAACATGTATAGATTCATCACAATAAGGCTTGATATCATTAAACAATGTCATGGGAATTATAAGCAGATGAAAAAATTCAATTATAAGCTTGAGATTGAGATTTTTAGAAATTCCACACAAAAGAATTTGGGTGTCCTGAGGGGTTCTTTTTAAGGGTTTGGGTATCCAAAAAGGCACCCAGACGCCCTGCTGGCTAAGACCATGCTTTTAATTGTCTGCACAGTATTATTATATCTTTTGACCATAGAAAGTGATTGGAAACTCCGAGACCTGGACACCTTTCGGCCAGCGCAAATGTGTTCACATTTAATAAGTATTTATATCTCAAAGGTGTTTGCTCATTTGTACAAATGGGACATGGAAATAGTGTCCACAATAAGTGTTCATTTCAGTGTGTTGTTCATGGTGAGAAGTTTTACTGTACATGGTGGAATAATGCATATTTAACCATTCATGTCCAGAGTTCAATTTGATAATTGTCATCTGGAACTATGATAGTTTCGAAGATAACCTTTGAATAGATTATGAACTGACAAACTATTTGAAGGAGAGTTGTAAATTGAGCTCTGATTGACATTTCTCCATCAAATATTTTCCTAAGAATGCTTTTGTTGGAAAGATATCACTAAAACAGTCAGGCTGTTTTGGCCACTACAGGCATTAATGGGTTAACTCAGTTTGGCTGAATAGTGGCTAGCGGCTACTTTATACTTGCAACAAACAACTTTAATCTATCTGCTGTATTAACCTTTCCATTGTGCATTCAGGTGAACCACGTAGCCTCTGGAATTCTCCACACTGAGCATGAGTTCATAACCAGCAGTGCAGCCTATGTTTCTTCAACTATTCACACCCGAACTCCACATCTTCCTACAGCATGCCAAATAACTCATCAAATGGAGCATCATTAATAAGGGTTTCAAAAAGTCTTTTTGACCCTGTGCATGCTCCAGATATAAATGGGTAAAGCAACTTGCCACCAGGTATGAAAGTGAGCTGAGTTTTGTCCAGATGGCAGCATGGCCTCTAATACAGGGCAGAGCAGTGTGCAGTGTAGGAACCTAGAATTCTATGCAGTGTACCGTAATGTAACATCTATCACTAACCCATTAATGCTACCGGCGGCCAAAAGCAGTCAAACAATTTTGATAAAATCATTCAGGCAACGGCAAAGTAGGAAAAACATTTCAAGGAGAAATGTAAATCACAACACTACAAACAACTTTCCTTCAAATATTTTGTAAAATTATTCTTAAGTTATTGCCAAGACGACCAATTCTGGGAAAGTATAAGTGGGTTAAGCTATTCATATACATGAAGTGCCTCAACTTGCCTGATTACTTTGATGACATACATCTCTTAGAAAAGCGATTTTCAGAAATCACTTGAAGGATTGATGATCAGAAAATAACAAAGTACGCTCCTTTAGTACTTTTCACATTCCTGCTTGATTTCAAAATTAGGTGGCTAAAGGTAAATTAGAACTGAAATCAAATCAAGCAACTCAAATGGCAGGTACCGTAATTTCGCGTGTATAAGACGCACCCGTATATAAGACGCACCCATCGTTCAAGCCTTTAAATTGATGTATAGACCTTAGCTTTGTGTATAGTGCGCACCCCCTTTTCGGAAATATTGTGGAGAACTACTTGTGAATAATCCTAGAAAACCAGTAAAACTCATTTCGAAATGATTGAAATGTGACATCAATGCGACATAAACGTGACATTGTGAATACCTATCCCTCTGGGTCAATGTCCGATACCCATGGGCAAGATATTGATTGTAATCAATAATTTCTAGCTGGGAATGATAGGGTAATTACAATTTGTAAATGCCGCGGCAAACCTTGATGGACGTCATCGTGGCTACATTATGATTGTAATTAGGTAATTAGGCAATCTCCGAGTGGCCTTGGGACTCTATGTAAAACACCCTAGATCCCTAGCTTCGTGTATAAGACGCAACCCCGACTTGAGTGTAAAAACTTGTGTACAAAAGTGCGTCTTATACATGCGAAATTACGGTAATCATTTTATAGAGCAAGTAAAAATTGGAGCTCACTTGACCTTCAGTGCGGATTTACCCCTTTGAGTTAGCAAAGAGTCATTTTGAGATTTGGAAATAACTTCGGAATAAATTATGAATTCACATCTAATTTGGAGGAGAGTTGTAGCTTGAGATCTGGTCAACGTTTCAGTCATTTCTCATTTATACATCATTCTCAAGATGCTTTTGTCAGAAAAATAATGCCCAACCAGGCAGTCCTTTCTGGCGGCTGCTACAGCCATGACTCCATGAGAGGGTTCGAAGGAGGCCAAGTATAGTGCTATTTGACCTGTCAACACAGGTTCCAGGTGCATTAGTACTGGGCTATGGAATTATCTCATTCATGAGATAGCAACAGGTAGACTGGTCATGGTTTCATAACCTTCTGCCTCCAACCCCCCCCCCCCCCCCCCCCCTTCCCCTCATCTCCAGGGTAGGACAAGGTGCAGAAAATCATGCAAGATACACATTTGGAATTCCCTTCATCACCCTTCATAGTTACCAAACAAATCATCTTCTAGGACATGTCTGAAGTATAACCCTTTTTTGACACAATAGGCTTTTAATAGTAGTTGGTATAAGGATTTGAAGTAGATAAGTAGCTAAATCTAAACGGGCAGAAATTTTGGAATTGCTGTTTTGGACTGTAGACATTTTTGAAGTCCTGGCCAAGACCCTGGCCTGGCCCTGCGTCAGGGTTTTTAACTGGACAGTGGTGACAGACAGCAAGCAATCAATGGCAACACCTTACACAACTTGGCTCTCAGGGCAGGCCCATCATTCTAGAGGAATGAGTGAGACAAGCGCTAAGCTCAATTAATATTCTATAGTACATTGTCAAGTGTCAACTTTATTAGGGTGCCTAATTAGACACAGATTCCCAGTTGTTACAGGAGTGTAATTTGACTCTCTTCAGCTTCTCACTTGGTGAAGGCGAGGCCAAGACAGAACAAATCTGAAAATATGGTCCGGATTTGTTTCAAATCATTTACCCTCCCTGCTCTTGCCAATATGCAGCAGCAGCTGCTGCAGGACCTATCGCTCTCTGTGGCACTGGCACGCACACCTCCATAGCCGTTCTCAGTACCAAAGTTAGTTGCTGGGTAAACCACAATGCCTCTATTTTTTATTTTTGTTACATGTTGTTGCATCAATATGGTAAAGTCTGCAAGAGTGTTTGGCAGCCAACATCGGTAGCTAGAGTATTTCATGACACCCCTCCTACGCATTAACTTCCCTTGTGTTTACATAGGGAGAAAGTATTTGTCCCTCTGTGCCCTCTGAAGTTGCATAATCACTGACCATATGGAGGTGTGGGAGCACATGGCTTATGGGGGGGGGGGGGGGGGGGGGGGGAGCATTGTTACATTACCCAGAGTACCTGGCTGCTATTATGTAACAGCTATTATGGTTGGTCACTGCGACCTATTAGAAAACTGCTTAGTGCCCTATAAAGGTAAACGTATTCAGTTTATAGTCTTGTATCCACCAAAATATTCACACAACCTTCCTTCCCTAACAGGCCTGTCCACACGGTCACCATTTCAATCCCTCGAGGGATATTCCAGAGCAGTTGGCAGCATATAGGCAGGGCACAGGGTTCTAGGATGTCCAATATCACCCTGGACTGCCTGGAGAATAATCCCCCCCCCCCTCGTTCCAATACCCCCCCACCCCCCCCCCCTTAGAATTCCTTAGAGCAGAAAGCCCCCTCCAATCATATTTAATTCACCACCTAACTTTATTTAAATTATTAGTACAAAAAATATTTTACACACAGGGTTATTATCCCGGGGGGATTTTGTCCTGAAACAAGCGCACAGGCCCTAAGCACTGCCTTATTATTGCTAGGTACCCATTTTGCAGCTGTGGAGACTGAGGCAATATGGAATAAACTGTCTTGCCCAAGGACAGACCAAAGTGCCCAAGCCGGGAATTGAACCAGCGACCTACTGATTACTAGTCTGACAGCTAACCAACTGAGTTACTTTGTTCCGTGTACTGGGAGGCAGGGTCTTAGCCAGGAATTGGAAACTGGGTGCCTAAAATTGGCCATTGTAAAATTTTTGGGTGTCCAAACTTTTAAGGGGGACCACAATATACTTAGATTTCAACTATACACATGTTTATATTTATCAAAATAAGGCATGATATCCCTATGCAAGGTCATGGGAATTATATGACAATGAAATAATTCAATTATATGCTTGAGATTGACATTTTAAGAAATTCCTCACAAAAAAATGTGGGTGTCCTGAGGGGTGCTTTTTAAGGGTTTGGGTGTCCAAAAAGACACCCAGACGCCCTGCTGGCTAAGACCATGCTGGGAGGGTCGTCTACCTTGTTACTAGCTTATAGAGACTACTGCAGCAGGAGAGTCGATTGGTCAGTAGGGTTTGCAACTGACCACTCCATCAAATCCCTGTAAAATAATCTATCATCAAGTTATATCATTTCGGAGAAGGGCCTGGGAGGCAGGCTAATCTGTACCTTGAATACATGTAAGGTCAGAATGAATACTGTAGCAAATTTATGCAATTTTATGCAATATACATCTAAGCAGTCTGGTCTTAATTCTTCTGAACCACTGACCTAGAAGCTTTGGATATGAAAAGGTTTGACAAGTTGGCAGAGTGCAGTACCAGTGAGCAAGGCGTTCAATGATAGTTATTATAAGTACATGTATGGTTATTTGTGAGGTCCATTGAATTCCACCATGCCTTACTAATCCAGTTCACAAACATGAAATTGGCATGCTTTACACCAGGGGTGCCCTTGCACGTTACTGGTCTTTAGAAGTGTGGTGTTCTATGTTTGTAACTCTGGCAAGTCATTTTAGTAGGGGCAACAGGAGCAGTCGCAAGCAACCAAGTCCTGGTTCTATTTGAAGACGGAGATGAAGTAAGGTCCATACAAAGGTGTCCAAGTATAATAATCCTGGAGTCTAGAGCACTGCAACTTGATGGCCAACATGCAACAAATGAACTTTTCAAAATAATCTCCACAGGTCTCATGAGCATATAAGCCTTAATATTGATAATAACTATAAACAGACCTTTAAATATATACAATTGCATGATTGAGTTCAATAATTAAACAAGTGCAAAACTATTGAATTCAGAAAATACACAAAAGGCTCTACTGAAACAATGTCTAGTTAATCCTTCCTTGCCTGGAACGTCCCAGAAATGTCCAGAATAATCAAGAGAAATCCATTCCATAATATTTAAAGGTGAAATGCTAAACTCAATAAACTTCTCTTTGAAATATTAGGAATATTAATGCACATTCAAAGAAAGTTTCATAGATCCAGATGAATCATTTCAAGGAGATCACCAGGCATGAAAGGGATGAAGTGTCTGAATGGATTCCACCCTGTGCAAGTTTAGATGTACCTCAATCCCATGCTGGTGTGACAAACTGATAATACAAACCACTGCTATTCAGGTCAAGAAATTCAACATGCTCAATAGTTAGTTAGTTAATTAGTAGTCATTCTAGATAGCCAACTATGGATATAGCCAGGGACTTTCACACAGGACCCATGCAACCTGTCTTTATGAGAGACAGGTTCCTACAAAACACCCTTTGAGACAGGAAAAAAGGCTATGACAAATTATTACTCTTTACTTTTTTTGGACATTTTTTTCAAAACAAACCACCTTCTAAGACGTGACAGTAGTGAGAATTTGCCCTTTTTGTATGAAAGGCTAATCAATGTAGTTCAGGGTTCACCCTTAAGAAAATCTTCTAGGTGCCCGAAGGGCAGCTAGAAGATTTTTCTCCCAAAAAGCTAGGCGCCCGGAATGGGCGCGGAGCGAGCGGCTAAGGCGTGAAGCCACTAGCGGCCGGGGGTCCAGGGGCCGCTTAAGGCCCCAGGAAAATTTTGGATTCTAGATGCTCTGAGATGCATTCTCCTGCACTTTCAGTGCAATATAAACACAATTCCAAAGTTTAAACATATATAAACAATCTTATAAAAAATCTTGAAAAAATTAAATATTTGTGTCTCATCAAATTGAGATATTTACTTTAGTACTTCTATGAAATGTATGTCTTGTCTGAGTTCCTAACTTATATAACTTGAGTGAACCTAATAATAGTAGTAATGAAAAAGAAATAAAACAATACTGGGAATGCAAAACTTGAGAGAATTAACAAATCAAGTCAGGAAGAAATGAGGAAGAGTGGGGATTACAAAATAAGTACAGGAGAGGGAAAGTACAGGAAAATGCACACAGTAAGGGAAGAGGGGGAGGGAATTTAAAACCATGGGTTGGTTACAATAAGGGTTAGGAGATCAACTATGTGATGCAGGGTTTAAGAATGACAAATAGAAGCTAGATTACAATATAAACGGTATGCTTTATTACTTACTAACATGTAGATACAGGACTCAGCTAATCCTAATATAATCCCACTAGTAAGATCCTTAAGGTGTGCTGCTGCTGCAGCCCATACAGATAGGTACAGTTGCTAAGCCCAGAAGTCAGTTAAAGCACATGTTAACATCACAAGGGTTAAGCGTAGAGTGAGGAAAGGTACCCATGTGGCAAACAAAAGCAGTATCTTTATGACTATTGGTCAGATAAGAAGACCACGGCAGCCCGGCAGGGTGCTTCCTGCTATGTGAGTCCAGCATGGCCTGTAGAAGGCAGGCGGGCTCTAAATGATGACCAATAAGGCAGAGGGCTCAAGCAGCAGCTATAGTGATAATACATTTCAAATAACTAACAGGGTACAATAGATCCCTGTTACACATGGGGAGTATAACGCACATCTTTCCACGGCCACTGTCCGACTCTGCAGGGTTTCGACTCTGGAGGGTTTCACTGGTGGGACTATTTGGGTCATGGACCTTCTGACACAGAGCTCTGTGTTACACACCATGTGATGTCCACTCGCATTTCGGGCGACTATAAATCAGCGTGTGGTCGCAAACCATACACTTCAGGCGCAAATGCGCCTATTGCGCCCGTTAAGGTCGATCCCTGTAGTTGGTGTACAGATTTGAAGTCGCCCCGTCAGCTAAACCCGGATGGAAAAAGTGTGTGAATGCTGCTTTAGGCAGGCATTTCTAAAATCCTGGGCTTTGGCTACCCTGGATATAATTGAGCAGGTGGCTAATTGCTATTAAGCTATCTGAATGTGTCTGGCCAGGCCTTTGAACTATTGATTGCAATAGAAAGGTATACACAGTATTACACACAGAGAGCAGTATGCACCACAGCAAGAAACAAACAACCACACTGAGAGACCATTCACAGGGTCTAAGCCAGGATTCAGAAATCTGGCAAAATTTGTAAAATTTTGGGGCGACCTATTTTTCAAAGGAGACCTCACTATACTCAGATTGCGACCATGAAATAAGGCACAATATCCTCAAACATCGTTCTAGAATTATATATTGAGGTGAAATAATTTCAATTACATACTTGAAATTGATATTTCAAGAAATTACTCACAAAAAAATTGGGTGTCCAAAATGGTGATTTTTAAGGGTTTGGGTGCCCAAATGACGCCCAGATGCCCCCCTTAAGACAATCCTATCATAGGGAAAATTACTCCAGCTTCAATTTCTGCCAGGTCTAATTTGTTCTATTTACTAATTACTACACATTCAACCAAGCCTATAGAAATTACAAAACTGCCAAAACTATCTACGGGTCAATGGTGGCCAGATTGCCTTTCCTGAGACTTAGTAAAAGATTTTCTTCTGTTGATTTTCAGCCAGCATATTAAGTCCAAAAAAAATCAATTACATAATCGGTTATTTATTTAAAGTTTTAGCCAATATGGACACAGAAAATAAGGGAAGATTCAAAGCACTAATAATCAGTAACTCCATTGCTAAGTTTGCTGGAAAACATCAGAGCAAAAAGTCACATGTCCCTCCCCAGTGTTGCCATGGAGATCATATGGATGTCTTCTCCAGCACGATAGACATCCCAGATCCCACTGCATGTGACGAGGAAGAAGAGGAGAAATCTGCCCGCTGCCTCTCTCTACATAACCATCTTGCTGACTGCAGTAAGCAATTCAGTGTCATATCCTGACTGGAGAATTTCACTTTCACTTTGTTTCTACGTTTTCTTGGTAATCATTGAGGACATTCTTGTTAACAAGTTTCATCTGAAGAATGTGCCAAATGTTTTTGAAATAAATGAAGATGAAATAAATAAAAATAAATGTTGTCTGTGAATCTTATGCAATGTTTTTTTTCTTTTTAATTTTGACTGACCAGTGTTACTGGTCCTACGGGCCAGTAACAGTTTGCGTGAGCATTGAGGCCTGTAATACTACTGTCTGATGTTACCTTATGTGAATAAAAGTTACTTTGTGTTTTGTAATATTACTACTGATGTTATCTTTTGTGAATAAAATTAATTTGTTCTTTGTGATAATACTAGTACTGGTGTTACCTTATGTGAATAGAAGTTAATCTGTTCAAGTTGTAATAATGCTAAGTACTGTTACCTTATGCTAATAGAAGCAGGGTCGGACACTTACATTTTAGACTAGGGGCCTGAAAAAGTCTGAAAAATCTAGGGGCATATGCCCCTGGGAAAGTCGAACCCTGAGAAGTTAAATTTGTGCTTTGCAATAATACTACCGATGTAACATTAAGTGAAAAGAAGTTAGATTTGAGTTTTGCAATAATGCTACTGCTGCTACCTTATGTGAATAGGAGTTAATTTGTGTTTTGTAATAAAGCTACTGATGAAGAAAAAAATATTATCACCCATGCTTATAGACTAGCCTCTAGTATTTGATTTTGTTGAAATGCTTTTCTTAGTTTTAGTCTCTATTTTTAAGTGATAACGAAAATGTTAGTCCTAAAAAAACTGTTTTACAATTATAATCTATAAGACATTCTAAGATCGAAAAAAAGCTGTAATCTTAGATAGTCCCACAGGTTGTCACGGTTGATGGTTTATTCAACTTGACCAAACAGAGATCTCTTAAACAAATAGATGATGTGTGCAAGTCACAGGCTTATTACAAGATGTTAATTTTGGTTTAAGTGATTATGCAGAGGACTTTCTTGACATGTGACTAATGATAATCTATAACTGTATAACAGGTGCATGCATGACATGCCAAACTTACTCTTACCTCAGGCAACCGCTTAATCTGTAAAGCAAATGAGATGATTACAAATCAACCATAAGATGACTGGTCAGCCGTGTTAACATAAACATGTTTAGCCACTACGAGCATTAACTGGTCAAGGTGCAGGTCAATATAAGTAAGTAACCTGTGTAAAGACCCTGTACCTCTCACAAGACTACCAGTTGACACTGGTCCTCTGGCAGGATACCTGCTGACAGCAGGCTCTTTGGTCAGACCATCACTAAACCCTGAGGCTCATCACTCTGCAAGATCTTCCAGTCTACAGGAAAACGACTCTTCTTCCATTTACAATGCCAAATAAACAATATGCATGCAATGGCTACTCAATGCCTACATCTGTTATTCAGGTGTAATAGCAATTACATGTACCAACTAGTACCAATGTCCAATGCCTATGGTCATACATATGCCATTCATGTCCGAAGTTCCCCTTGTCATATTGATCAAAGATACCAGAGAGGTACAATACTGATCTGTGTGATACAGAAAATACACTGGGGGCATTTCAGCAAAAAAGTGAAGTGGCTTGTTGAATTTCAAAAGCCTTAAATCATGATTTATAAATTTGAATATAAAAGTAGACATTTTAATCCTTCTAGAACAACTTTAATTTTTTTCCTGACTTATATAGTTAGCGAGATATAGCAAATTGAACTTTGAAAAACTCTTCTGTGGGTTCTACACGGGACATTTACTAATATAGATTTTTTTCTTCAATTTTGATTTTATCCATCAGTAACTTCCATGAATGCATCACAATAGTCTTCATTACCTTGTCTCCACTTTTTTTGTCAATGAAATATTAATCCAATGAGTGATTTATGCATGTCAAAATTGTCATTGTCCCGTGTAGGGCTGCACACCGAAAACCGGTTGCAGACCGTAACCGATCATTAGGCTGCCTAATGATAATGATAACCGTCCCAAAATAAACCGGTTTGAAAAACCGATAAAGCAGCTATGAGGAAACTGCTTTACCTTACTGTTGACATCGCTCCGAGCACTTCCTCAGCCGTGATTCAATGAAACAACGGCTCGGCATTGGCATAAATACTTTCGTATTTAATTCTTAATGGATAATTCGTTCAAATTTAATATTCTATGGCAAAATAAAACTCATAATATTCAAATATACGATTCTGTTTTATTCAAAGAATTTGAAATCATATTTCATGGAAAAAAAAAAACAGGTTTTGAATACGAAAGTTTGGCTATTTTTCAGAAGTTCGTCCCACGCGGTATCGTTAAAAAACCGTATCGTTTCAAAGTTATCAGTATCATATCAAATCGTTAATTCTTAACGGTGTGCAGCCCTAGTCCCGTGTAGAACTTTTTTACATATAAAAGTTTATTTTTCTTGAAATCTAGAAGACCTATCACAGATCCTTTTGGAATTCTCTCCCTACACACAGAAATAGATATTTCGACGTGTTCATCTTATAAATATTTCTTGTAAATGGAAGTCTTTAAAATGTGAATCTTAAAAAAAAGTTCTACACGGGACAATCTGGTTCTACACGGGACATCTGTGAGACTGTGACATCTGTGTAGAACCGTCCCGTGGAGAACCCACCTTCCTCATTAATTACTTTGTTTTCTTAGAATTTAAATGAGAATATAAAAAGAATGAAACAAATTCATGAAGTAGAGTTTAACTGGTTTCATACAAATGTAATTTGATTAGATATCATGTGATTTGTACAAGAAGAGGAATTTAAGATGAAATGAAGCTATCGAAAAGCAAATTTAATTTATTGAAATTGATCTGCTTAACTTATCTTAAAGACAAGAAAGAGTGTATTCATATTGATTCTAGTGGTGAAGGTTAAGTTCTTGTTAAAATAGAACTTCTTATTTATGCTCTAGGGGCTAGAAAAGCACTGAAAAAGTATAAGTGAAAAGTGTCCCGTGTAGTAGTGGTGGGTCGAATTGAGTCGATTGCTCGGCTCGCTTTGGGCCGAGTTCCAATCAATCGAACTTGTATTCCATCGCTCGATCTTTGCCGAGCGATAATGAAAATAAACACGACGAGACGGCCGCCATCTTGAAAGATACGTTCGATCGGCAGGATACACTGTAACTCTGCACTTCTGGAGTGGATTACAGTGTATAATCTCACAGAACCAGCAGAATTGGTAAGTAACATTGTTTATATGATTCAGTTTTATTGTATGCACTATGTACATTGATACTTCATTTCAGGATGAAATTGATGCGTAGAGCAATCTGTGGTATTGCACTTTCAGTTTCATTATTCATTTCGCGACCTCGCACATTGATTTTTGCCGTTATTGCGTGTCAGGTAAACTACCAAATAATCGATTACAATCGATCAATCCCTCGGCGAATGTGACGATTAATCGAGCCCGAAATTTTTAACGATTCCCAACACTACTGTGTAGAACCGTCCCGTGTAGAACCCACCTTCTTCATTAATAACTATGTTTTCTTAGAATTTAAATGAGAATGTAACAAGAAAGAAACAAATTCATGAAGTAGAGTTTCACTGCTTTCAAAGAAATGTAATTTCATTAACATGTGATTTCTACAAGAAGAGGAATTTAAGATGTAATGAAGATATCAAAAAGTCACTTCACTTTGATGTCCCGTGTAGAACCAGAGTTTTTTCCTAATTTCTGGCAAAAGTATTAGTTTAATATTTGTTATAAATATATATTTCAATAGAGGAAAGGGTCAATATTTGCATGATGCAAAAATATTTATTGAAATGAATTCCATTTAAAAGCTATTTAGCTCTGAAGTGTGTGAACCGGACCAAATCTTGAAATGCCCCAGCCTGCTCCTGCTCATACTTCTAATAACAGTTTTCAGCTGAGTTCTATTTAAACATTCCATCATCAAGCTTGCTCGGAATGATGCTTTTGTTAAGAAAATGACCAAAGCAGCTCCGCCTACCTGGACTGCTTCAAGTAGGAGTAGATTATAACCTTGACTCATTAAAAAATTCTGTATCAATACACATTAATGATGATTGTGATCCATTACCATTACTGCACCTGTCCCCACACCGCACTGTCATTTATCCCCCCCCCCCCCCCACACTTTTGTTTCTCCAGAGATGTAAATAACTCGGTAACCAGATAGTGCACCTCTCTGGTTCTCTATCTCTCTCCCCCCCCCCCCCCCCCCCCCCGCCCCCCACACACTTTTAGTCTAGCTTCCTCCATCATCACACATTCAAAGCGGAGTGTCTGCTAGCTCCGCCATTTTGACGGATATCGTTTTATATTGTTCATGAATATTTCTCATTGGCTAGCTCCGATCATGTGATCAATGACATCACTACAATTGTCCACCATTTTCCGAATGGTCTCTCTCGCCTCAGACTTTAAATTCACGAAATAAGACTTAATTTCCACTGATTCTGAAAAAAATTAACACCAGCCCCTAGTGAAATATGTCCGAGAAGCCAAGGTATCATTGCATGTAAGTTTTGGACAGCGCATCTGTGCGCCGCCGGGTTGGTAAAATACACAACCAAGACCCCAATATTCGGAAGTCAGGGCGTAGATGTCATTAGTAAAACAGCATAAGATGTAGACATCCCCCCCCCCTCAAGTCCCCCACACAGTGTCTCATGTTTCCAACTTCAACATGTGTGATTTGTAAGGGTTTGGTTGTATTAATGAGGAGTTTGAGGGCCTGCTGACTTCATCTGGTGCTACTATACATTATGTAATCCACTTCTTGACTTGACCACTAAATCTATTCATCAATCATAATGAAACTGAAAGTTTCTGATCGTTCCTACATCACAAGAAGCCAATCTCGATCTCTGACGACCAATAGATTTGCGCAGCTACAGGCTACTGATCTATAAAGGAAATCTCACGGCCATCATGACTGTTGGAAATTTGAGAAAGTCATGACATGAAGCATGCATACGCTAGTGACCTAGTCTTGCGAGGTCACCACTGACTACTGCCACAGCACTGGCGAGAGTGGTTTCTTCAAGAACAAGTTTGTGGTTTCTGTTGCAGCGACAGTCGCACAATTAATTTTCCCCCTCAAAAACATGAGGAGAAACGATCACTTACCTCAAAACGTTCGATGAGATTCTTCTGACAGTGGAATACATATTGTGAGATGATTTTGTGCGGGGTTCGACAGCTGGTGGCCGAATCGGTAACTGTGAGAGATTCCGTGACTCTGCTGGAAATCCTACATGGAAAATCCCCTACCAGACGTAAATAGGTCAACTGCGGGGTTGCGGCACCAGTTGACTTATGACTGCGCAGTATGAAATGAGTACTCCTAAAATACCACTGATCTTTCTTTAAAATACAAAGTTGTGCTTCTAAGCTTTATGTTTCTAGGTTGATAAATAGTCTCCTCCGATCTATATCTTAAATGGTGTGACCGAATTTTTTGCAAATCCAAATTGAGAAATAGTTCACCCTGTTTACATTCGGAAGGCATTCATACGCAAATATGGAGGTGTGTCTATGTCAGCCAATCATGTACTGTGTTTCACACACATCCAGGGGTGTCGATCCCGGGATAACTCGCGGAAGTGCGGGCGGAAAATTTAAACGAGGATCCACCAAATATGCAAAGATGAAGTGCATACTACGATGGACCAAGTGTGAATGAGAAAATATATTTAAATATATTTTCACCACCGTATTTTGTTGGGAGAAAATATATTTAAATATGTTTTCACCACCGTATTTTTGGGGGAGAAAATATATTTAAATATATTTTCACCACCATATTTTCTCCACCGTATTTTGGGCGAAGAAAATATATTTTCTCCACCGTATTTTGGGGGGAGAAAATATATTTAAATATATTTTTTTCCCGACCACTGTAGAAAAAGGGAAAATATATTTCAAGCAATGGCTGGTTGCCTGACTCATTTTCCTATTGGTATGGGGAGTTATCGTTATATCAATATAGGGAAATGACACTGGGAACCGAGATAGGTGAAACAAGTTATAACATGTTGACAATTTATACAATACAAAGTAACCATTGCAGAAAGGTCTTCTGATGATGAATACATTGTGGCCTCACAGCAGGATAGTACAGGATTTTTTGAGAAACGCAGCTCCTACGTACACCCACAATAAGGGGTGTCGGGGACCTTCAAAAGAAGTCTAAATTGGTCAAACCGTCGTACTCTTCCTCCCGAAATACCATTAGCTATAGCTACGGGACACGGGTATTTGCTAGGGGATCATCTTTTTAATAATAAATTCTATTTAATATTATATTCAATTAAACTTACAAATATTTACACTTCCTTGTTCATACAAAATTTCAATATCTCATTGTCTGGAAGACTTATGCCCTTTCCACTATGCAAGATTAGGTTACCCTCTCAACTTACCAATAGGTGGGACCACTGCCACCAAGGGGCATGACTGTTACAACCGGGAAATGTAATCCATGGCAATATTCATTCTTTTGGATATATATTATCTTTTGAAAAATGGGCCTACTTAAGAGAAATGTTGATAGAATTAGTTCTACTGCTATGCCAAACATGCCCATATTATGATGGCGCCACCTATATCAAACCTTCAAAGCATAACAAGAAAAACGCTTAATAGCATTTTACTTGCTGGTTCATACAAGATTAAATGCTTCGTTGATTGACAAACAAATGACCTTTTGTATTGGGCAAATATCAGTTGGCCTAGTAGCCTAACCGCAGGTGGCGCCACCTATGGCAAGGGCCATGACTGACACACGCCCCCATATGGGGAAATGTTTTACATGCAAAGATGTAGTCATAGAAGATTGTACATTGGTTTAAATGTATTTCTGCTTTAAGTCCTAGTTATTGATAGAAATAATACACTGGGTAGACCAAAAGTACCCATTTTAAATCTACCCATTAAAATCTAAAATTCAATAAAACTCACTAAAACTCTACTTCCTAGTACCTACAATATTAAATATGTCATTGTTGGGCAGGCCAATGACCCTTTATATTAGGCAAGGTTAGGTTGACCTTGCAGCTGACCAATAGGTGTGCCACCTGCCCCCAGGGGTGGGTGCCATGGGTGCGACGCCTTCCTATCTGAAATGTTCCCCTTTGTGAGTTGTACCAACATATCTAATTTCATGCTCTTAATACAAAGTGCATGATTTTTCTCAAATCTGCGTGACTATAATAGTACATATAGAAGATCCCCTAGTAAATACCCGTAGCTAATGGTATTTCGGGAGGAAGAGTACGACGGTTTCACCAATTTAGACTTCTTTTGAAGGTTCCCGACACCCATAATTGTGGGTGTACGTAGGAGCTGCGTTTCTCAAAAAATCCTGTACTATCCTGCTGTGAGGCCACAATGTATTCATCATCAGAAGACCTTTATGCAATGGTTACTCTGTATCGTATAAATTGTCAACATGTTATAACTTGTTTCACCTATCTCGGTTCCCAGTGTCATTTCGCTATATTGATATAACGATAACTCCCCATACCAATAGGAAAATGAGCCAGGCAACCAGCCATTGCTTGAAATATATTTTCCCTTTTTCTACAGTGGTCGGGAAAAAATATATTTAAATATATTTTCTCCCAACAAAATACGGTGGTGAAAATATATCTAAATATATTTTCGCCCCCCAAAATACGGTGGTGAAAATATATTTAAATATATTTTCTCCCCCCAAAATACGGTGGTGAAAATATATTTAAATATATTTTCTACACCCAAAATAAGGTGGTGAAAATATATTTAAATATATTTTCTCCCAACAAAATACGGTGGTGAAAATATATTTAAATATATTTTCTCCCCCAAAAATACGGTGGTGAAAATATATTTAAATATATTTTCTCCCAACAAAATACGGTGGTGAAAATATATTCAAATATATTTTCTCCCAACAAAATACGGTGGCGAAAATATATTTAAATATATTTTCTCATTCACACTTGGTCCATCGTAGCATACTACGCAGCAAATAAACCTTTTCCTATGAACGTGCACTATTTGTATGGCGGGTATAGATTCTTTTTTTTTGCAAAATATTTTTCAAAGTGTTGCACTTAGATCTCGGGTTGCGGGGACTATCCACCGCCACCAGGGGTCAGGTTAGTAGCTTAGCTTGGGAGTGGGCAATTTTACTGATAACCATAAAACTATATTGTTCACACCTCCAAATATCTGAATGAGTCATGAAGAAATCGAAAATAACAGGCAATAGGAAATAAAAGGATATTCAGTTTCCTTATTTTTTTTCTCAGAAGACAGTTACATTATTGGGCGATACTATTATGCTCATGTATTAACAGACTATTGTTAGCACCAGAATATAAATTTACCAACAATTATCTTAAGAACAAGAGTTCCCCCCTTTGAGGTGACACCTCTTACACATCAGTGATGTTTTTTCCAGCTGGCCGTCTGAATTGCAATGAGCATTTTTATCATTTAAAATAAAGGTATATAAACGTGTGTCTTTGCTAAAGTTACGTTGAACGAAACTAAGTATGAACTCCACCCCCCTTCCCCACCCGTTATGGTGAACCCCCGAGCATGTACCTTCAGAGAGGTCTATTATATGAATAGATTGTCCCTGGTACCTTACACCACCTGATGGTCAACCGTCAAACTAAGTGTGAACCCCCATTTAAGAAATCCTGGATCATCCCCCCTGTATCCAGACGAGATCTGAACTAATTGATAATAACTTTTATTTTGCGTGTCAACTAAGCCATTCAACACAAGGTCGTTAATTAGATAATTCTCAAGGCCAAGTTGCGTGTCCTCTGTCCGAATCACATGTACGGTACTTCTTTTCCATGACTTGGCGTATAGGGGTGTGTCGGGGGTGTGTACGTTAGTTGTCCAATCAGATCACGCCATTGGGCCACACCACCTCGTCGTGCTCTAAATCAAGGCGATGAGGTCATGGCACACCTGATCAGATACGATCACATTTGTTGTACCACAGTGGATGGGAAAGTCTACGCCAAACAGTAGCATTACAGTTACGGACAACCTTAGTAGTTTTATTACGTTTTCACTTGTAAATGTAATTCAATATTCTCACACCTGGATAAGGTTATGTGGCCTACTAGTTGGCTATTTAGTTCATACGCTCATTTTGCCTTCAAGTTTTTCTGCTCCCAAGTCGTCAAGGTGGTCTGAGCGCCCAAATTAGTTTAAACTCATCTCATTCGTTATGACGAATTATCATCATCACGTGGCAGAACAGAACGACATTGAGTGCTCCAGCTTCAATTGTCCCGGGGGGGGGGGGGGGGGGGGCACTCAGGTACAGAAGGTGCCGCACCTGCGTTACGTATTTCGCAGAAGGAGGGGTCTTTTTTTAAGACCTCCGCATGTCCGCGATTTTGTGCAAGAAGGGTACATTTTTGTACCAATGTACGAAGTATGGGGGTCAAAATCCCCTTACAATCCACGAAATATACGCGGCTCTGACGCCGAGTGACTCCCGAAGTGACTAGGCTTCCGAGTCTGCTGCCGCCACTTGCTGCCGCTAAACACGCAGAGAAGTATAAAATCTCAAGTTATAATACGTGTTCCCGTTCATCCAATGTCAGTGTTTTGATAAAAGATGGGGTGTTTATTTAGTGGAAAAAATCAGCGTTTTATTTAAATAAGGGTGCTTTAGGGGTATTTTTTAATTTTGATAACGAACGTATGCGCCCCACTAAATACCCCCCCCCCCCCCCCCCCGGGCAATTGTGATATAATCGCAGAAATAGGAAAAAACAACAGATAATGCCATCTATATATGTCATTGAGAGAACAATACTTAACCATTTGAGAATGTTGGTTCAGTCAGTGTGGGAGGGGGGGGGGGATCTCGTGTTTTGGCAGCAGGTCCTAGCCTAGGTCCTTCCAACAGTGATAAAGTTGAGAATTTCTTCAAGAAAATATATAGTTCAGGGTGCAACATAACCACTTGCCCCGTTGCAAGTTGAAACTGAATTCGGCAAAAAATGGAAATGGGGCAAGTTGAACAAGACCCTGACTTGCCCCTCTCTGCAAGTATAAATGGTTTGGGCAAAGTCCAAACTCACCTTTGTTTAACAGATTGGTGGGGCAAGTGGAAGTGCCAGCGGGACAAGTCCACATTAGGGGCAGCTTGTCCCGCTCAGAAAATAATGTTTTGCAACCTATGTTGTACCCTGTAGTTTAATGGGTATACGTAATGCCTAGCCTTCACAAAGAATATTAGATCTGTGAAGTGGTCACTTGTTGCTTTCAACAGAAAAAATAACCAAAGTGATAAGTGGAGTATTTCTTCAAGAACATATCTAGTTTTATGTGTGTAAGTATTACATTTATAAATGTTAATGAAGGAAATGTTCCCTAAGTTCCCTATGATGCTGATATTGTCACTTGCTGCACATGACTATTACTTTATGCAACTTCCAATTATTCCCCTTCTATCTGCCCTTTCACACGTCCCCACGTGATCATCAGTGCCCTATTCATGCACCTTTCACCTGCACTATGGGCTTGGATCCGTGCGCCCGCTACTCACTTTTGGGCGCATGGATCCTAACTACACTGACATTCTCTACTCAATCTGCGGCCTTAAGCGCCCTGCCGCAACACTTGCCTTCCCCCTAATCTGGAATTGTACTGTCCTCTCATTACCTCTTTCAACGGGGTCCAATCTTGGTCCTTTCAGTAATGCTTCATAATACAAACCGGTGTACATAAAACCAATCACAGCGTCGAAGAAGAGGTTCCCACGTAAACAAGCTTGATGACGCACCTAGTTTTGTTTTGGAAGTATTATCTTCAAACAAAGGATTGTTTGATAAATAGTATGAGTGGAGGTGATCGTGGTCATCACGACTAATGTACTTGAAGATATGATAGCGCGGTACAATAGTTCTAACAGTAAGTGCTCTCGCACGTAGATTGTTGTCCAGTACTATGCGTTACACGTACTATACTATACTGAACCACAGGGACTTGCTCCAGCTCAGTGACTTTTTATACAGTAGATGGGCCTATAGATAAAAAAGGGAAAACTATAGGCCCGTCTACGGTATAATAAGTGGCTGAGCTGGAGCAAGTTCCTGTGGTACTAATCAAGGGCGAATCCAGGAATTCTGTGTATGGGGTTAGTTCTAACAGGGAGGTAGATTAGTTAAAACCACAGTTATGTTCGATTCAAATCGCATGTCTTCACCATACTCAGAGGGGAACTTAAGCCTCACATGCATATTACCTTTTATGAAAGTAAAACATATAATTATTATATCATTACGCCTTTACATGTCGTTAACTTTATGGCATCGCAAGCTTCGCAATCCAATTTTGCCTGTGCTATGAACTTGCTATTCTGAGGTTCAATTAGTTACATCTGCTGCCGTTTCACTTTTGCGGCGCTGCTCGCCGGGTATGAACATCAGCGTCAAGTGCGAAAACCGCTGAATAATCTTCCAAGGCATAATGTTCAGGACATGCAGGTGGTGATGCTAGCCACTGTTTTTGTCTGACTTCACCAACAGGAAATATATGACAACTAACTATGCTAATCTGTCTTTTTGTACAGCCAATTGATGCAGATGATTTTAACATTTTCCTGTTTGATACAAGTTTTAATGCAAATTTCGAAGAGAGTTCTTGTGAAGCGCACTGCATTCTATGATTCACTACTCAGGGAGCGGGGGCAGGAAGTGGCAATGCCACTCATTGAGTCACAGCTGATAGCAATTGGAGAACATGGCTGCTAGCAAGGGCTTGGCAGGCTGATGGCAATACACAGAAAAAAGGAGGAAAGCATCCTATATTTACTGGCTCGCATGAGGTAGGTAGGTCATAATCAGTTTCGGGCCGTATGTAAATATGTGGGGTCATTGCTAAAAGTGGCCTGGCGGTCTTTTTCAAAGATTTACTCCGGTTGTCAGTCACGTAAATGACAGGACTTAACTCGGAATGCAAGGAACGGTCCCAAATAGTTACGGGATTTCATCAATATAGTTCTCTTTTCAAAAAGCCACATCATACAGAAGGCGCCGTAGCCTAGTGGCTAGAGCGCTTGCCTGCAGGACTTGAGGTTGCGGGTTCGATTCCATCTTCCCGCAACTAGTATCATCTGTTCCACCTGCCCAGTCCTTCGTGTGGCACTTTGAAACATTTCCTATTCTATATGACGATGTCTTTATTTTTATTACTTTACTAAAATGAATTGTTGGTCAAATCCACTGATCCCAGAGAGAAGGTCTGCCTGAATTGGCGTTCGCTATAAGGGCCGATTTGATTAGTGTATAAAATTCCCTGGTTATGGTAAACATTTCCACAGTTGTGAAGTTCGGAATTTCTTCGAGAAAATCTATAGTTTAATGAATGTAAGTAATGCCTAGCCTTCATATAAAAATTGAGCTCTGTGAAGTTTAATGGGTGTAAGTATTAATTTATATCTGACATTGATGAAGGAAATGTTCCATTAAGTTCCCTATGACGTTGGTATTGTCACTTTCATGCACACTTGCTGCACATGACTATTACTTTATGCAACTCCCACCAATTTACCTTCTATCTACCCTTTCACACATCCCTACGTGCTGATCAGTGCCCTATCCTCCCAGTACCTCTGTCAACGGGGCCCTATCTGGATTATTCCATGTCATTGTCGTTACAGGTAAAAGCTAATTACGGCAGAGGCCACGACCTTCCATCTTGACACTTGTCAGATTGGCACTCGGACTCGGGAGTCAGCGCTGATACTGTAACTACAGCATCATATTGGCCATAACAATAGCTACACCTTGAGCCATGGTCCGTGCGCCGCCCGCCAATTTGGCGCGCGATCTACCCTCTACCATATTTGCCTCTGCGTTCTGTTGTGCTCTTTAACTTACTTTCCACTCCTTTTATCACTCCTATCACCTAGCCTCGTATTTTCTCTGTATATACCTCTGTGCCCAAGGTCGCGTGTGTAAACCTTATCGTGCAACAGATATTCTGCAGGAAAACATGCAGGTGGTTCGTCCAGGACCTCCTCCCCATGGGCGAATAGACTTGTTCCTGTTGACAGACTTCTAAGTTGTGAAAACCGCGAAGTGGTGCACAGTGTGCATACATTCCCCTAACGGTGCGGACCATTGATACTTTGGGGAGAGGGGGATATCCTTCAAGATAAAAAAGAATTCTGGCCCTCAAAAATGAGAAAAAATATTCTGACCCTAAAATTGATAATTTCTGCTGGTATTGCCAGATGAGAAAAAAATCTGACCAAAAAAAGGATATATTAATAAGTCAGACAGCACCCCTTATAAGAGAATGCTCACACTAGTTCATTATAGACTTCTTCCTTGTGTGGGGACACTCCTACTATACCGGTAGGCTCATGATTCTGCTAGACTCTGACTTTCCAACCCTTGGTGTTTCATTTCTAAATTTAAATACATGATGCAAAGACCTGTTAAACACTGGCTACTGTTTAAAGCGGCAGTACCCCCGTGTCGTTATCAAAACTGGAAATAAACTGTCGTGATCATGAAGTTTGTGGTTAAGCTTCGAACAAAAGTAGGGGCTGTCTCTTTCTGCAACACCATCAGTCTCGAGTAGTTGCTTTGCCTTACAAAAAGGATGACTACATACGTTGGGGAGTGGGATTGATTACAATGATAGATGCATGATTACTAGTGCTGCCATCTATGGACTATATCATAACTAAAGTTTAATTGCAGATACCATGACCACCTATACTCCTTTGCTACTTCTCTATAGTGAAGGTATTTAGATAAAGACGGTTTGAATAAAGAGAGTTTGAAATTATATATTGTCATGTGCATTTCAGTTTCACCCATTTGGAGTTTGAGCTTTTATGTCTTGTGGTGTAGGACCATTTGACAGACATGTGTCACCATTCAACGACATAAATGGTCAAGCAGTATCACGTACTAGTATTGCATGCTGAATGGTAGTTCTTCCTGATTGCACAATGAGACCTTTTTGGGGGGAAATGAGAGATGTAAACCCCACTCGAAATAAATCCTTTTTGCCACGTGCAGGTGGTTCAATTGTCCTTAAATTTGTATGTATACTTACCTTCATGATGGAGACTTTGTGTTCCTACGGAACGCTTAATACGTGGAAAAGTGTGCAATACATACCTACACTCTTATCCTGAAATAGGATATGCTGGTGTTTGGCAAAAGCGATAAGTTACTATCCCTTGAAGCCATTTAAGGTGTGACGAGTTGTCGTCCCTGTTGTAGGAAGAATAGGATACCAGACTGTGGTATCCTATTCTTGAAATTTTCCAAACCTGCTGAAATTGTTCTTAGTACCATGTACCTTCAAAATATGATTTAAAAACTGGGGATCAACCAGCTTGTTTTCTAGCTAGGAGGCGCCACATTATCATTATTATCATTGTATCTTTATCATTATTATTATTATTATTATTATTATTATTATTATTATTATTATTATTATAATAATTATTATTATTAATTGTTATTTAGGGAATAAAAGTAGGTATGTCATTATCTGCCTAAAGTTGCTACATGCAATACTACTACTACTACTACTACTACTACTACTACTACTACTACTACTACTACTACTAATAATAATAATAATAATGAGCTTATCCTACGACTACTACTACTTTTGGGATTTTGGCACTTTCCGGAAAAAAACTGCTGCGACAAAGGAATACTGGCGCCGGTGTTGCGAAATATGACGTCACTGTGACCACGCACAATGGGTAGCATGGCTTAATGCTCAGCTAATAGAGGCCTGCTTTTGCGAACTGTCTTCATCGTCCTTAAAACGTCACTAATATATCAATATCAATAATAGATAATCAATTAATGATGCACAGCCAGACACCTCCAATCAATATTACAGGTAGATAGGCAAATACAGAAATTGACTCTGGAGTTCGCATCCCTGATTTAAAGGGGCCCTAAAGGCTCACAAACATATCAGCTTATATGAAAGTAATACACTTCAAGAACAGGATGCTACCATTCTTTTTCTCTCAGTGATCCCGTGATGGGGAGATTTTTGCGTATTGTCATCCTACTGGACAGCCTCTGCCAGCCACTGGGTGCGGCCATGTTTTTCAAGTGCTATCAGCTGTGACACAATTGGGTGGCAGGGATCACATCCTGTCTCCAAGCTACCTCTGGGCAGTGTATCTAACAGCAGTGCTCCTGTAAAGAGCTCTCTGCACAAGTTGCATAAAAACGTATATCAAACAAGAAAATGGTGAAATCATGTGCAGCAATTGGCTGTTAAAAAAGACACGGTAGTGGAGAAAGCTTTCATAGATTTCCTAGTAGTAAATTTAGACAAAAACAGTGGTTAGCATCCATGAAACTTTTAAACCCACCTGTCCTGAAGTATGCATATGTATGTTCAGACCTCTTTACTGACGAGGATTATGCCAGGAATCACACACTGCAGTCAGGATTACTTCAGAGTACAGTTAACAAGGTTCTGAAGAGGGATGCTTTTTTAGAAGGTTTGGGTACTTGTGAAATAGGTGTGCATAATCTCTCACACTTCTTCAAAAAAAGAAACAGTCACAATTGATACACCTTTTATCATGCTCCATGCGACTCCTATTGCATCTAGTATTACTTTCTTCAAGGATATAATATCTGGTAACCAATTTTCATAAATCTCTTATTTCAAGCAGAAGTGTTCTTGCAATTTATCAATTTCGGGATTTATTTACTTTATTGGTATACATTTACTAGTCTCAACATGATTTACCTTCATTCAGTTGCTCAACGAATATAAGCACAGGTGTATGCATTAAATGTTTAATATTAAGCCAGCATGAGAAGGGTAAATATTATTCCCTAACTTACAAAATTGAAACAGCTAAGGTTATAGTCAGTCATGACCCCATTTTCACTGGGAAGAAATACATTTCTAAATAGTACTGCAATATAGAGGAAGGTTGAAATCAAAAGATCTCAAATTGCAAATGACCCTTTCTTTTATTTATGATAGAATCAATGACATTTTCATTTACTCATTACCAACCTTCTCTTAATGACTTATGATTAATAATCATACTCTTCATTATTTTGATCTGATGTACAGACTTTAGCAACCCTAACAGCTAACTTTCAGGGTGAATGGCAATTTTCATAGGTACCTCGAGCTCAACATGGTCTTTATTAATCCACTGAGAATAGACTGTGCAGGATTTTGTTAGTTGTGTTACAACTGAGGTTTTGTCTTATGTCTAGGTCCCTAGGGTAATAACAAAAGTACGTAAAGGAAAGGGACACACAGGGTAATTGACCTTGTCCAATTGGCATTATACATCTAGACCCCATGGGACACAAGGTAGCAAACACAGGAAGTGACTAGCAGTACTGGGAACAGCAATCATCTTCATTTCCTTTAGTAATTGTGTACATATTCATGAAGATTATAGAAAAGAAATGTCAAGAATACCTTTGGAAGGAGCCTGATAATTTAAAGGAAAGGAAAGGAAAGAAGTCTGACAGGTGCACCACAACATGCTATTTAAGCACCAGCCCTCTGTTTCCACATCTTGACCATCAAATTCATCAACACCTTGAACCTTGGATTAAGAAAAGAATGGATATGTAACGAGAGACCAATTACTATATGCCCTATAGTTACATGCTAGCCTCATGCCAGGACTAGCAGATAAGGCAGCAGCACGAGGTCACGTGGGAACAAGGACCAATCAGGGCTCCCGCATCGATTACATTACAGAGAAACCTTATCTCCACCACCTGCTGGGGGTGCCCAGAGCACCTATTAGCGACTATTAATTGACACTGGTTGAGGCTAGCATGTTCAGGTTGACCGGCTGGTTTCCATTCCATGTGTTGGTCTTCTAAGCTTGAACTATGTCCATATAATCCACCTGATCACCTTCAGCCACTCTTGGTTCAAAGTCTTAGGGATTTGCATACCTAAAGATCCTGAATGTGCTTCAGAGCAGTGAAATATCTACCTTCTGGACAGAGCTACTGGCTTTATCTAATACACCCACTAAGCTGCTTGCCACCCAATTACATTGACTACAGCAGCATGAGTTGACTCAGATCCAAGATGGCGGCGGCCTTGACTCATATTAGGTGCTATTCACTAATTGCAATTTTAGATTTCTCCTTGTGTGGAGCTCTAGGGCTTCTCTGTATGTGACAGATGTTGAGCTATGTCCATGAACTTTCATATAAACCTATGATTTGTTCTTCCCCAAGTTCCCCTTTAAACAGCTGGAATCTGTCCATAGTGTCTAGTATACAAATGTGAGATCAATTTGCAGCTGGGACGCAAGTGTGGGAATTTAGATGTTTCGTCACTTCTGTTTACTTCCGATTTCCGTGGCTACAATATGTAGTCTTGGGTGCATTCCATTAAGGTGCATCCCATCATAGTGCATTCAGTTTTAGCGAACTCCATCATAGTGCATTCGATTTGATTAGTGCATTCCATTTTAGTGCATTCCATCATAGCGCATTCTATTTCAGTGCATTACACCATAGTGCATTCCAACATAGTTCATTCCATTAAAGCCTACTCCATTGAAATGCAGGTGGTGCTTGCAGTAACCACCATTTGCGTAGGTGATCACGAATTGAATATCGGAAAGAAGAGTTGAGCGAGAAATCTTAAAATAACAAATACATCATTTATAACATTTATAACACGAGGTATATCATTTCTTACACGGGGAGGGCAGTTTCTATTATGCTGTCTCAAAGATGAAATAGGTAACCTCTTGGATTTAGCAATACATGTATCATAATGATCTACAGGTATGATAACGAGAAACGAAGTCTGAAAGGGTAGGAACCGAAACTGAGAGGCTGAATAAAGGGCGTAACGAGAAGAGGCTAGACTAGATCGTGAATGGCCAGTTGTAAATAACGAAGAAACCGGCGTAAACGGAGAAAAAGTCACGATTAACGAAACTCCAAATTCACCGCGAATATCAATGGGTACATTATATATATATATATATATATATATATATATATATATATATATATATATATATATATATATATATATATATATATATATATATATATATATATATATATATATATGTGTGTGTGTGTGTGTGTATATATATATATTATATATATATATATATATTATATCTATATATATATATATATATATATATATATATATATATATATATATATATATATATATATATATATATATATATATATATGTGTGTGTGTGTGTGTGTGTGTGTGTGTGTGTGTGTGTTATCCATGTGCAGGACTTGAGTTATATGGGATCCTTTCAAATCGATTGCAGTCTTGTATGTTCCTCCAGCTGGCGTATTTTTTAATCTGATTATTGGTTGTTCTACTTTTGGACCCAATATACATAGAGAGGGACGCATACTATAAAACTTAGTTGGGAATCACTTTCATTCACAATTCATTCTTTGTGAGACTAGCCCGGGGAGACTAGCTGCGATGCATCGCAAAAGAGCAGTTGTGGCCGTTGGATGCTGGGCTCTATTTAACGTTATGTACTATCTCGGAGGGTATAAAGTAGGATATGTTGCAATGATAAAGACAAGGCAAAATATGAGTACGTATACCTTGTCAAAGAACGGAGCAAGAACTGAATCAAGCTCAAGACCGAAGCCGAAACCAAAAAGGATAGCACAACAGACTACGCCATCATTATCATTCCAATATTGCAGAATTGGCCGAAATTCATAACTTCTCACTAACGGTGTCACCGCGATTTTCAATCACAAACAAGATTTGCGATAAAAACACTTCTATTCTCATATACATTGCATCGGCTGCAGAGAACTTCAAACGGCGCGAAATGTTGCGGCGCACGTGGTGCAACGTAATGCACCAGTCAATTGAATCCCCGGGAGGGGGGGGCCGGGATGGGGCGGGGATAGTGCACCGACCTTCTGCACTATTTTGCATAGTCCCCGCCCCCCGCGGCACATTTTTTTGTCACTAATCCCCGCCCCCGGGGCACATTTTTTAAAGGCTCACATACATATCAGCTCATATGAGAGTAATAAACTTCAAGAACAGGATGCTGCCCCTCTTGTTCTCTCAGTGATCCCATGAGGGGAGATTTTTGCATATTGCCATCATCCTGCCCAGCCCCTGGCAGCCACTGGCATTGGGTGGCAGAGATCACTTCCTGCCCCTAGCTCTGTGCTTATCTCAAGCACCCCTAAGCTCCTTTGCTACCCAATATCACTGACCACAGCAGTGGTTGATGACCCAGATTCACAATGGCGTCGGCCTTGGCTTCGAGGAAGTGCTACTCACTAATTACAATTTTAGATTTCTCTTTGTGTGGAGCTCTAGGGCTTCCCTGTTTATGAGAGATGTTGAGCTATGTTCATGAACTTTCATATAAACCTATGATTTGTTCTTCATGACAGGAAATGGTCACATAGAACTTTTTAAAGTCACTAGTTACAACTTTCACCCTCAAGAGCACGCTTAAACTCCTAAACTAAGCTGCAGGCAGGTGTATCATATACTTCCTTACCTAATTATACCACGTTTCTGTAGTTATTTCCAATAAAACCGCTTTCATACTCAATTTTCCACTGCAAGTGGAAATCTTTAAGACTGTCTATTCTTGCGGTAACACCCCTCCTACACTGCCACAGCTGACTGCTTTGACCCATAAAGATAAGGACCTGCACGCCAGTACCTGCCTGATAGATAGCGTTCTCTTGGGAGAGCGAATGGCAGGAAGCACAGCGGCAGCGCTGTGTGCCTTCGCCGGCGACACTCCACAAGTGGAGTGGTGGCGACGGTACCCTATGTGCACATTTCCTGTAATGTTCCCCAAGTTCCCCTTCAAACCATATTTTAAATCCATGTGGGCATCAAAAATATGATAGATGAATTTGAAATTCCGTGAGAAATTCCAGCCACTGTACATCCTCATGCAAACTATCAATTCTTATCTGGTCAGGCTACCATGATTGGATTTTAAAATGGCTATTTCATTTTTAGATATTTCTGGCATATAATGGCTTGTGCAGCCCTTCTGCAAAGAAGTGTTTTTGATTGGCATAAGCATATGTACTGATACCTTGAAAAAGGTTACAGTTTCGAAGGCCATTTGGACGAAATTTGCTATGTGCGCAAGATTTGTGGCAACTTGTTTCTGCAAAGTACAAAACAAAAGCGGCGACCTCTATCGGCTAAATTTGGGAAAGAATGACGTCACGGTGAGACAGAATCCCGTCATAACTTTGTGACTGCTTTAAAAGTTAATGCAGAATGATTAGGGAACGCACTAGTGCGTTGCACGCCCGGTGGGGGCACTCAGGTACAGAGGGCCGGGGGGTCGCACCTGCGTTACGTATTTCGCGGAAGAAGGGGTCTTTTTTTAAGACCTCCGCATGTCCGCGATTTTGTAAAAGAAGGGTACTTTTTTGTACCCAGGTACGAAGTATGGGGGTCAAAATCCCCTTACAATCCACAAAATATACGCGGCTCTGACGCCGAGTGACTGCCGAAGTGACTGGGCTTCCGAGTTTGCTGCCGCTAAACAAGCAGAGGATTATAAAATCGAAAGTCAAACTATGTGCTCCCGTTCATCCAATGTCAGTGTTTTGTTAAAAGAAAGGGTGTTTATTTAGTGGCAAAAATCAGCGTTTTATTAAAATAAGGGTGCTTTTTTGGCCAGAAATAAGTGCTTTAGGGGTATTTTTAAATTTTGATAACGAATGTATGCACCCCCCTAAATACCCAAGTGCCGTCACTGACCACGCAACATGCGCAACCACGCACCAAATCCTCAGTGCAACAAATGCTCATGCGACGTCATGATTATAGTAGCGGGAAAAGTTGCCACGGCGGTATTCTCTATTTTCACAAAAAAGATAAATTATTTGCATCTCTGTGGGTCAACTTTAATGCAGTTTAGAATGATATAACCGCCACAACTCATTCTACTTGCCATTTAATTCTTTTAAATATGTTGGGAAATGACGATGTTGCGTTAGCAGGGTGCAACATAGGTTCCAAAACATTACTTGACGAGCATGGCAAGCTGCCCCTAAAGTTTACTTGCCCACGCTGGCACTTCCACTTGTCCCACTACCCTGTTTAACTAAGGTGAGTTACATTGCGAGGACTCTGCCAAAAGACATTTCTTGCCGAGCCAAGGGCAAGTAAGGGTCTTGTTTTGCTGGCCAGATTGCCGTTTTTTGCCGAATTCACTTGCAACGGGACAAGTGGTTATGATGCACGCTGGACAGGTTGAAATCGTAGCAATTGTTTTGCCATTAATTTTTGGTCAATCACTACTCATACTGTGTGATTATTTCACAATATTTTCGAGATTCGCGAGCATTTAAAGCTTTGCTTTGTAGACATATTATAATTAAAGTGTTATCCTCCAAATTTAACGAGATTCAGTAATCATCAATGTGTTTGTTTTTGTTAATATTCTTGTTTTTTTTCCTCGTATTTATATAAAAAAGATAATTTAATACTAGCCACAATATCTCATACCATTTGTCTATCCACTGCTAGGCGGCTGATTAATTGGGCTAATCATAGTAAATAGGATTTTGGCATAAGGAGGATTTGGGTGCTATTCACTATCCCCGCCCCCGTGCCCCGGCCTATATCGTCGCTCTACTAGTTAGTTATGTCCCCACCCTGCGGGGCAGCATTTTGGTGTACTAAACAGGATAAGCCCGGCATCGCCCGGCCATTTCCCGCCCCCCCCCCCCCCCCGGGGATTCAATTGACTGGTGCATAACACGTTTTCAAGATGGCTACCACAACGTCAAGGTGGCGTTTTTCCTAGGGAGAACAACTGAGGTTAACGAACGTCTGTTACACGAGGAAAATGCTCTCCACAATGATATAATTCAAGTCGATTTTAAAGACGCCTACACCAACCTGACTTTCAAGGTGGCATCGGCTTTGCATTGGATTTCATACAACTGCAACCATATCAAATGGCTAATTAAATCTGATGATGACATGTTTTTGGACATGTATAGGTTTCTGGGTAGATTTCAAGAGAAGTATGAAAACACGTCCCGCACTATATTCGGCTACTACAAAGACTTGCCATATGAGAATTTGCTCCGAATCCAGAGAATTGGCAAAAAATGCAATTCCGTCTGGTGTATTTCACACGAGTTCTTTCCCGGCAAAACACTCTATCCACCACATTTTGTGGGGCCGATGATTTATATAACAGGTGATCTTATAAAAGAACTCTACGAGGCTACTTTTAAGACTCAATACTTTTGGATTGATGACACATATTTTACCGGAATGTTGACCCAAACGATGTCCAACTTCAGCACAGTCGATTTGCCATATGCGATAGAGCCATATGTTGACATGTGCAAAGACCCTAATATTCCAAGGGGAGGAACTCTCTACTGTTTAGCTCATGGGACCAATACATTCGATGATTTTCTGAAATTTTGGGAATTAGCTGAAAAAGTACACGTAAAGTCGAAAAAGGGGTAGTTCTTGGAAGTTGGAGGAGGCGTCAGGTGATATGCGAGACGTGGTATCACCAACGTTTTTTTTCTGAATATCAAATGTTGATACACGTTTGACGTTTATTGCACTCACCAATGTGAATATTTAATGGAAATTACAATAAAGCTTACTCCAAGGACCAATATATATTTGTATCATAAATGGTAGAATTCCTTACTTATAATGAGATGTGCATGGATTTGTATTGAGGCTTAGTGGTAAAATGGAAAATTCCAATAATCCCAAGCATAATATCTGGTTTCGAGTCCATACTTTATCCTCATTGGCATATATGATACAGGTTTTACTACTAGGTTTTGGGTCCAATGAGACAAGCCGAACTCCAAAGCAAATGCTTGGTTTAATGAAAACCCTGTCAAATGTTTAGTTTTCTAGGGAAGTAACAATGGTCGAAATTCCAAATTCTTGATATTCGTGGTGACAAATATCAGAATGTTAGCACTAGCTGTGGAACTAAATCAAAGAGGGTGGGTCAACTTTTCTTATATTAATTTTATCCAAGACGAAGGCTGAGGGAATGCCATCATTTTGTATTTCATTATATGCCCAGACTGTCCACGATTCCGACTTTTTCCTTTTATATTGATCTAGCCTAAATTCTTACCTATATGAAAGTTATGTTTGTTGATGCTTTTCCTTGCACAGAAATTGCTCATTGCCGTTAAGAGATCCTGCATCGTCAAGTACCAACTCAGATTTAAAAAAACTGTAGAATATATATTTAAAAGAGAGGTTACTTTACGAGCGATGCAAAATTTCAGTTGATACACGCTCCAAGGCGAATATTTCAAAAATACTAATGTTTCAAGTCGCAGTAGGAGATTGGAAGACTTTACATAAGTTTGAGATATTTTTAAACTGATTTCGCAATGATCTTATTTTACATAAACCACACGGGGCGGGGTACTACCACTTGACAAGTATACAGAGATGTATCGCTAGTGAGGATTGTGAGTTGTTGCTACATTAATGGAGGGAATATTCCGTAGAATTCATTCATTAGGAACTAAGTTCTATATTACTTTACCCTTTTCAGCCTTGAAGAATGAAGGTTGAGTACATTATAAAACTCCATTTTGCATTGATGTTATCATTGGCAGTTTGAGATAATTCCATATGCTTTTGCATCTATATACAGGAGGGTACCCATTGCTGGATTTCTGTACAGCTATGTCCTAACTTCGTGCAAAATCCCTTGTATTCATCTTACAATATATTTTTGCGATGGGGCTGTATACATGTAACATCTGAATACCGTAATACAATACAATATTCACTGCCAGCATTGGCGTGTCTCACCACTGCACGGCGCCGCGAGACCCTGGGAACCAGGGGCATTGAGGCATGTGAGAAGGTTGCAAATGACTTGGGCCTAGTCGGTAGGTTCACTTAAGTACTCATGTTTCCACAGCCATCACATGCTGATAATATGATATCAGGATATACACTAACACAGATATCAATCATAAAAATGGCAAGAAATGAGACGATAAACGAGATTCCGAATTTATGAAACATTTTTATTGCCAAGCATGGTTTTTAGCCTTTCCATTTTCATATACGTTCGTTGTCGTTGATTATCTACGCCGAC
>OZ012697.1:15874682-15906427 GCA_963942565.1 Maea johnstoni | reverse complement strand
GTTGCCATTTCAATATCAAAAGACTCCCGTATGATCAGGTAGTAGTAGTAGTAGTAGTAGTAGTAGTAGTAGTAGTAGTAGTAGTAGTAGGAGTAGGAGTAGGAGTAGTAGTTGTTGTTGCAGCTGCAGCAGCAGTAGTAATAGTAGTAGAAGTAGTTGTAGCAAACATGCCTGTGACTATAATTCGATGGGGGCTATTTTATTTGGTCATCATAGATGACAGAAAATATGCATCTTCTATTTCCACATTCACACACTCTTTGAACTCGTGATTCCGTTTTATTCCACATAATTTGGTTAATATTGGTATGGAATTGGTGAACAGTTTACCAGTTCCTAAACCGATATAGGTCCCCTTAACGAGTGTTGTCTGGATCTGTGAATGTGATATACTATGAAAATAACTTCGTAATGATAAACCGATTCACAATCTTTGAAGGAAGTAGAGGGATGAGTTCTGATAAACATTTTCTTTATGGTATTTTTCACATTATGCTTCGGTCAGATAGTTAATTTGCTCAGCATAGCCAATTATTTTGGATACTGCAGACGTGCATGGATTAAAGCGCATAAGCGAAGCAGTAGCACAAATCATATATTCAGGCCAAAGAGGAAAGTAAAGGACTTTTGGCAAAGATAAACATGTAAATATGTGGAGCTGTATGGATGTTGTATAGATGTGATTAAATTTTTCAAATTGGTTTGCTGGAAAATGAGAATAAACGAGATACTCACATTCCTCATTGATTTGCTCACTACGGTTAGGTAATCATCTATTGGTAAGTCCCTACTGGCCGGGTATGGACACTCGGGTACAGAGGGGAGCCGCACCCGCATTACTTACTTCGCGGAAGAAGGGGTCTTTTTTAAGATCTCCGCATGTCCACGATTTTACAATAGAAGGGTACTTTTTTGTACCCAGGTACGAAGTATGGGGGGTGAAAATCCCCATACAATCCACGAAATATACGCGGCTCTGACGCAGAGTGACTCCCGAAGTGACTAGGTTTCCGAGTTTGCTGACGCCACTTGCTGCTAAACAGGGGCCAGTTTCTCGTATCGTAAATTACAATTTTCATTGTTGAAAATCGTAATTTACGATTTTTCTGTTTCTCGAAGCTGAGCCGTTCGTAAATATTTACGAAAATCGAGTAAAATTTACGAGGACCTCAGAGGTCATCGTAAATTTACGAATGACGTTTTTGGACCCTTGTTGCATGGCAACGTGGGGTAATCTCACGCACCTACACGGGCACTTGACCACACGACCATCAGGACAGGCCCGTGATTTGTAAATATTTACATATAAGTTATCAATATTTATAAATAACCTGTGTATGTTAATATATGTTTAATTAATATATACACGTGCATAAATATTAATCATTTATTTATGGATAAGTGTTTAAATATAATAAAATAAATGGTTTCTGAATATTTATTAGATCTCATAATTATGTACGAATCAATAAAAAAATACAATCATTCATAAATAATGTATAGATACTTTTGATTTTGAAATGTCTATAAGTTATATCTATACCGGTATATCGTTTATTAATATCAAAACATGCGACAAGTACGATGCATCATCAAGTGTGAATGAGCAAATAAAAAAATATATTTTAACGACGGGGGGTGGGGGGGGGAAGAAAATACAAAAACTACTTATATTCACGACCATTTTGGGGAGAGAAAATACAAAAACTTTATTTTCACGATCATTTTATTCTTGGGGGGGGGGGGGGGGGGGAGAAAAAGAGGAGAAATAAAGTTCTAACTTTTCTCCTCAAAAAAAATGGCCGTGAAAATGACTGTTTGCTTGACTCGATTTCGTAGTAAAGGTAGCCTAATAATTTGCGAAAATAGACCACGTACGTTTATATCATGGAATATCATTTATACAAAGTAAAACGACCATATCAATAATGGAAACATGTATTTATTCGTATGTATATCTATCAATATCTAACATCTATCTATCTGTCAATCTGTATGTATGTATGCATGTATGTATGTATGTATGCATATATATATATGTATGTATGTATGTATGTATGTATGTATGTATGTATGTATGTATCTGTCTGTCTGTCTGTCTGTACACGTATATCTATCTATCGTTTTATTTTCTCTCCCCCCAAAAATGGACGTGAAGTAAAAAGTATTTTTAAAGTTTCCTCTCCACCCCAAAAGTCGTGAAAAAAAAGTTCTTTATTTTCTCGCCCAAAAAACGGTAGTAAAAATTAAAAAATCTTTATTTTCTCTCCCAAAAACAACAGTCGTGAATATATATATATATATATATATATTTAAAATTTTCCCTCCCCTTAAAACGGTCGTGAAAATAGAAGTGTTGTATTTAATTTCTCTCTCCCCCCCCCCCCCAAAAAAAAAAAGGTTATGAAAATAAATGCTCTTTCACACTTGGTCCATCGCAGACAAAAAATTCAAGTGAAATATATAAAAGCGCACATTGGTCATGTGTTTGCAAAAAATTCCCGGGTTAGATAGTGATTTTTGGCTTGTCTGCGATGGACCAAGTGTGAAAGAGCAATTATTTTCATAACCGTCTTTTTTATGGGGGGGGGGGGGGGGGGGGGGGGGGGGGGATGGGGGGAGAGAAATTAAAAAAAACACTTCTATTTTCTCGACCATTTTAAGTGGAGGGAAAATGTTAAATATATATATATATATATATTCACGACTGTTGTTTTGGGAGAGAAAATAAAGAATTTTTTATTTTCACTACCGTTTTTTGGGAGAGAAAATAATAAAAAAAAATTCACGGTTTTTGGGGTGGAGAGAAAATTAAAAAAATACTTCTTATATTCACGTCCATTTTTTGGGGGAGAGAAAATAAAAAGATAGATAGATATACGTGTACAGACAGACAGACAGATAGATAGATAGATAGATAGATAGACGATGACCTCTGAGGTCCTCGTAAATTTTACGCGATTTTCGTAAATATTTACGAACGGCTTCGAGAAACAGAAAAATCGTAAATTACGATTTTCAACAATGAAAAACTGGCCCCAGGTACGAAGTTTGGGGGTCAAAATCCCCTTACAATCCACGAAATATCCGCAGCTCTGACGCCGAGTGACTGCCGAAGTGACTTGGCTTCCGAGTTTGCTGCCGCCACTTGCTGCCGCTAAACACGCAGAGGATTATAAAATCTAAAGTTAGAATACGTGTTCCCGTTCATTCAATGTCAGCGTTTTGATAAAAGAAGGGGTGTTTATTTACTGGAAGAAGTTAGCGTTTTCATTAAAATAAGGGTGCTTTTTTGGCCAGAAATCAGTGCTTTAGGGGTATTTTAAAATTTTGATAACGAGCGTATGCGCCCCCTCTGTACCTGAGTGCCCCCCCCCCCCCCCCGACCCTCGACGTGTATTTGAGACGCTTTTTTAGGCAGTTGGAAAATGTAACTCCAACTTCGAAAACATTTTCTGTTTACAGTCTGTCACGATTTTTTGTTCATATATAGACCACTCAGGTACAGAGGGGGGCCCGCACCTTCGTTACGTATTTCGCGGAAGAAGGGGTCTTTTTTAAGACCTCCGCATGTCCGCGATTTTGTAAAAGAAGGGTACTTTTTTGTACCCAGGTACGAAGTACTGGGGGTGAAAATCCCCTTACAATCCACGAAATATAGACGGCTCTGACGTCGAGTGACTCCCGAAGTGACTTGGCTTCCGAGTTTGCTGCCGCCATTTGCTGCCGTAAATAAGCAGAGGATTATAAAATCTTAAGTTAAAATACGTGTTCCCGTTCATCCAATGTCAGTGTTTTGATAAAAGAAGGGGTGTTTATTTAGTTGAAAAAAAAATCAGCGTTTTATTAATATAAGGGTGCTTTTTTGGCCAGAAATCAGTGCTTTAGGGGTATTTTTAAATTTTGATAACGAACGTATGCGCCCCCCTAAATACCCAAGTGCCCTTCCTGGGAAAATAGTGTACGGCTACCTAACTGGAGTCGTAGAAGGAGGCGCCATTTTAGTCAAAAAACGTACAACATGAACAAACGTCCTTATTGCTTACATCATGACTCTGTCGCTTGCTGGATTTGGAATTTTGATTATCGTCACCTTTTCTGCCATAATAGGCTAATAATCACCGCCTAAGCCCAGGCCTAACATCATTCTCACATGCCCTTGCCAAATTTTGCTATCTTTCTTAAACTAATTATTGTTATTAGCTGGGAAAATGGAAGTCAACGTTCTATTTGAATTGATTTTGAATAAGAATAGTTTGTCCCTTTACCTATCTGGTTAATCAAGTTTAAATTGTTTTGTTTACGGTGGCTTGTGGGGTTAATTTGTGAATATAGGGCCATTTTGAGATTTTTACAGTCTATATCCTTTTCTTCATAATCAGACCAACTGTGGGTGTCTAGGCAATCACCGAGCAGAGTGACAGTTTTTCAAAGTTCAATGTGCTGTATCTCACTAACTAAATTAGCCAGGAAATATTAAACTTGATCTAAAAGGTTTAAACTGTCTACTTTTATGCTAAGATATTTGAATTATGATTTAAGGGTTTTGAAATTAAACAAGCCATGGCACTTTTTTTCCAAAATGCCCCTATACAGAACAAGTACGGTTGTAGATGCAAAGCATCAATAGTCAAAAGGCGGGGCCAAGTTATTTATGAACTTGTGAGGGAACCGGATGTATGAAGAACATTAACATTATAGAGGAAAATAATTTATAATGACTAGATTTGTATCATTTTTGTAGAAATGAAACAAATATCGGAATTCTAGGCGCAAGCTGGAGACTTCGAAATCTCTTGGGTGCGAAGCTACTTGGGTACGCATCAGTTTGGTTACGAACCAGTTTGGTTACGAAGTCTCCTGATTTCATTCTATACACATAGTAGACTAGTGCCAGCCCTATGAGCCGCTTCACGCCAACAATAGATGGTGGGCGATACCAGTCTCTAATCCGTGACGTGATTGTGAGACTGGCGCTTGTCTATACACATAGTAATTTTTTCTTAGTAATTTTCCTTCCTATACTGAAAAATATACTTTATGTCCGCTTAAAATATTTTATATATTTGAAAACTTCATGCTAAATTGAAATAAGGAAGGCACGATTTTGCGCGGCAAAGGTAACATTTATATTATAACCAATCAGAATAGAGAATTATATTCAGTCCGGCCTCAGGATTTCTACCACGGACGTCTGGCACATGAACATTTCAAATAGGCTTCCCAGATAGGCGCGGCCTGAGGGCCCCGCCAATGATGTGGACTTACTGAGGCTTTGTGAAATGACTAAGAGTAATTGCCAAAACTGAGCTGTATCGCATTGGAAGGGTGTAGTGTTAAGATTACTGTACTATCAGCAAGTACTGTACAGCGTAGTAAGATGTTCAGTTTCTTTTTCAAAGTGCTACGAATACACTATTCTGGATGACTTATTGGTATTTCCTTAGTATTTAATTCTACCAGCAAAATCAAAATCAATCAATTTGTACCTCAACTAGAAAAAAACTAAATTTATCCTATTCAAGGCTGTACCACCCAAAACTGCAATTTTTCTGTTATCTCTAAGTAAAATACAATTTTAGGAAACATTCCTAACACAAATGAGGAATAATTACTTTATATCAATAATAACCTCAATTTCATGAGGGCGATTTAATCAACTACATGATTTGGTTTTCGTTCTGGTCCTCAGCTACCAGGCTACAGGGATATATCTATATGCTGAACATTCAATAGGATATTCATAATATTGGAAGATTTTAGTCAGGTGTTGGGGATATTTGGATAATAAAATAATTCAATAACAGTAATGATAAAAATAATGAATTCACTTTTATTTATTTCATATTGTTAATTCAATAAATTACAGGATCCAATTAATGCTGTGGCCCTCATATTTTGAGAATTCACCCTTCAGGCTATTAGGGATGTAAATATCTTTTCAAGGTATTGCCGTTTTCACATCAAAGAAGAAGTTACATTATTTGTCTGGCTACTACTATGCATAGATAAGTGAATGAATGTTTGATAAAAGAAAAACAACACCACAGCATTACTATTTATGTACACAAACACACATATATATATATATATATATATATATATATATATATATACTAGTATATATATATATATACTAGTATATATATATATATATATATATATATATATATATATATATATATATATATATATATATATATATATATATATATATATATATATATATATATATATATATGTATATTAATTTGATCCAGAGAAAGTCCGATACAAGGCGATAGGAGTGGAGATGAATGTAGTGGAAAGTTGTATGAAGCTAGTGGCGCTGGGTGCAACACAGCGCAAAGGTTAGGAAAGTATGGAAGAAGAATGGCGCACAGATCCATGTCTCAGAGGGAATGGTTAGAGATGTAACAGTTATAAAATATGAGGAAATGGGTAGTGAGTAAAACCGCAAGAAATAACCCCTAATATTGAACCGCGAGAAATCTCAACCAACGTATAACTGTCAACTCCACTGATTTGAGCAGTACTCTCCTGATTTCAGACCTCAAATATGATCTCTACTGATAGAGCACCTGATTTGAAGAAATCTTCAGATTAGCTACTGATTTGCCAACTTTCAAAAAGCATCCACCCTTCTTCAAAAATAAATATGAGGAAATGAGTAGTGAGTAAAAGCAATTTAGTGATCGTGTAAATATAAGTTCATCTAGGAAAAGAAAGAAAAGGTCTGATTTGGAAAATATTTGTTACTGAAATACCATGAAGCTGAGAATATAGGGAATTCAAAAACATTAATCAGAATTTGCCCCCCAATATGGTATGAGCAACCCTCTGGGTCATGGACTATAAAGTGTGATCTGCAACTTGATATTAAAGTACGTTATTTCATAATCATATTTGTATGGTTATCAATTTGCCAACTCCTGTGAAATATAATTGCCTACTCCAAACTAATATTGAACCGCGAGAAATCTCAACCAACGTATAACTGTCAACTCCACTGATTTGAGCAGTACTCTCCTGATTTCAGACCTCAAATATGATCTCTACTGATAGAGCACCTGATTTGAAGAAATCTTCAGATTAGCTACTGATTTGCCAACTTTCAAAAAGCATCCACCCTTCTTCAAAAATAAATTTACTTTCTAGCCAAGAGCCAAAAATTTCATAATATGCTGAACATAGAAGTATTTGATCTTAAAAGATCACACAGTGTAAGTGTTGATGATGATGATATTTTCAGTTACAAAGCTACCTGTTTGTTCTTGATAACTCTGTGTATATCATCATGCAGCAATAATGTGATCTACTACTCAAGATTACAGTTATCCCATTAAAATATGTGTACATGGTTATCAATTGTAAAGGTGCACTCCTTAAGCACAAGTACAAGTACTAACCTCTCCCCTAGTGGCCAGAATTGGAACTAAACAAAACGAAAGCAAAAAAAGCCGCAATAATAAACCGCCTGAAATCTCCTGATTTTGGAGTGTTGAATGTTGACAGGTATGCCAACGTAAATGCACAATATCAATTGAACATTCCATAACGCACACGTACCCTGATTTAAGAACTTATGGCCAGTTTAAAGATATTCTCAGCATCAGGACTGGTTCTAGTGAGCGACATCGCCGCGTAGACACACATGTAGCCAAGCGTCCAGAAAAGAAGTGGAGCAGAGAACCACCCACAGCTTCACTTATTGCGACATCTAAAATGTAAGTAGACGGGCGCGAAAATATACAGAAAATTTTCCCATAAATTGTGATATTACACGCTATCAATCTCACGCATAACTTAGATTATTGGCCGCTCTGTTTCATAGATTAACTCGCTGCCAAAAACCGGCTGTTTGCAACTTTTGATTTGGCGACCGCCGGCAGTTAGTAGCATTGATTTGTGTGTAGTATACTCGAAGCCTCTAGTGGCTTGGACCAATACTAATGATAACCTCTCGGTTATATAACAGGGCGGGGCCCTTCGAAGCCGCTAGCGTCTAGTAAGGTGCATATTACACAGCATTCGGCACATGAAAAATCATATATAAAGGTGACTAGATGGAGAGTCATTAACTGCTATGCAATAGAATTCTTACCAGACACAGGATATATACACCATATACACATATTCCCATAGTGGTTCCAGTCTGCCCAGAGTCCAATGGCATATCACGTGCCACTTCATTAGTTTTGACAATTCCTGTATCTGATCACTGAAAACTGAACACATTTAATTGCCTGTGAATGTTTTTAGACGTCAGAAGCCATGATGGATTCTTCTCTTATTGACATGTCGCGAGATCTTGAAAACGCTTTTGTTATCTAATACCATTTGAATGAAGTAAGTCTGAAATCTCGCTTTTATCTCACATGAAAGGTGCCGCAGGGCTTAATATGGCTGCCAGATTTTTGTTTAGGCACTGAGAGAGTAATTTGGGAATATGGATTTTTAACATTGCAATGTATAGGAAGGTGCATCGACTCTAATACCAAATAGCAACTTTATCCTAATTACTCCAGTCAGCTGTGACTCAATGGAAAATTAAATACTTGAGGCAGCCATGATTGAAACACACTCCTAAAAGTCAAGTGTTCACATTAGGCAGGATCATGCTGTTATTAGAGGGACATTGTATTCACTATGGTTTCTAGTACGGTAGCTCAGGTTTTGAGAATAGCTTAGTAGTACCATCCTCTACCATATTCTCCCATGACTATACACTTAACACCTATCTCCACCACACTGTTTGTACTGCTGGAGTGGCTCCTTGGGGTGGAACTTGTTGCGACTCCCATCGTTTGTTCCATAAGAGTGTGTGGAAAAGAACAGAGTTATAGTGGACGTCCTCATCACCTTACTTCCACTCACCTCTTTAATAGCACCTTTGGCATCATATTGAGTTTTCTTTTTGCTGATAACACCTCTCACATCATCTTTCTTGTCCGTTATCATATCTGCATTTTTTCGCATGGTATTTGATTTTATATTAGGAACTAGCACCTGTTTGCATCATCTTGAATTTTCTTTTTTGGTGTGAGTTCACTTTGCATAATATTTTGATTATTTCTTTGAAACAAGCTCTTTTCCTATAATCTTTGATTTCTTTTCGGTGACAGTAGTTTTTGTCCTGGATGGCATTCTTCTTTTGGTTCTATCACGTTTTGAGGGATCTTCACTTTCCTCCTGCGGTGCGCCTGAGGGCTGCCCTGATTGGTTAGTCCGTTTCTCGTGGTACAAGCGAAGTATTTCCAGTGCTTCCATGGTGCTGAAACGGTCATCCAGACTTTCCTGGCATTTTTCTTGCAACATGTTCACAAACTCCTCTGTCTCCCCCAAAATATGTGCCAAAGTTATAGGGTTGGCATCAACCAGTTTCTGAAATGACATGCAATACATCCATCCTGTATTAACTAGAGATAATAGGTTAATGCTTAAAGGTATTTAAATGTGTGATGTGATAGTATAAATTTCCCTTTAGAGGGTGATTTGCGAGTTGAGTGAATCTTAACTTGTAGACTTTCTTAATGTATCTTATTATAATAGTAACTTCGCATTCAAATTGAGGTGAAGATTCTAAATCAAAACCCTTAAAAGTGACATATTCAGAAGTGACTTAAATATATCAATATTGATGTGTGCGTTTTTCAAGATTGAGGTTGGCAAAAGAACCAACTACTGTCGTAGGCCCATACTTTCTATAACTGATCACCAGAAAATGGCTAAAGGTTTTCGGAGGTTATTTTTCATAGAAAGGGTCAATTTTTACACACCTGTAACTGCTCACTGGAAAATGCCAACAGTTTCCCAAGGTTGTTTTTGAGAGGACGGGCCAGTTGAGTTAATTCTTCGGTAATCTGCCCTTCTCCCTCTCCACCAATCAAATCAGAATAATCAGTCTCATCTGAAGTACCTGAAAAATAGATAATGAAAAATAATTCCACATTTGACAGGCCTAAATGCATGAATGGCATTTCTGGTATAAATTATAAAGTTTAGGAAAAATAGATGAAGGGAATTTGCCCAATAGAACAGTTAGAGGTATGTGGCGGTACTTGACAAATACAAAATACCAATATTGAACAGGAAGGAAATATCAGTAAATTTGTATTTTATCACCAGCTCCACTCTGATTCTAGCAGCTGATTGGTCACTTTCGGTGTTGTACTGGACTCCATTGGGCTTCTAACACTGCTTTTAACAATTGTCAATGTTAGGAGCCCAATGATAATCCTGTATTGGGGTCCTAACAATGCTGTTCACAACATTCATTGTTAGGACTCCAATATTTTCATGTAGTGCCATGGCAACTTTTGTTAGGCAAATTACATTCTCCCCCGACAGAGGTTGCTTTAGCATAGTAACAAGATAGTGGCTATGGCCAATAGCTTCCCGCTAGACATTGTTTTTAAGGTCTTAAAAATACTGTCTGTGCATTTCAAATCTGCCATCATGGTATATATCTGGAGGATAATATGGCAGGAATTAATTAAAATGGATTTAGGTATGTACCTCACAACCTTTAGTGAGAAATCTGCCTGGGCCGACCAGAGTCTGATGCCTGATATTTTCTCTGATCTCCACTGCAAGAACCTTGAACTTTGAAGTCGTTGTGCTCATAATTCCTGTGGGGATGGGGGTAATCTTATGAAAGATTTGTTATTTCTTTTTACAAAAAATTCTTTTCAAAAAGGATAACTAGTTAATTTTGTATGTGTCCAGACCACCCTTCTCATGGGTAACTCCAACCATTATGACTTAAGTTATACACTAGTTATAGCCCTGCATTCATGGTCAGAGACCTCCTTATAAAGTTGTCAGGACCTTTTTGTATTAAGCATAAATTGGAAATACATTTGAAGTAGAGTTGTGCACTACTTCAGATATTCCCTTCAAAATGCTCTGGGTGAAGAGATTTTTGGAATTAAAGCCTTTTGGGACGGGACAGGCATGAATGGGCTAAAATAGCAGAAAAAGCGAAAAAATCACTGTACCTTCATTCCTGTGTGTGGTGCGCCATTTCTGGTTGGCAGTGAGTAGGATGTAGATGGTGTCATCTGGCTTGTACTGAAAGTACTCCTCATCTTCTACCTCAGTTCCATCCTCCTCTAGAACAATCCTAACCTCCTCCTTGTCATCTCCACCTACTAGCCCTAGCTTCTCCTTTCCTACAGAAAGAACGCATCAAGTATGAAATTATTTGTGTGTATATGAAAAACATTGAGCGCTGGCTCGAAAAATAGTAATTAGTTATAAATTTTACAAAACAAGAGTTTACTTTTTAATCATATCTAAAATTACCATTATTCAAATAAGGCATCTAGCACACTCTTAAATGATTTTCTACTAAGTGGCAGGTGGTGCTGGGGTGTGGTATGGTATGGGGGGAGGGGGGGAGGGGAAGGAGGGGAGGGGGATTTTTAAGCTGGGTACCTAAAATAGGATACCATTAAACAAGTCAAGTGTCTTATTTTCAAGTACCTAGTGGCATAGTAGTTGCCCAAATTACATTGGCACTCTGCTGTCTAAGGGTTCCACAGAAGAGAGATATTATTTTACCTTGTACAACCAAATCCTTCAAACTTGTGGCCATAAGTGATTTCTTTACAGTTCTATCTTGGTTCCATATTTTGCACGGACGTGACCTCGACGTTGATTTTGTACCCTTAGTCTCCATCTGTAAGCTTTAATTCCAGTTGAATCTCTAAAGCAGAATAGAGCTCAGGGTATTCGATACCTAGGTCCAATCCATTCTTGCTTGGTTATCAAATCTGGAGATATAAATGGTAATTGATAGGGGTATGTTAAGACAAAACTGAAGGCAGGTAAGCATTTTGACCTAACAATGCTATTCCCATTAGGAAGTCCTTGGAACAGGGGCTTTAGCCACCTATGCGTTTTTTTGACAGTTTGGACACCCAAAAGTTTAGGTCAGGATTTGCTGATGATGACAATTCTATCTAGAAGATAGTGTATGTAGTGTCACTCCTACAATACAAACAAAGCAGTTACTGGCCTAAAAAGCAAAACCTGTTTATATATGTGGACACAACAGCAGTAGAGATCATAACATAACCAATAAACGTCCAGAAATAGATAAATAAGCATAGAAAATCGCCACCATGGCTGTTGGAGAGTCAGATATTTCGGTCTACAGCCAACCCATCTATCCCAACTTTCAAGGACTATCAATTAAGGCTGTGATGCTGGTGACACTCTCAAAATAAGACAACACCTAGTTTAGCACTCCTGTACCCTTTCTAACAATAGTTATCTAATCCCTGAGGTCTTGGTGTTTCAAATATAAGTTTTCTTTAACTTACCTGCTTGAGCTGACCTCAATATAAATACAGTTTCAATTTTACAGTGTTTTACCTCAAATGAGGTTTTCTTGATCAATAAAGGTTCATTTGATTTATAAATACCATACATGTCTGCGAAATATACTAGGCTAGGGCAACTGAAAGGCAAATTTGGAGTTCCTGCAAGAGAATACCTTACAGCACGCGATTTTGGTGGATACTTGTACTTAAGAAAGTAGGTCACACTGGTCAGACATGTTGACACAATGGTCAGACATGTTGACCTACTTTCGTAAGTAAAATCTCCACCAAAATCGCATGCTGTAAGGTATTCTCTTGCAGGAACTCCAAATTTGCCTTTCAGTTGCCCTAGCTTAGTATATTTAGCAGACATTTATGGTATCTATAAATCAAATGAACCTTTATTGATCAAGAAAACCTCATTTGAGGTAAAACACTGTAAAATTGAAACTGTATTTGTATTGAGGTCAGCTCAAGCAGGTAAGTTAAAGAAAACTTATATTTGAAACACCAAGACCTCAGGGATTAGATAACTATTGTTAGAAAGGGTACAGGAGTGCTAAACTAGGAGTTGTCTTATTTTGAGTGTGTCACCAGCATCACAGCCTTAAGGCTCAGGTATTGCAATGACACCTATGTTTTTGAATGGCCATGAGTCCCTACTTTGAGAATATGAATGAGGGCTGCTTGTAGTGGTAGCTTATACTGAGAAAACTGGCTTTTCTTATTATTGAGGTTTATGTTTCATTTTGTGAAAATACATTTATAATGTGATTTTGAGAGTTTTACTATCAAGGTTAGAGCCTACCCTTTTTTCTCATAATAAGATCAACTGTGAAATGTGAATGTCTAGGACATTACTGAGCAGAATATGAGGTTATGTATTACATAATCTCTCATAGGATAGTTTTTTGTCCTTTAGTCTATCTCAAATTTCACCAAAGTACAGTCTACAGACCATGGACATGGACATGGGTTAATTTATGTTTGAAATCACTCTGCTTCCAAACTACTGTGTGACGTGTGTGTGTACCAAGTAAATACACGTCTTCAGTTATGCTTGTTTACTATGTATATAAACAGACAACGATACTTATTGAATTATTACTTACTCTAAATAAAAAGTAAGCCTATATATATATAGCCATACTGGTGTTCAGTTCTTGTTCTGTTGTTTTACTTCCTTCTCTTCCTGTTGACACTACTCTACTGCCTAAATAGGTCATTACACAATGCAGAACGGGTTGCATATATAGAGCCAACTGGTGCAACTATTTCTGTTCTGTTGCATGTTGCACGCGATCTCATCATCAACTCCTGCGGCAACCAACATAAGGCTCCTATGGTCGTCTAGGTTTTGAAAAACTCGCCGGAATAATTTCCTTTTGAGTGATAAATCAGGATCTATTGAATTGGTATGTTTATTTACAGGGGCGGATCCAGAATTTGAGAAAGGGGAGGTTCGACTTAGACTCTTAGTTCTGAAAAGGGACACCGGTGGCGCTACTTTCAATGATTTCTGAAAATAATTAAATGCAATATTAGCCAATATTCAGGGTGTGTTTCCACTAGGCCGGACGGGGAGCCGGATGGCAGCGGTTTCTCTGTCAGAAAACTGTTCCTGTCCCGCTCTGTCCTCTGGGAGTGTCCCAACCTGCCGACGAGAAACCGCCGCATTTCATCCCATTGCGAAGTGGTGGATTGAAAAATTGAAATCAACTAATTGATCTGATTGGTTGATGCAGCAAAACCCTGGTGGTTTCCCGCTTGGATCGCTCAAGAGAGCGATCCAGATCTTGCCGCTCCCATCGCCGCCAAGTAGAAACGGTATAAGGGAAAATAGAGGAGAGTGATTCGGGCGGCAGCAGAGAAATACATCCCCTTGAACCGCAACACCATAGGTACTGCATGCCAGCCTCTACGGCATATGCGCCTCGAGTTACGCGCTGTAGCCTGGGGTTGTATTGGTCACGTGATCTGTGCACTGCTGGTTGACTGGCTGGCTGGGAGCTGTTATGCTATCTAGGTCAGATAGTAAGAGGCAGCGAAATTTGATGATTCATGACCAGCGCCCACTCCCTGTCTACTTCTCTCAGGCGGCAGTAATCCAAGAAAAAAAAACGCTCGCCGTCCCGCCTAGTGGAAATGGGCCTTCAAGTGGAATAATATGACGACAAAGCAAAGCTTTAAATGCTTGTGCAGCTCGATGATATTTCTGCATTCCCCTTCAAATTCAGTCACAAAGCTGTGTTCAGGCAACTTATTATCTGTGACGTAATTCTTTGTACTCCTCGGAAACTTATTGGAAGCCCCTTGATATGAGCTTTATATTTGTGCAATAACCACACAGTATGAGTATAGCTATTGACCGAAAATATGGCATGAAAATTACTATGATTTCAACCTGTTGCAAAATCGTCTTTACTCAACAGATTTCAACTAGAATTTAGAGACACGTAGAATTAATTGTAGCGGTTCTATCGATTCAAACCACATTGAAATTGATCCACAGAAAAGACGAGCAACTCATTTTTGCGGTGTCACTGCATCAACATCACTAGTGCTAGTGGCGACATCTCACTGTAGATTTCGCCATTATTGTTTTTCACATAATGTCATTGCGTGTGGTGGGATTCCGTAGTACCATGACGTCATTGCATGATTTGCCCGGTCAACGGCGGTCAAAAGGCTATTTTGATACAATTTAAAGAAAAAAATCCATACTTATTAATATGTGATTAAGCAATGTTTAAAACCTGAAAATATTGGCAATAAAATGTGCTCTTAAAACAAAAGGTGATGTTTATTTCACACATGATTATCATCAAGTGAGACGGGAGGCGAACAGGCAGATGCGGACAGATTTTTCTGGGCATCAATGTGTGTGCTGCTAGATATGTTGGAGTTGGCCTAGCTGCGCGAGCTATGAGGCAACTTAAAATCCTCAAACTTTCTGTTTCCAATATAAATATTGATTTCTAGTTCTGCCATGAAAAATACAAAAAATAACCATTTCTAAAACACACCCTTGCTTTTAAATTTTTCATGTATACATGCCTCTGGTCCTACTTATCGATGTTCACAGTACAGGCTAGAATAAGTGTCAGCCGGAGGCATAGATTAAAGTTATTTAAATGGTAACCATTTACATAGTAACAAGTACCTGATATATGTAGATGTGGTCATGCAGATCCAAATGGGTGGGTAATCAGTCAAGAAAGAGGCTGACTAGTGACTAATACTTCATGTACATGTAGCAAAACTGGATCCTGTATACATAGTGCATTTCAGAGTAAAGATATATTTAATTTAAACCTTCAGTTGGCCTAATTTCAGAAATGATAGCCAGTGTCTTAGCCAGGATTTAGAGACTGGGTGCCTAAAATAGGCAGTTGTAAAATCTTTGGGTGTCCAAATTTTTAAGGGGGATCACAATATATTCATATTTCAACCATAAACATGTATGAATTCATTAAAATAAGGCATGATATCATTAAACGATGTCATGGGAATTATAAGGAGATGAGAAAATTCAATAATATGCTTGAGATTGAGATTTTTTTTAAATTCCACACAAAAATTTTTGGGTGTCCTGAGGGGTTCTTTTTAAGAATTTGGGTGTTCAAAAAGGCACCCAGATGCCCTGCTGGCTAAGACCATGATGATGGCTGTTAATCATGTCACTAAGTATCATGATACAACCCAAATATACACAAGAAATCATAATTGTAATTATTTACTTGATGGCCATCTTTTGTCCTGCTTCAAGCTGCATGTAATCTAGGGTACCGCAGGGGATTAAAGACGTCATGTCTCTCTGGCTGCATGATCAACATGTAAGGTCTAAAAAGTTGTTTGTTTCCTGTAACCCTACCCTAGCAAGTGTTTATTCAGAAAAATCACTTCCCTAAAGTTTTTTCTGCCCTCCCAAATCCAAATCAACTGAAAACATGAATAAAACACAGATTTTTGACCAAAAAAATATTGCAAAAAAAAGATTTTTACCAACCTACCTACCCTATTTTTTTCAGACCTTTACAGGAAACAAACAATATTTTTTTCTTGGCCTAAGTTGCCTGAACACAAAATATTGATATCTCAAAAAAAAACAGATGAAAAAACAATAGTTGGCGCAAAGTGACTCGATCACCAGCCAAGGGGATTTCGGACAAACCCCTCGAACCCCCTCGCCACTGACTTACACAGATATACTGAAAAAAATTATATTCTCAGTATGGTTAAACCAAGTAAAGTTGAAGGCGGAAGAACTTCATCTTTTTGGACAGGCAAAAATTTCTAAGCTTTAGGCTGAACATTTGGCCCTAATTGTCAGGATGCTTATGGCCGCCATGAGCATCAACTCTTTGAATACACTTTCAACAATGTTAATTATGCCAGGACTTATTGTACAGTTTTTTGAAATGTTGATCAGAGTATATTTTATGTCATCTATGTCAGCTCTCTTTCATTGAAAAGTGAAGCATCTATTATTATATTCCTTTTTAAACACACAGTTTCAAAACTGAACTAAAGCTCCGTTTGCAAACAGTAGTGTTATTAACACCAACTCTGCATACTTTGTTCCAGGAAGCACTGGTTAGGCGATTGTTGTCATTATGGGACGTACGTCAAAAGACAAGCGTGATGTCTATTACAGACTGGCTAAAGAAGAGGGCTGGAGAGCTCGCAGCGCCTTCAAACTTTTACAGATAAATGAGGAATTTGACATCTTCAAAGGTAGGTTACTAACTATGCTGAAAGAGTAGACCTACTAATGTATGCAATACCCACATATTTAATAGACAGCATGAAGTTCTACAATCTGTTAGATGTGTAACAGTGAAACCTATGTAAGATAATAACAAGCTAAGCTCTGAAGCTGCAAAGCAGCTACTGAGCGTAGCACGTAAAATGGTATTGTGCAAGATACCTCATTGTTGTCAGGAGGTCGATGGCCTTCATTTTTTATCAACCAAATTATTGTACGTCCGGGTCCTGCTGTTAAAAAGGAAGTGACGTCAGAGTCGCGTGAAATGGGTAAACAGCTTTGTTATGCTCATTCCCAGGCCCAGTTCTCTGTCCTACAAAATATAAGCTAGGGATATGTTTTAACCACCCACAGTTGCGGACAAAAAAGAGAAATATACACGTTTTACTGTGAAGCCTATGCACTAATTCAACAATGGTAACATGCATGTGTTGAGACGTGCAGCGTTTATTTTCCTAAGAAACTGGCGCCAAATTGCGAACGTGATACACCCATGCCATTGTTTTTTTTCCAGCATTAACTACATAGCTCGCAATATATGCTGGCACTATGGGTAGGAGATTGCAGCTATGTTAATAATAATAATAATGATAAAAATAATAATTGTCTTTTGAAAGTTGATTTTTATAAACATAAACATGTAAAAACTGAGTTACAATTAGGAGTATATTTTTTTAGCGTACACATGTGTAGACAATAGCACAGAGTATTATTCTTTTTGCAGGGTTTTTTGCTTGATGGTTTGGTCTTTAGAAAGTTAGCCTCGCATCAAGTTATGATAGAATTACTTCCATGCAAGTTTTTGAATGATGTATGTTCTTATATGTGCTGAACCCTAAGACAGTGCACCATCCCTTTGGAAATGCAGAAAATGTTTCACTTATGGAGGTGTTCAACTTAATGAACTTATAGTATAGATGTTCCTATTAATAGATTCCATGGGGGAAAAATTGGTAAAATATAAATAGGATGGTGCTAAAAAATGTTTCAAAATTTAGTGTTTAATGCTTCAAAGTCATCTACAAAATATTGACCAATCACTCTTTGTATTTCCTGTAAGAATGTGGAGATGAAATGTTCCAGCCTAATTCCTATTCTTAAATAAACTTTAGACTCTTAATTGCATTTTTTCCAGGTGTGAAGAAGGTGGTAGACCTTTGTGCTGCCCCAGGCAGTTGGAGTCAAGTCCTTTCAAGAAAACTCAGGTAGGAACTTGGCAGGGGTGATGGGTTTGAATGATCCCTTACATAGTACACATATATGGAAATTTAATTATTTAGAACTCCCCTTTAATGTTTTAAGTTAATATCAAGGGATGATATAAAGTTGATGAAATATGTAGTCCAAAGAAATATTATAGGGGTACATTACAAATTATTGATTTACCTTTGTAGAATGTAATTAAAAGTTGGAACATACTTGCTTTTCATCTTGCAATGGATAGATACATATTTAAAACCCTGAATCATAAATGTTAATCATATACAATATTAGTTAGTCTCTAAAGATGCTTACATCAAATATTTAGTGGAGAAGATCACTTGTATCTAGCAAAAGTTTTTAACAAAAGCAATTTTTGTTAATATTGGACAGTTTTGATATTCTGTATATTTTGCTGCTTCAGAGGTGAGGAGAGTGGTGAGAAGGAGGCCAAGATTGTGGCAGTTGATCTCCAGGCCATGGCACCCATCCCTGGCGTCATCCAGATACAGGGAGACATCACAAAGGTAAGTCTAGCTTCAGAGGTGAGGAGAGTGGTGAGAAGGAGGCCAAGATTGTGGCAGTTGATCTCCAGGCCATGGCACCCATCCCTGGCGTCATCGAGATACAGGGAGACATCACAAAGGTAAGTCCAGCTTCAGAGGTGAGGAGAGTGGTGAGAAGGAGGCCAAGATTGTGGCAGTTGATCTCCAGGCCATGGCACCCATCCCTGGCGTCATCGAGATACAGGGAGACATCACAAAGGTAAGTCCAGCTTCAGAGGTGAGGAGAGTGGTGAGAAGGAGGCCAAGATTGTGGCAGTTGATCTCCAGGCCATGGCACCCATCCCTGGCGTCATCCAGATACAGGGAGACATCACAAAGGTAAATACACAATTCTATTCCCAACTAGGGCTCCTTTTTAGGTGGTCTGCTAAAACTGAAAGCTGCTTTTACAGCTCAACCTATAATGACTTTAATACTTTGTAGTACCTGAAATTTACTTTACCATAGCCCTGCAGAAAAAAGGCATACCCTGAAGGTGTTGCTACTGACTGCTAGCTTCTCTCATGACTGCCCGGTTCAAAACCCAGTCAGGGCATGAGAAAAAGTTGCCAGTGACTAGGTTTAGGCAGTTGTTTTTGCAGGATGCTGGGTTTTTTCCACTGCTTACAACTAGCCTGTCACAATATAGCCTAAATTTGGCAGAAAAGTGACGCTAGTTGAAATTCCCAATTCTGAAGATAAAGACTGTCAGCTCCATGCCTTATCTTCATTATTTGTGAGGGAGCTCTTTAACCCATTAATGCTCACAACGCCCAAAAGCGACCAGGCAACTCCCTGTGAAATGTTTTGTAAAATTATTTTTTATTCACAAGATATTGTCACACTAGTACATATCAGACTCAGACAATACTTTCTCTTTCTAGACGATCTCTTAAGCATGAATGTGTTCAGCAATAAGTGGGTTATTACTGGTCTGGCTGCCTACCACTTTCTCCTGCAGAGAACATGTTTATTAAGATATCATCGAGCAGACTTCACCATTGAGATTTTTTGTTGTAGGTTTCGACGGCTTGGGAGATCATCAGCCACTTTGAGGGGGATCAGGCAGATCTGGTGGTGTGTGACGGAGCCCCTGATGGTAGGTGCTGTCTGTGGGCGAGAAAAGCGATAAGATATGTCTAAATTAACTAACACATGAAGGGTTTGGCTTAAATAGCTATAATCTTTATTAAGTTTTGGTTTTCTGAAATAATCTTTTACATAAACACATTAACAAAGGGACTGTTCTTGTCGATGCTCATAAAAGATCATTTGAAAATTAAATGATTTTGTTTGTCATTACATTATTGATACTCATTATAGCCAATTAGCAATGTATGCTTTTGTTAGTAAAATAAACATTTAAAAATCCCTGTTTAACACATTGCTGTTGGAAATGACTCCATAGTAAAATGTCAAATGTATCAGATCTGAAATATCCATCCCTTTTAATGTTGTTCATGTTTCTAATTTAAATGTAAATTTTTACTTTATTATGGCTTGTTGCTTAGTCATTATTCAACAACTTTATAAAATGTTATTTTATAATTGTGTATTTGATTGTGTATCTAGCTGCAATATCGAATGTGTTGATAGGATATGAACCACTTATATTTTTGTTTTCCAGTGACTGGCCTCCATGACATAGATGAATACATACAAGCCCAACTCTTACTTGCTGTGAGTGTTTGTCAGTTATAAGATGGATAAGATGCTCAATATTTTGTCAGTTTAATTCCTATTGAACATATAACTGATCATTTTCAGTTCATGGTTGAAAGCAGCAGACTTTTCTATTGTCCTGATATTATGTATTGTATAAATACTCTAAAACTAAAAATATTGATGTTTTAAAATGCATGAAAACACAATTTTAGATAGATCTGTCAACCTAATTTTGAGCCATAGTCACACTATGTTTTTTAGTCATAATGTATCACTCCAGTTTATATACTGAAGTTAGCGATTTCATCCCAATTTTTCCTGGTCAAAAAAAGTATAAAAAATAAACAGAAAAAAATCTGTTTTACTTTTGCAGTAATTCGATTTCATCTTCCATAACAATTTTTACACTTCTCTGATATTTAATTTTGAATCGCAACTATTCAATACGAAAACAAACTGACTCATACTCGCACTTAATCAGATTACAGTTGCTAATTTCTATTAATAGAAAATGAAAAAAAAGAAATTCAGAAATAATTATTTCAATATTGATACATATAGGATTAACCATTTCATGAATATGCTTTGTAATACATGTCAAATGCTGACATTTCTCTTTCAGGCCTTGAATATCACTACTCATGTTCTGAAGGAGGGCGGCACATTTGTAGGCAAGGTGAGTTGAAAGGACTGCAGCAAATGACTTTGTTAGATGGTGATTGGCTGATGTTTCAGCTAATATTTCATTTGTGTTAATTCAGCATTTATGGATTTAAAAGAAATGAATAGATTTATAGATTTCTAAGGCAAAAAAAGGAGTGAGCTGCCTTGTCACTTTCAGGGCAGGAAATATAAAAAAGATCGGAAATCAGTCAGAATCATGGATTCGGGAAATATAAGGATAGGGAAATGTAAGTGTTCTGCAGTATTCAGTATTGACAGGAAGGCTTTTTAGAGATATATTTCTAAACCAATGGATGCACAGTGACAAATAGAATTTGTTGTGTTTTGAGAATGGTTGTCTGTTTTCCAGGACTTGTATACCTGCATCCACACACTTTTGACTTCTGTTTGTACATCTACGTAGGTTATTCATACCAAGAGCTCTTAAAACCCATCCTTGCTGTAAACACATATTTTTATTGATTGATTATAGATTTTCCGTGGCAAGGATGTGACCCTGCTCTACTCACAGCTAAAGATATTCTTCCCTCTGGTCACGATCGCTAAGCCCCGCAGCAGTAGGAACTCCAGTATAGGTAAGAACACAAATATATCAGATCAAATGGATTACTTTATTCTAGAAATTTAGATATGCCTAAATTTAATTTATATTAATCTTTGATAGGGTCTTACATTTACTTAGCAGGGCTCGACATTAACCTTTGAAAACAGATGCCCTGCAGGGCAGGTGACCTGGAACTTTTACCTGCCCTGAAATATTTTCACCTGCCCTGCAAAAAACTCCCTGACAAGCTTTTTGGTTTCATTTCATTCATTGTGATAACTGTGTGTACCCATATCCTTGTGTGTTCATGCCATTTTATTTCTTTTCTGCACTTATGTGTGATATTAAAGGCAGGGCTCAACGTTAACTTACGAAACCTCCTGCCCTGCAGGGCAGGTGACCTGGACCTTTTACCTGCCCTGAAAACTTTTTACTTGCCCCGGGCAGGCGGGCAGGCCTTAACGTCGAGCCCTGCTTAGAGGTATAGTGTTCTAGGTCTTAGCCAGGATTTACTTACTTCCCAAAATTGGCAAATAGGAATTTTTTGGAAATCATTTTTTCAAGGGTGACCACCCCTATCTTGCTGATGGCGATTGTCACTCTTTAGTCCCACTGTCATATTTTACCCTAAAAAATCTGTCAAATTACCAGTTACATCAATTCCCTTTTAAATTACCAGGAATTTACAGTGCTAGCTCTTCTCAAATTTCATATAGTCCAACACCATATCACAAATAACATAAAATCAAACAAGTGAAGTTGCCTTTTTATTTGTACTGTATTTTATTGTATTGTGTTGTAGCGTATCAAATTGTATTGTGTTGTAATCTTCCATTATTGACAGAAAATTAAGGTTCACAAACATACACAAATACATGAAGCATTAAGAATTTAGGACTTTAAGACTTGACTTAACAATGACAGAGGCAATATTTGGTTGTTATAATTATTTTGTGTGCTCAAAAATATAATGTATATAGAATTGATTGTAGGACACTTTACGTGACTGATCATATGTTTCATATGTTTTATTCATTGTGTGTGCTCAAAAATACACTGTATATACAGTTGTTGTAGGACACTTTACGTGAATGACCATATGTTTCATGTGTTTTATTCATTGTGTGTGCTCAAAAATACACTGTATATAGTTGATTGCAGGATACTTCTCATGAATGATCGTATGTTTTGTCTGTACTTCCAGAGGCATTCATTGTGTGTCAGAAATATTCTCCTCCCGCTGGTTACGTTCCCAACATGTCCAATCCTCTACTGGATCACCACTATGGTATGTATGATAGGGGCTCTGTGAGCTAACCGCTGGTTACGTTCCCAACATGTCCAATCCTCTACTGGATCACCACTATGGTATGTATGATAGGGGCTCTGTGAGCTAACCGCTGGTTACGTTCCCAACATGTCCAATCCTCTACTGGATCACCACTATGGTATGTATGATAGGGGCTCTGTGAGCTAACCGCTGGTTACGTTCCCAACATGTCCAATCCTCTACTGGATCACCACTATGGTATGTATGATAGGGGCTCTGTGAGCTAACCGCTGGTTACGTTCCCAACATGTCCAATCCTCTACTGGATCACCACTATGGTATGTATGATAGGGGCTCTGTGAGCTAACCGCTGGTTACGTTCCCAACATGTCCAATCCTCTACTGGATCACCACTATGGTATGTATGATAGGGGCTCTGTGAGCTAACCGCTGGTTACGTTCCCAACATGTCCAATCCTCTACTGGATCACCACTATGGTATGTATGATAGGGGCTCTGTGAGCTAACCGCTGGTTACGTTCCCAACATGTCCAATCCTCTACTGGATCACCACTATGGTATGTATGATAGGGGCTCTGTGAGCTAACCGCTGGTTACGTTCCCAACATGTCCAATCCTCTACTGGATCACCACTATGGTATGTATGATAGGCGCTCTGTGAGCTAACCGCTGGTTACGTTCCCAACATGTCCAATCCTCTACTGGATCACCACTATGGTATGTATGATAGGCGCTCTGTGAGCTAACCGCTGGTTACGTTCCCAACATGTCCAATCCTCTACTGGATCACCACTATGGTATGTATGATAGGGGCTCTGTGAGCTAACCGCTGGTTACGTTCCCAACATGTCCAATCCTCTACTGGATCACCACTATGGTATGTATGATAGGGGCTCTGTGAGCTAACCGCTGGTTACGTTCCCAACATGTCCAATCCTCTACTGGATCACCACTATGGTATGTATGATAGGGGCTCTGTGAGCTAAGACGTTCCGTAGGATTCTTTTAAGCCATTCATGCTCAGGGGTTCCTTGAAATGTAGTCTGGATCTGTGGTACTTTTGGCAATAACTTCGTAATCAAGATTGATTTGGAGGCGAGTTGTTGGTAGTTTTCTTATTAACTTTTCATCTACAATATTTTCCCTATATATGCTTTCGCATGAAAGATTTCACAAAATTATTAGGCAGTTTTTGTAACTGAGCATTAAATTGTAAAGATCAATCTTATATATGATCAGGGTTTTATTATTTTTTTTTTTTTGGGGGGGGGGGGGGGGGGGGTGGGAGGGCTGACACCTGACATGTGTATAGATAAATTGTTCAAAAAATTGTCACCAGGTGTCATTGATTTATAAGCATTTATAAAACTTTGATCAGTGATTAGACAATTCAATTGATAACCAAATCATTTCCCAACAAACTATCTTTTAGACATGGCTGAAGTAGTCTGTCCTTATCGACACCGTTAGCTTTAAATGTAATGGGTATAAAGATTGTAAGTAGCTGAGTAGATAAATCTCGATGGGCAGAAATGTTGTGATTGCTTATTTAGGCAGTGATTAGTTTAAATTGTGGCAGTTGAAAACCCTGGTCAAGTGAAATAACCTCAGGGCACTTTAACATTCTATTACAGATGTTGATTTTAACAGTTTAGAGGGCCCTAACCGGACCATCGTACCCTTCCTTGCCTGTGGTGACCTCAGCGCCTACGACTCCGACAGGACATACCCTCTGGAGGTAGGTAGTGGTTGTTGTCTTTGTAGTCCTCCCTGTTGCTTTGCGAACTGATCCTAGCTGAGCAGTCTATGTTGCATGACCTGGCATAGATGGCTGGTGAAGAGAGAAGTCAAACCATATACATACACCACAGTGTGGTTTGAGGAGCCCTCCGACCACCAGCAATGATGGGTAATGTAACGGATACCGCTCAGGTAGGATCTATTTCTATTATGACATGACATGACATTTATTCATCATTCATTTTGAGTCACCCTAATAGGCCAGGTGACTTGTTGCAACATATTACAAAATAAAACCTGTGCAATACAATGAGAAGTTATGTTCAAAAGAATTGCAATGCTACTAGAAGCAGTTGTAACTTGCAATACAACAAACCTTTCTTATATAACACAAAACAACTAAAATACAATACTCTTACAAAATAGTTGCAATGATATGCAAAAAAGCTTTCAAACAATAGAATGGAGTGCTATTATGATCTATGATACTTTTGATGTTTACTTTAGTATTAGGAATAATTCAGCAAAATATTTGTAGAGAGTCACTGGTGATGTTCTGAATGATGTACCTCTTTCAAATATTTTCCCAGATTGCTTTTGGCTGCAAGATAATATCAAAGTTGTCAGGCTGTTTTTGATGTCTGTTTGAGCAATAAAGCATTGAAGTACATGTAGAAATATTGATCATAACATTACCAACAACTCCAATACTTTGTAAAATAATTCCTAAAGGTTATTTTCAAATAAATCATGGAGCCAGGCGATAATTTCTTAATGAATTGTAAGTATAAATGTGTTAAAAATAAAAAATCAACTACTTTCAGCTTGAGGAAGGCAAGGAATACCTGTACCACCCACCCACTCAGTCACCTATCAACCCACCCTACAAGCAGGCCTGCCAACTCAAGAAAAAAGACTTGTTATCTAAACCAGACGCTCAACCTGGTGGCAAGAAAAGTCCTAAGAAAAAGGACAGCAAGCGAAAAACTCCTAAAAAGACTGTCATGCACCAGACCAGGGCAGCCTCGGATCAGACTGAGGCTCATGACCTTCAGAGTTCAGAGGTCAAGAAAAGTTCAAGGTCACAGGAAGGTGATGATTCAGAGGTGACAGGTGCTGCATCCATTGAGAAGCTTACTTTGGAGGATGTGTGAAGTAAACAGGTGCAGAGATCTGGGAGAAAGAACCATAGAGCAGGAAGCAGGGGACACAATGAAACTTACTAGTGTCTGGACAGGGCTTAACCCTTATGCAGCTGGTGGCTAATTCAGCCAATACAAACTGATGCAAAAAATCTGAATTTGATTGAAACCCTGGCAAATGAGAGTACTCAGCAAGAGCAATCCAATGAATACCAACATGACAGGGTTAAGATGATTTACAAAAATCTTTATGCCCTTGAGCTTTGGAAGAAAGTAGCTTCAGCATTGGAAGGGTTAAAATTATCTTATTTGCTTCTTGCTCAAACACATGGCCTGATAACTTAGAGACGTATTTGCGAAATATTCAAAGAGAGAATGTTCAGCTCTTCAGCAGTAACAACTTACTGTCATAGTTCTCAGCATTTTGTTTTTAATTTTCAAGATTTTACATATGCAAGATTATATGTATGGTCCAGATGTTAATGGGTTAAGGCAGGTCCAAGCTTCTGGGGCAAGTGGAAACATAATGCAGGCATAGCTCTTCCTCTTGGGTGTCTGAGACACATTTAAGGTGGTGAAGCCGTTATCTTTAGTATTTAAAACATTCCAGATGGATCTGGTCTGGGTCTTAGCCATGATTTAGAAAAAGGTCTGTCAAAAACAGCATTCACAAAATCCTGGCCTTCCAGATTTAGCTACTGCGCTTCTTGAAATTCGTACACCAGCTACATCTTATAGCCTATTGTGTCAAAAAGGGCAATATATGCTTCGTCCGTGCCTTAGAAGATAGGTTGGTAAAAAGTATGGTTATTAGTCAAAAAAAGATGAAAAATGTTTTTGTATGTATGAGCCACCTTTATTTATAAGATACTCTTAAATGAATTATGATACGTACCAGATGGTATCTATTCTTGAGCGTGCTGTCATGCTAAGTGCCTGGTCTGCCCACACCCCTGCTCTGATATGCCTTTACTGTACTTGTGGGCAAGATGCTTAGAATTAAAATTTAACTCAAACTAAAATTGTCCTTTTGAATTCTATAGCTGATTATTAATCTGGCTGTTAGGCTATTTCCTGCAGTAGCAAGCTGCTCTTTTAGGGTCTAAGCCAGGATTTATAAAGTAAGTTTCCAAAATTGGCTATTTTAGATTTTTCAAGGGAGACCACAAATATATTCAAATGACAACCATAAATTATTTATTTGCTTATTAAGAAAATGCATGATGTTTTACATAATGTCATAAGAATGTATTGAGGTAAAAATATTCAATTATTTGCCTGAAATAGAACATCTTAGAAATTCCCCATGAACATTGTTGGATGTCCTGATGTGTGGTCTCTGAGGGTTTAGGTATCCAAATGATGCCTGCTGGCTTGAGCCTGTCCCTCACCTAGCATTAACATATCATGGCACTTGTTTGTCAGATGATTTGGTATCTTTTTTGCTGGAAGTAATCACATTCTCAACCATTTATTGCTTGACAATAATGTTTGGACTTATGATCACTCAATATGTTGAGTGTCATCGTACAGAAATTTCCTTTCGTGGAAAGGCAAGAGAGGATAGTCTTGTGTGTCAATTAAGCAGCACAACGCACACAAAACCGTAATTTCACGTGTATAAGACGCATGTTTTTACATATGACGCACACCCTCAAATCGGGGGTGCATCTTAAATATAAAGCTAGAAATCTAAGGTGTTTTTTTATTGAGTCCCCAGGCCACACAGAGATTTGAAATTGATGACCTGGGGCGCCATCTACTAATAGATGATGTGAATAATAGATGATGTAATGAAGTCCCAACTTAGTTGTGTCTAAAAGTCCTGATTTGCCACTCTGGCATGTCCTGTATATATTACTTGGTATATTACTTGTGTAATAAAGCTCATTGGATTGCGGTTATACTGGTTTTCTAGTGTTATTCATGAGGAATTGATTTTTTTACCCTCCACTTACATATCGACAGCGATGCTACAAAAAGCTGACCTCACGTAAAGGGGGTTTGCTAAGGCCTATACATCATTTAAAGGCCTGAACAAGGGGACCGTCTTATGTACAGGTATATCTTGTAAACATGAAATTACGGTCTCACCACTATGTACACTGTGTGTGAAATGTGCCCTATGGGTTGATCACAGCTGTGGTGTGTTGGCCAAGGACTCCACCAAAGGCCAGTCTGTTGTTTCTTAGGTGAGCTGGTAGAAATGCTAATTCCAGTACAGATGCTGTGGCACTAGCTTTGGGACAGAGGCTTCAAAACAGGTCAAATCCAACTGGCACTTCTAACCTTGCCAAATCTTAAGCATTACAAGCTGTACCCTTCAGATACTACCTGTATTTGTTATTTTTGATGTAGATTTCATTAATCATGCAAAACTTCATTATATATTTACTATTTATCGATGCAGGGATTTATTATTGGTACAGAGGCTGAAAGTGCTGCACGCTCCTACACTGATTGTCTGGACGGATTTCTGTACTTTGACACCAGCCATAGAATGTTTTTAAATTGTATTTTGCAAGTACAGATTGACACCAATAAAATGAATAAAAGATCCCAGATGTTTTGTTATTTCTTTAGGATGGTTGGTTGCTATGCACATTCATCATCTGGTCAGATATAAACATGCTGGATTAAACATCAGTGTAGTCATGTAGAGTTAATAGTGATCTAGACTGAATGTGGCAAGGAAGAAAGGGCAACTCTACCCTCCCCCTCTCCTCACCCTCTCTCTCTCTCTCTCTCTCTCTTCTCTCTCTCTCTCTCTTCTCTCTCTCCTCCTCTCTCTCTCTCTCTCTCTCTCTCTCTCTCACTCTCTCTCTCTCTCTCTCTCTCTCTCTCTCTCTCTCTCCTCTCTCCTCTCTCTCTCTCTCCTCTCTCTCTCTCTCTCTCTCTCTCTCTCTCTCCTCTCTCTCCTCTCTCCTCTCTCTGTATACATCTAGCTGTTTTACAGGGGTATATTGGAGAGGAAAGCTAATCACCATCTCATATCAAATTCATTTGTTACAGTGTAATTCCTTATTTTGATGAGCAATCACGTCCAACCCTTAGAATTCACATAATTCCAACATTGCAGGTCCACAAGGAGGAAACAAAAGAAGAACAAATAAGGCATTGAAATTTTGTCTATGAAACCAGATAAAATTGCTATCACAAGTCCATTTGTACTTGGAATTCAGCTTGGATATTATTGCTAGGCACTAGCAGAAGAAACTTCAAATCCTACTTGTACTTGTCATTCCTTTATGTCCCATATTAATAACATGTTGATATCCAATCTCTACAGAAGAATGTGATAATTTTTCAAGTTGAAATTTTCATTTCTTTTTTAATTCAATATTTTATTTCAAATTTGAATTTGATAATTCTAAAACGTTAACTAAACTCCTGTATGATGCTATGCAAGGTTGTGGAATGGAGTGAGGTCGAAGGCTTAAGAGTCTAAGCTTCACTTTAAAAACCTAACACTCCACAATAAATAGGGACATCAATCAAAGCCTATAATTCCTCTCAGCAAGTGTCATATCAATGCAACTTGGGATTCCACATTTTATTAAAAAGGGTTGAAAGTTGAATTGTATTAACGTTTCACCTTGATGTTTTTAAAAGATACTTTTAACAGGAAGATATTCTCAAATTCACGACGTCTATCTGGGGACTATGGTCATGAATGGGTTAAGACAGACAAGTATATATATTTATATATATATATATATATATATATATATATATATATATATATATATATATATATATATATATATATATATATATATATATATATATATATATATATATTACACATATATAAACACATTTTCGTGATAGTACTGTGATAAATCTTTAGACTTGTCCTTACTACCTATGAGTATCAAAGGTATTATTTTCACTTCTTTTTAATCCTCATTATTGGAATAATCATTATATACTTAAATCGTTGTTGGCAGTTATTATTATAATGTTAGGGAATGATTTGGCAGTAATGATAGTAATGCTAAAAGGCAAATGAGGTAGGTATATTTGTTGTTTTGACTATCATATCTTTAACTCAATACTCATGTGTGCAGGGAAAATTACAGGCATATAAACTTTCACCTTAAGCTAACATAGTCTGGTACTTATGGATAAATTCAAATGAAAGTACCTTTTTGGTTTTAACAATTCATCGGCAAATACTGTTCAAATATCAAAATGTATGCGAGTGGGTGAACAAGCAATTACAGATAAAGAGTTGAGGTAATTCATCAGGATTTCTGATAGGTTGCTCACATGACTATAAATGCTCTCCAGATGCTAACTGGCTAACACGCAATTACATAGAGAGATTTGAGTAATTGATTATCATGTTAATGAATAATTGAATAATCTTATGATGGTTTTTGATTGGATGATGTTTATCATTGATTGTCTTGTGTCCTCACTCATCCAAGTGGTGTGAATAAACCCTGAAAGGTTAACCCGGGTCTTTATTCCATTCTAGGTAAACATACACAATTTTGTTCTTTCATTTGCACCACATCTTTTAATCCTGCATATTGCTGTATGAACATAGTCTTGTAGTGTGCCACATCCTCTCATCTGAGTGCAACCAAGCATTCTCTGTACAATCTCACTTGATATCAGGCCTGCCCTCTTCAATATGCTTCAGGAATGTGGCAAACCATCTGAAATGAATTACAATTAGGAAATATTTAATAATTATAACAATAATGATAATAATCATATTAATAATTGATATTTGATATAGCTCTCTTTCCACCTATAATGTTCAAAAGCGCTTTTAAAGAATAATCAGTGTACAGATCTTTATAGTCCGTATAGCACCCTTGATGTTGTCAGGGAGCTCATTCCAAAGGCGTGGTGCATGGGCACAGAAAGCTCTGTCACCAAACCTTTTTAGATTAGTGCGTTGTATCTGTAGCAGGTTCCTGGTGTTTGATCTTAGAGTATTTGTATTGGCTAGTTTGATTAACAGTTCCCTTAAGTATAGAGGGGCACATCCTTGCATGCATTTGGAAGTCAAGAGCAGAATCTTGAACTCAATCGTTTCCCTGATGGGCAGCCAGTGAAGATCTTTTAGAATTGTTGTAATGTGAATGTGATCATACTTTTTGGAGCCACTCACCACTCTGGTGGCATTGTTTTGGACTTTTTGGAGCCTGCAAAGTTGCTGATCAGTTGAGTCCACAGAGAAGTCCATTACAATAGTCAAGGTGTGATGTCACCAGTGAGACAATGACACCCTTGTTGTATCAGTATTGAGATTTTTTCTTATTTTTCCAATGTTTCTAAGGTGGTTATTTGCAGACTTGATAGCTTTTGATACATGTGCAGACATATTCCTGTTTGGATCTAAAACAGCACCCGGATTACCAATTGGTTCATTAAGAACTGGTACAATTACACCATTTATGGTAATATCGGTGCTAGGAGTATCGTTTTTTGCCCGCATCTGCCCTACATATCCTGGTTAAAGGTGGCTGGTATTCAGTCATAGGGTTTGTTCAAAGAGGGACCTTAAGCAAATGCATGATGACTTTCTTAATTCTAGCAATAATACACTTGACCCTTCTCAAGGGTGATGTACCTACAATGCTTACCTATGACAGATTTGTTCCTTTACTCCCTTCTCCTCTTGCTGCCGACCCTGCAATTGATCCGCCCGCGGAAACATCGGCTAAAAAACAAACAAATACATAGATACATAGATACATAGATAGATACATAGATACATGCATAGATACATGCATACAGTAGGTATGTACTTACATATGCATATGTATGTATGTATAATTTTATATGTGTGTATATATAAATAAATAAATATATATATA
>OZ012697.1:15796536-15874482 GCA_963942565.1 Maea johnstoni | reverse complement strand
GCGCTGTTCTTAGCATTTTTACTTTAATAAATTACTTCTACAGTTAATAATAATAATAATGATAATATATATATATATATATATATATATATATATATATATATATATATATATATATACATATATATATATATATATATATATATATATATATATATATATATATATATATATAGATATATATATATATATATATATATATATATAAATATATATATATATATATATATATATAAATAAATATATATATATATATATATATATATATATATATATATATATATATATATATATATATATATATATATATATATATATTCATATAGCATATACTCCAAATAGGCTAGTGGACCAACAAAACGTGGTCAATTTGGAAATACGTCACTTTTTCTGGCCTATTTCGGCGGTGTCGTGACTAGCCATTTGTAAGTGGTGGAGGAGAGCGGAGGAGTGCCTGGCGAAAGCCACCGCCTAACACCAGGTCACTGGTGAGGTCTTCACACTGCGGACTTATTGACCTAGCGGAGCTCCCGGACTTAATGGGAAGGTATATAATCTTTTCTTTCCAAAGTTTCTTTCCGAATTTTTTGAGACCTAATTGTAGTTGTAGTTTGTCGTTGAGTTGAGTTACCCTTAACATACAGACTACCTCGAAAGGAGTTAATTTGACTGGATAGACCAAATATCATCTGCCCACTGACTCTTCATTATAAAGCACTTTTTGAACATTATAGACGGAAAAAACGCTAAATCAAATATCAATTTATTATTATTGTTATTAAAACAATTGAGTGGCACCTTGCTCACATGCCGCCTCAATACAATTGTTTCATTAGAGTCCCATATCTCTAAGTAATGTGGTTGTTTCCCGAGGTGGGTAGGAGTTTATTTGGACTGTTGGTTGATATGACATCCTACCAACACATGTTCGCATTTATCATCCTCACTGGCCAAGTAAGACGGATGGGGGGGGGGGGGGGGGGGGGGGGGGGGTGCACGGCGGCGGCGGCGGAGGGCAGACGACGGGGGATAGGGAATAAATAGTCCTACATGCACAGCTACTGCCGTCCTTGGTATCATCGTCTCCCACTGTCTGGCTTCTTGCACTTGGACTCTAGCCAGACAGACAGACAGACAGATATAACATGGAGTGCCCTTTCAACATCAGGCGTCTATGAATAGCGTTACTAATAGAACTCTGGGCTCCGAGCACCGATTGACATGCACGAAAGTTGCCAGTGACTTGAGGTGAGGCGGTGGTCTCCCTGGGCTACTAAGTATTTATCCGCCGTCAAGACTTTTTAATGCCAAATATGTAACGATAAATGAATAATTTCGATATATATATATATATATATATATATATATATATATATATATATATATATATATATATATATATATATATATATATATATATATAGTTAAAAAGTAGTACACGAGAAGAGTAAAGGTTTCCATTTCAATATCCAAAGGCTCTCCCGTATAATCGGGTAGTAGTAGTAGTAGTAGTAGTAGTAGTAGTAGTAGTAGTAGTAGTAGCAGCAGCAGCAGCAGCAGCAGCGGCAGTAGTAGTAGTAGTAGTAGTAGTAGTAGTAGTAGTAGTAGTAGTAGCAGCAGCAGCAGCAGTAGTAGTAGTAGTAGTAGTAGTAGTAGTAGTAGTAGCAGCAGCAGCAGCAGTAGTAGTAGTAGTAGTAGTAGTAGTAGTAGTAGTAGTAGTAGAAAACGAAGAAGAAGAAGAAGAAGATACGATAGAGGTGATCAAGAGTATAATAGAGGTGAAACTCATCACATTGACTATCATCATTATCATCGTTGTCAATGACGAAAACAACAGGTACTGACGACAGCAACGGCACAATTGTTTGCGAATTGCTTAGACCCATTTTAAGTTTATACGGAAAAGATTAGAGCGAAGGCAAATTACTTTTCTTTGGCCTTTTCAGACTATAAAACAGGGCCCTAAATACCTCGCTGAAGTGGCGCTTGGAATGTAGCTTTCATGGGAGATATTGTGTTCTCCTGGCTTATCATCAAGTGCCCATTTAGCCAGTAGTCCTTCTCGTAATCAGACGTTTCACTGCTGAGATGTCAAAAGGCGCTCTCCGTTGACAGTTGTTAAGAGTAAACAATGCCCTGACCCTGACTCCCATATCGCACATAATATCTCAGCACTGACGACGCAACTCCTAGGGGTCACACTCAATCACGTGACATGTATATATATATTTATATATATATATATATATATATATATATATATATATATATATATATATATATATATATATATATATATATATATATATATATATATATATATATATACGTATATATATTTACACACACATATACATGTAATGTGTGTTTATGTGTAAATTGTAAGCACATCGCACTTGATCATATTGCTATAAAGTAAGATAATAGAGATGTAATGCCAAAATACGTCCTGTTTCTCACTACCATCCTCGATCCCTGGGTCAGCGCCTGCTCGGTGCTCGCTTTCAACCAAATGATTGTACATGTGGATTCGTAAATGAAACCTCACTCCAAGCGTATGTGTTTCAGGGGCGTAACGGTTAACTTTGTTTGTCCATGAATCTCCCATATTTTGGAGTATGCTATTACGTGCTGCCGAAACACAGCTCCTCCTTAAGACCGTGATGGGCTACTGAGAATTATAATGCGGACATGTATTCGTAGTAAGAGAAAGCTAGCAATTCATGGGTAATTTTAGACCATAATTTCAGTTCCGGGGAAATCTTTATTTATTCTTCCATCACGAGCAAATAAAGCCAAATACAATGATCACTGTTGCGTGTTCTCTATCGTGTGAGGAGGGACAGGGATAGGAACTATTCCACGACGGTGTCTGTGACATTCGGAATTTGGAAAGAGGTTACTCAAAATGGTCCGATATTTTTAAAAGGAAAACACTTCATCACATTACAACCATGGGCACTTATTGGCTTCTTTAAAAATGTATACAAGACCTTCCAGCAATGCCCTAGCATTTCCAATGAAGAAGAAAGGGGAAATCTTATATATTTGCGCGCAATTGAAACTTTAAAAAATATGAAAGTAGTAATGTGTTATTTCCATGGGTGTGGGTATTCAAATGAAGCCCGGATACACTACTGGCTTAGGCCTGTACCCCGAGGGAAGGGCAGGTATACATGTAGCATACACCACGTGTGCAAGTAGGTATTACACAGCGACCGTCACATTAAAGTACTTAATTACAAGTCAAATCACGCCTTATTGACGTTGACTTCTCTCTGAACCAAAACAACGACAATTCCCGAATATTCATGACGAGTTAACGATTTTTCATGTTACACACCGTTTATCGTAACGACAGTTAAGTCAAAGCAAGTGATAGCTGTGGTAGCCATCTAGGTTTGACAGAAATACTATCAGCATCGTGAACAGGGAGTATACGCGGAGAACCCGCTTGTGGCATGTTCTCAGGAGAGGACAAGTGTCAGTGCTTAGCCAACAGGGTGCGAGAAGCCACGTGATCGTGATGTTGCTGATCTTATGTTAGCCCTTGCTCACAACAGCCGAATAGTTTTGATAAAATCTTGCAGGCAAAAGCAGTGTTAGGAACTTATTTGAAGGAGTAATGTTAATCAGAAGAATGCCAACAGCTTTCCTTCAAATGATTTGTAAAATGATTCTTAGATCATTGTCAAAAGTATCCTAGATCCAGCCAGTCTCTAAATGAACTTTTGAGCACTAATGAGTTAACACTCAGTAAACCTCCATATTATCCCGTTTTATTTGTATCTAATGTGTTCTGATTAGAGTTAGTATAGGTAGAGTGATAACTATGTGCATGGCAAGCGTTTTCAAAGAAGGATAGGAAGGTTGAACCTGGAGAGAGAGAGAGAGAGAGAGAGAGAGAGAGAGAGAGAGAGAGAGAGAGAGAGAGAGAGATTACTTGTAGACAGAATGCTCTTCGGTGACAAAAACATCACCGATAATCCAAATATTTTGGCTATAAAGGGTTAACTAATTTACCGAAAGGACGTTCAATTGAGTAGAATTGTGCCTTGCATTTGTTTGTATAGATTTCCACTATTAACGACCACCTACGCTCTCCAACCACGAGTGTTGCTATTCACGTTCACTTTGCGACCACACACAAGGCCTGACAAAGACAATGAAATATCTTGATATTCATTCAGCAATACTTACAAATGTTCGACTGAAAGTTGCTGTTTTTGTGTCGATTTAAATTAAGAGGGTTGATGACATCCACAAAACGAACATTCCCAAAGTTGGCAAATTTTATGTGTGATGTTCGAAGTTGTCAGAACATGTGTGCACTCCAGATGTTAATGGGTTAAGTTGAATAGAAGCCAAGTCATCTTCCCTGAATCCATCTCTGATGCAAGCTGTGAAATACCGCACCTTCTACTTTATCTCTCGCCATCTCCACATGTTAGCCCGTTCAACCAGGGCTCTCTGTGGTAGTTCTTCGCAGCGGCTACACCTCCCGGCCTTTTTGCATTTGTTTTGTTTTCTTTGTCTTTTGTTTGAGTGTGTATGTTAAGTTTTGGACGTTTTTGTAATTGTGATTTATCTTTCTATTTCTCCTTAGTCTGTAATTTGAGTTACTTTTCATTGTGTAATAGCGTTTCTTTGTTCCTTTCAAAATGTTTCTTTGGGATTATATGGAATTCGGCCAATACACTGCTACTACATTACTACTACTACTTTTGGATTTGAATTTGAATTTTGTTTTTCGTCACATTTATGCCAATTGTGGCTAATTCGTGACTAGCCAGTTGTAAGTAGTGGAGGAAACCGGAGTACCCGGGGAAAACCACCGCCTAGCTCCAAGTCACTGGCAACTTTCTCACATGCCCAGGCCGGGATTCGAACCCAGACAGTGGTGAGAGGTCAGTGGCGGCGCCTTAGACCACACGGCCGTCAGAACAGACCCTACTACTACTACTACTACTACCACTACTACTACTACTACTACTACTACTACTACTACTACTACTAGTGTTTCTAACTTTTTGAAAATCATGTAATATGTTTTTGGCTAGATTTGGAATTCGAAATCGTATTTAGTATATATTAACCTTTTTGCCACATTAAGGATAGATCGTGTCTAACTACGTGTTATTAGTGTCAGAGGAAACTAGAACACCTAAACAAAAAACCGACTCACCCTAAATTACTAGAAACCTACACAGATACTTCAAGTCGGATTCTAACCTGCGACCTTTGCCTGTGCTGACAGATAGAGAGCACGACGGTTACGCATTAAGCTAGACCATTCAACTATCGGGCAACCCCGTCTGTCGAAATGCAAATATTGTGCACACTATGGCATAGCATCATCTGATTGAAGCCAGGTTTCCGAATGTAATTCTCCTTCGAATGATTTTAAGGTACGGTGTTCATGTGGAAAATTATTCTAACGTTGGAAATCGGTGTACACGGTGGAAACCATTTATTAACCACATATTATTGACATCGTGCTCGATGCTGCTTATGGCGGAATTCTAACCTCGAATACAGACACAGTTTCAAATCGGTGCATTATACCGCTCAACCATAGGGGCCACCACCCACTTCCCAAAACCACCGGAGCGTGCAGGAACTGCCAGCATAAAAAGGTCACACGTGTATTTCACAATCACCATTCACATCGCGTAGCAATTAGGAAATTCCTGCGGTGTTTTTTCGTTCCGTTTAATCACATACACAGAGATGAGTGGGGGCCACTGGCGCATGGAATGAGAAAACAGGAATTGTATCGAATGCGTTTTTGGAGTTGGGGTCTGCGTAACCTGCACAGGATCTCAGAAGGTCGTCGGTCACCTGATGGCCGAATGGTCTTAGGCATTGTTACTGACTGGTCACTGTCTCTAACCAGTGCCAGTCCACTGGGTTCGAATCCCAGTTGGGGCATGTGAGAAAGTTGCCAGTGCCCTGGTTACCTCTGTAACTCACAAAGGGCCTTACCTTGAAGTGGCAGAAAAAACGTGACGATAATAAAGGAATTCCTAGATACCCTGGCAGACGACTGACTTTGGGTCAGTTGGTGGTTTTCCCGTCCGAGGTATTCAGCTACTAACAGCTGGCTAACCGCAATTTATCCTGAACATGGCGGACACATCACGAAAGGGGAATTTGTTTATCCTCGTCTCTTTTTCCATTAAAAGCCAAATCACAACAGATATGTTTCAAATAGGAAAGTCGCAACGCCCGGGGAGAACCAGCGACTCGCCCTCTGTGACTGACACGCCTCGAGTGGGCTACAGACCGTGGTGAAACAAGTGGAGCAATCCGTGCACATTAGACCGCGCAGCCACGGGGACACCCCTAGCGTCATGGATAGGCATCGCAGAGCGTGAGGAGAGTGAAACCTTCCATTGGGAACACCTAGGAAAGGTACACTCGCTTACCAAGTGCAATTCGTACCTTACACGTTGAGAAAATCTTGGGAAAACAGTCCAGTTTATACATTGCAAATTGAGAAAAGCTTGAGATTGTACCTTCCATGTTGAGGAAAAAACTTTGAGATTTAAACAGCTCGTGTGACCGCTTTTGCCCCGGTCCCATTGTGTTTACATCTCTGAGGAGTCACAATAGTTGACATCTGTACATACATATATCTTCGGCATACACACATGTCAAATACATGTGTGGCTGGTATTCTTATGGGATAGCGAATATTATTTACCCGAAGGCCTTTCCTAGTCTAAGTGTATGTATTCAAAGCGTCAGGACGTGTATTGTTTTTACCAGCCAGTAACAACATCGAAATATCATCATTATAATATAAGACATAGACTAATTCTCCCCGTCTTAGTAACACACTGATATCAACACATAGCTCCACAAATTTACCAATTGCTATTAGTTATTATTATTATCATTATTATTATTATTGTTATTATTATTATTATTACAATTGTTATCATTATCATTATTATCATATTATTATTTTAACACTTGTTTCATCATTATTGTTATCATCATAAATAATAATAATAATAATAATAATAATAATAATAATAATAATAATAATAATAACAACAATAATAATAATATTAATACTATAATAGTAATGTTAATAATATAAATTATAATAAAGACGATGAAAAAAATACAAAATGATAATGATGATAACAATAAAGAAGAATTTGGTAACTGATACATGCCTCTCTCATCCAGTCCTCTAGCCATTTCTCCTCGTAGTCTGCGGAGTCCTTTCCTGGCGCCCTTTTAACACTCTTGGCATCCACATAACACACTTTTGTTAGGAGTACAGATAGTAAGGCTAGACTTAGAAACATTTTCTCTGCAACTTTCGTCTCATCCCTAATCACTCTTGCCATTTTGATAAGGTTAAAAGTGTAATCTTATCTCCTTGAACTTTAATCCAGCAGTCGTTGCACTAGAAATCCATTGGATACGTGTTAAACCACGAGCTGCTCTGTTCCCCGTGATAATCCAGCTTTAATCCCCGACGTTAATCTGTGATCCAATATGTGAGGGGAATCTTACGCTATCGAGGACACTTTTCCACTCGGTGTTGTGTTCTTGTCTTTTCTTTTTTCGTTGCTGCTAGTTCCATGAGGAGAGAGCTAACTAACTAAGCTAGCCCTGTTCTTCCAGACAATCATCTGGCCAGGGTCTGGCACACAGCGGCGCGATCTCAATGAGCGTGTTTCTGTCTCTCTCCTCACTCGCTTTAACCACGTGAACACTATGGAACCCTCTCCCCTCTCCGCCTACTCTGCCCTGCCCGCCTGCTTCTTTGCACAGCTCAAAGCATACTCCACGCGCCCGTCAAGCGCCAGGAGAGCAAGACTAATGACGTCACCCAGATAGGGCCCCGTTGAAAGAGGTACTGGGAGGACAGTACAATTACAGAGAAGGGGGGAGGCAAGTGTTGCGGCAAGGCGCTTAAGGCCGCAGGAGGAGTAGAAGTTGTCGATGTAATAAGGATCCGTGCGCCCAAAAAGTGAGTGGCGGGCGCACGGATCCAAGCCCAAAGTGCAGGTGGAAGGTACATGGGATTGGATAGGGCACTGATCAGCACGTAGAGATGTGTGAAAGGGCAGATAGAAGGTAAATGGGTGGGAGTTGCATAAAGTAATAGTCATGTGCCGCAAGTGTGCATGAAAGTGACAATACCAACGTCATAGGGAACTTAATGGAACATTTCCTTCATCAACAGATATAAATTAATACTTACACCCATTAAACTTCACAGAGCTCAATTTTTATATGAAGGCTAGGCATTACTTACATTCATTAAACTATAGATTTTCTCGAAGAAATTCCTAACTTCACAACTGTGGAAATGTTTATTATAACCAGGGAATTTCATACACTAATCAAATCGGCCCTTATAGCGAACGCCAATTCAGGCAGACCTTCTCTCTGGGATCAGTGGATTTGACCAACAATTCATTTTAGTAAAGTGAAATAAAAATAATAAAAATATAGACATCGTTATTTAGAGTAGGAAATGTTTCAAAGTGCCAGACGAAGGACTGGGCAGGAAAAGATGATGCTAGTTGCGGGCAGATGGAATCGAACCCGCAACCTCTTGCCCTGCAGGCAGGCGCTCTAGCCACTAAGCTACGGCGCCATCTGTATGACAGCGAGGTTTGAAAAGAGACCTATATTGATGAAATCCCGTAACTCTATTTTGGATCTTTCCTTGCATTCCGAGTTTAGTCCTGTCATTTACGTGACTGAATACCGGAGTAAATCTTTGAAAAAGACCGCCAGGCCACTTTTATCAATGACCCCACATATTTACATACGGCCCGAAACTGATTATGACCTACCTACCTCATGCGAGCCAGTAAAATAGCCAAATCAAATCTGGCGCCTGTTATCTAACTACTCCAAACCGGCTCGGGATAGCCGGAATGACGTTACAACCCAATAAGGAGCGCCAAAATAGCTGAAAAATTGTATTTGATCTTTTAATCTAATGCCTTTTCAAATAGATAAAGAATAATGATTATATCAATACGCCTTTACATGTCGTTAACTTTATGGCATCGCCAGTTTCGCAATCCAATTTTCCTAGTGTTATGAACTTGCTATCCTGGGGTTCAATTAGTTACATTTGCCGCCGTTTCACTTTGTGGGGGCGCTACGCGCTGCATGAACATTTGCGTCAAGTGTTCATACATGTACAGCTAGGGATTGGGAATTCTGAGTCCCGCAAATGCTAGCCAATCCAATAAAGTGAACTAACCATTTTATACATTCTTTAACCATTTCTTAAAATGACTGCGTTTAAGGCATAAATATGTACGAATTAAAACCATATTTCTTCTGCTAAAAAAGGCTCAACATCATAACAGTAAGTATAAACGAAAAGTACGGTAACATAGTTTCGTCAAAAAGAAAACGAAGTTGTAAGAGTAACCTACTCAGGGATTTTTCGAATTTATCAAATGTTGCAAAAGTTGTGTTCATGTTGATTTAGGCAAAGCCCATACCTACATGGGTTGGCAAGATATCTGATTATTTTGTTCATAAGCCACTCAGGCAAAGCGCAGCGCCATCTATTCACACTGAATGACACATCTGGATCTGGCCAAGAGAAGGAAGCTGTGTTAATGTTTGACTAGGTTCTTATCCAGAGGTCAATTGGCTTTCGACCAACAGTTCGCTTTTGACTATTTTTGAAATTACTCTAATCACAAGGGAATGCCTAAGATAACAAGGGCAATGTTTGGGCCAAGAGGTATGAATGTGGTAAAGGTTGAAAAAAACGAACCCTTGCTTGAAAGTCGGGTGTCTGCAATAGAAGCAGCAACAAGCGTGCGCGTTATAACAGACTACAGTGGCGCCACGCTTAACTAAAGTACATTAAACCCTCCTTTGCTTGTGTGCAATCCTACGCAAGGTCATGTTATATGGTCGCTTATAACTATGTGGCAGAAAAGGCCAAACTTCGGCATTGGCCTTGTATCTTTGAGGTGCATGACCACAACTGTAGAAAACTTTGCCAGCAAACAGCTTGCAGAGATACAACACTTTTGAAAAATTCATATGACCTTGATATGACCTCTTATGACAGTGAAATGACCTTGAACTCATTTTCATCATATCTGACATTTGGTCAAAGTTATTGCCCCCTGATATCACGGCAATGAAAACTATACCCCCTTAATATCATGGACATCATGCTCTAGGACATACTTTCAAGAAAATCTGCTTAAAAAGCGAAATTTGACTTTTTATAGATACATATTTGCTTTTCGGATGACGAAACCAGCACCCCTGCTAATATTAAAACCACATTCTTAGGTAGATCTCTATGAGTAGATATAATTAAAAATGATCTACTCAATACCTGCTGTCGGTGCAAATTCATGTCTGATCTTTGAGATCTGCGATGACATTTGATCTTGAATATCCCAGATTGCTGACAACGGTGGCCAACTTGGATTTTGAAACTCGAAACTTTCCAAAATGAGCTAAGATTCACGTATCATCCCTATAAGCTACTTCAAGACAAACATAGGTGGCTGTCAGTATTATCGCGCCACCTTTTGAGGACAAGGATAACTAATCTAGACTGATGAAATAAAAGGCTCATCAACAAATAACATAGCATTTTGCTATTGCGAATTTTAAAGTATACACACTTAACGCTTTTAAAATTCAAAACATAAAATGATATCTCTCAATCTGTTGAAATCAACATAGCACGTCAACATATATTTGCAACATTTAACATTGTTTCAACCATGGACATATCAAGCGTAAGGAACTCTGGTGATACTACGACATTTTTTCTGGAGTGGGGAAATGTACGTGGTAGACAAATTGACAAAACGGAATGAATATTGGGTCATCGGCACTTTAACTGCCTCTTGAGACTGGCTTGTTACTAGTCAATGGCGGTGAGAACGAATAACCCGAATCTCTTATCACTGGTCAGAGAATATCCCTCTGTCCAAATCTGGATGTTTTGTTTAGTTCTGTTCCTCAGTTCCATCTTTATTTGTTCTATAATTTATGTTCTCTATTATTTTTGTATGATTTTGTAACTTGATTACAGTCAATAAACATACATACATACTTGCAATGAGCAACTGCCTGTATTGAGTATTTTGTGATACGTTTAAAGATAAACTTCCGCCTGACGGCATATTATTATATTCATATGAATTGTCATTTTTTATCAATTATGGAAATATTTTAAGGATTTCAACTTTCTTTTGAAACAGCCCTTCACTACTAGTGATGTGGAATAGTTCATCGACTTGTAAGCATTTTCGTATCTATCTGTTGTTTTGCTGTTGTTTTCTACATTTGAAAGGACCATTATCTCATACAGATTGTATATCACACAATGGCTTATGTGTGCCTACGTGCCTTTGAGCAAACATGTATTTCTTCATCTCATCAAATGAAGCGTTTCACCATTTACTCAGTAAGGTAGCGTATTGGGTTGATTTGAGAATAAAGGTTCATCTTGTGTTTTTACATAGGTAAAAGCAGAGAACCTTTCCCAGATAATCAGACCAACTGTATATTTATAGGTCACCATTGAGTAGAATAAGAGGCTAAATATCACAGAATTATTTTTGGCTCTTTTCTCTATATTGAATTTCACCTAACATGGCCATTACAATTTTTTACCTTGTAAAACAAAGCTAATGAAAATGTAAAGAAATGGGCTCTTCAGCCATTCTTTTGGTAGAGAATAATTTGTGATTTTTTCACAATTGATCATTTTAGAGGTAAGAGACTCTCATTTGAGATTGTTTGCGCACAGAAAATACATCGTGACACAAGTATTAATGTAAAGTTGCATGCAGATAGTGAATTGGTCCTCTCTCTACTCATACAAACCACGTTTTTAACATACTCTATTGTTTGCACAGCGTACGACCTATGTGCAAATATATCTTTTGTACCATGGTATAGGCAAAGTGTGTATTAATTTTCAAACGTGGTCCAATTTGGTCAATTATTATCCATGCGCTTCAGCAACGAAAAAAGAAAATAGCAAGTGCCCATTGAATTATTCACATTCTCAAATGAAATAAAGACTTCCCTTCACTAGGGATATTCTTAGTTATTTTAATTTAAGTTATATTTGAGCACTTTAATTCAGTCAAATAGCAGGAAAAAATTAAAAGCTCCTTAATTATTGATACATAAATTATGTAGGCTTAAGTATGTGGTTGAAGGGATGATATACCCGACTAAAGGAGAAGAGAAGGAGTAGAAGTTCCATGCAGCTCTTCCGCATAAGCTTTGAAAAAGTGTACTTTCCCCATTGTTAGGTGCATGTCCTACAAGCATAAATGCAATCCAGATTTAGGGCAACTCATAATGCAACCATTACTACCTTGATGTATAGTCGTTGTTAACACAATTTAGGCGACGATTACTTGATTTATTGGTTCCCAGATCCTTCCTAGACCAATTTTACAGGGTCGGGAGGGAGGTAACCAAAAATAAAGTTGATTGTTTTTCTTTTTTTTTAACACACAGAAATCTAAGTAAGCAAACAGTCAGAAGGGAGGTAAAAAAATAAAGCGATCTTTGGCTAGTACCAAAATACATACTTAAACCATATTTCTGAATATTATAAGAAAGAATAATAATAAGATGATGCATTTCAACTACACTGTATTGCATTGCTATTGTAATGTTGTATTGCTCTGATATTAATATTCTTGTAATTTTGTAGTTTTATTACCATCCATGGTAAATTTATTGTAGGTTTGGTGAACCTACTTATGGCTCGGCGGCAGAGCACAAAATAGAGTGGGGGGGATTACATTTATTTTCCCGTCGGGTCTATTCCACTTTGATTGGCCGATCGGGGAACCAATAAATCAAGTAACCATCGCCTTATCACTCATCTTATTTGTCTTAGGGTCAGTTTTGTCTTGACATGGCCAACCACTTTCTTATCAAAGCTTTCTGGGTTAATAAAGTAACACATATATTTGAAAATGAAAACGTTTTATTTTGAGTTTGCAATCCACAGAAAAATAAAATTATTACTGTGATTGTTACCACAGATCTCTTTGCATATCAAATTAAATCTGCCACTGATTGATATAATACAGATTAACACATTTCTTAATTATAGAATGAAATCTACTTTTTCGCTTTCTTCTGCCAATTCAATTGCACAACTTAGTCACACAATGTACATACCATAGCACCATTAACATATATTTCACACAATGCCTGTTCACATTTTGTATTCCCATCCTGCAGATCTATGAAATATAAAGTGATTCAAATATTTCTTGTTTCAAATTTAAGTATCCCATTTGGCCTACACACAGGACTTCCCCATCAACCTCTCTGGATTAATGCACAATACAGAACTCTACCTCTCTGGCATCACAGGTGATTCCAATGTAGCCATGGTATATAACAAGCAAATCCCTTACAATCTAGTGCTTTTTTATGTACAAATGACATTGGAATATGTTTAGATTAATTACCTGAGGATTTATTCATTCTCATCTAGAGAAGGTTCTGATAACTTTAATAATGTGGCTTTATGAATGACATGATATTTAACGTGGAGATGTGTTTATAGTTGTACAAAAGATAGTTGAATTAACAAATTGAATTCAATTTAAACATACATTAATGGTTATATGACTCAATTAGGAGTGCAGGACTTGGCCAACATGATATCTGCAACAGATAAGGCTGCTTCACACACAATGTTATAATCTACAAATTTTTCTGAGTAATTGCAGATGTCTGGACTCTCCCAATTTATGAGAGAGTAAACTTCTTGATCATAGCATCTGGATTTATTTCTCAAAAGAATGTGCTCATGACAGATTGAGGTCCAGCCCCAGCGATCCACTATGACACTCATCTCCAATGCAATATCATCACAGATAACTACAAAGGTTTGACTGTCTTCACTATACCATCCCACTGAGAGGATGTGCTGAATGTTCTGTGCTTTGGAGGCATATTGATAGAGAGTGTCTGGTTGGACCTTCTTGACAGAGGGAGTTTCCATGATGGCTGCAGTATTCTCCTGTGCTTTAGTAGTAGGATCTGTGATTGAAGCCATTGGAGTTAACTTCTCAAGATGAAAAACGTTATCCCAGGTGGTTGGGAACTGGCATGAGCCATACTGGAACTTGACAAAGTTCATAAATTCTGTGGTTTTCAAAATTGGGCAAACTTCTTGCCAATTTAAGGTGGCACTGGTTACAGAATTAGGATGAATATTAACAGAAAGAGGAACCTGTCCAAAGTTTCCTCTTATCTGCACAGCAGTTATTTTATTTCTTTGCAGATCTTTTGAGATGGTGACATCATTAGCATATAACTGCTGACGTTGTGCATCCATATCCATTCTTTTTTCTTTCCACTTCAGTGCGGCTTGCAGTGAGGTGGTCAGATGCTGTATAAGGACTGTTGATTCATCTAGGCGTTTCTGCAGACAGCACGCTTCCTCTGTTTTGTTTGTCAGAGCAGTAATCAAGTCTGTTCGCTCTTTGCTCAATAAGAAAATCTTTTTCTGCAAGCTGATCAGTTTTGTTGTTGTGTTGTCAGCGCCATATTTGCAGTTTGTAACCACCCCTGCAATAAACAAAATAACTAAAATTCAATTCATAGTCCTCCCAATAGTACCTAATATACGGTAGTGGCAATGTTGGAGTAGTCCATGACTTTAAATAGGGAGGATTGGTGCAGTCTCCAAAAGCCTACTGAATGGCTAGTCATCTTTACTTCTTTAAGACCAATTCATTAAGTTTGGTAAAGGGACATTTTAGAATAAAAATGGATATTTTCTTAATTCCAGCCTTCTATTTCATCACAAAAAGCCTTTTACCATTAACAAAATTTTCAATCAAATATCTTTTTAATTTTCATTTGCTATTGTTTCCCAGCAGTATTAACATGATGTCCTTGAGCAACATTTGAAACAACTATTGATTTATATTCAACGACTACAGCCATTGTCATTCAAGACAATGAACATTATACATCTAACAATGACTTGTTTTTATATGATTTCCGAAAACTTCTATTGATGATCATGCAAAAACGATTAACATTGCATGGAAAACCACCGATTGATACCAAGTATGTGGCACTCTCTCACACGCCCCAAATCGGATTCGAATGTGGGACCTTTTGTTGTGGTGACTGAGGGAGCAGAGATATATACAATACTCTGGTAGGATAAAGAAATAAAAATCCTACACTAATTGGAATAAACACACAAAACATAAGCGGCCATAACATTTTCAATACTGCAGAAGAAGTTACAAATAGATAGATAAACAAAGATAAAAATCCAAACCCCTGATGAGTTAAACTGTAGAGAACGCTAATCGCAGCGTTTAACACTTTCAGAGTAATATCGTAACATTTTGATTTAACTAAACATTAGATTGGTGCAGCTCAAGAATGGTCAGAACGAATAACAGGCGGATTGCGCTATCAACTCATTTACATCGGAAGTTTGCGCATGTCCTGGCAACTTTGAACACATCTCATCAAATATAGACTTATCTGAAATGGATTTGGATGGTTGAACATAGCAGGACAACATCCTCCAATCAGGTATTTCTGATCATTGCTTTGAAGTCACGATATTTCCACATGTGACAGGTCATGAGTGCCCTCCAGATGTAAGTGGATTAATGTAAGACACTCTTCACGAGCAGTTCCAACGTCTTGTTCTCCCATTTTATAATTCAAACTCCGACCTCATCCCGATATGTTGTTTCAAAGATTTAGAATGACTTCTCTGCTGTTTAGCTCTCGAACATTACAATTGTTGGTGGGAATATTAGCCGAAAATAGATCTTCCAAAAAATGCTGCAATGAGCGCTAACTACTCTGATTGTGCAAAATACGCACTAGGAATATATCCAAATAAAAGTTTGGAATTCGACGATCTTTGTCGCGCCCTAGTCGAAGGTAAGAAGGAAGAGTTTTTACGGCGCCTTCAACTGCTTAGTTTAGGTCATAATTGTGACGATATATAAATCAAGAACCGGAAAGAGATTCCCTAGTTGTATTAGTTGTAGAGGCGCCATTAAGTCTGCCCTCCACAACGCCGCACATGTATATAACAACCAGGCTAACCCGCTATGGGGATGCAGGTAAGCTGTGTTTCAGAATCAACATTAGAAACAATGTGATACTTCTTTTTAAATGATGCTTTGGACAAGTTGCAAAGCACTCTAGCTCCTCTAGGGAAGATCGAGCGTTTTTCTTGTCACATTTTCTAAAGGAACTTTAACTAATAGTTGATTTTATATCCATGTAGATAGGTAATTATATGGAAGACGAAACTAAATACTGACTACTGTATATCTCTTTCAATGAAAGCTGATTTGATACTGAAAGCAAGATTATCTCGCGTTGGTATACTTTGCGCAATTAAGGTAAATTCGGATAGAAACACAGACCAGATACGACCTTATTTGGCATCGTGCATAAATCGTTGGGGTGACGCTATTTTCACAGATAATGACAATCAAAAGATCTACTGCAGGACTTCCAGAATACCTACCCATACTTGACTTGATCAGTTATTCTTTTTGCTTTTTATAAAGCAATCTTGGTGAAATATTCACTGCGTACTAGGCCAAATTCTTTATGATAGTCTCGACTAATGCAGCAGATGTACACAATGCGTGTGAAATGGACTTCGTACACACTGAGAATTGCCTAGCAACACGACAACAATGGCCTACTGTCTTATCTTACAGCTATTATTATTGGTTCACGTGCCATTGTCGGCACATACATACATCAACCAATAGGAATCCATGATTCAAGACAGTCAACAATGAGAGTTCTACAATGGCTATCTTGACAATGATTCAAAGGACACGTTTATAGATAACTTCAAATTATATTGAGTTATGTTGGAAAATAATATAGCTGAGATAAATCCTCTGGAAGAATCATAAACTAATTTAATAAATCACTTCAATACACTTCACAAATCAAAAAGGCTGAAATTGCAGCATATAAAGACAATATCAACTACGCAAACCACAGATGGCAGCACCAGATATTAGTATAAACCCAGAATGATGCTTGAACCAGTTTTATTTTTTATTCAAAATATATATTTTTTCTTTTTATTATTGGATATGTTATACTTTAGGGGACAAATGATTTGTCTTCATTTTATCTCTAAATGGAGCAGCGTTTTAGTTTCTCATCACAGCAATAGATGGCGCCTCGATACCGACCAATGTGATACCACCGCCGCGCATGGGAGAGGTTTGAAAGAACATCAGTCACGTGCTAACATTTTACTGTGCTCTGCAACAGTCGCAGTCCAAATCTTTACGTCGATTTAGTATTCTGAGAAAAATGATGCCGTGGGTCGCCTAACCTAAAATCACCCAATTATCATGTTATGTCTTTAAGGATACCCGCACCAGTCTTATATTTGTCCTCATATTTTAATTTTCTTTGAAATGTCATACCTGAGAACAAAACTAAAGAACATTTAAAACGAAATGGGCTGTTTGGCCGATTGCTCTTGCTTGTGACTGATTTATGATTATCCAAATGTGTGCATTCTTTTATTTTCTGCTCATTCTGGGTTGCTATTGCAGTTGTGAATATGGGACGATTTGACATACATAACGAATTGTAAAAAAGAATTAGTCCCGAAAATTGTTTTCGATATGTTTCTGTCCTGTAAATTTGCATTATGTATGCATAAATAATGAGGTTGTTACGAATTACGTTTTTGCTACAGAGCTTTGAGTGATATGATACATTTTTATTGCAAATGAAATAAACAATGACGCTGCCGTTTCTTCACTATTGTTGTGGCAACAATAGGGAGAAATCCCTTTGTTGGAGTCGTGTTGCGCTCGTTAGATACGAATATAGGGCGATATAATATGTCGCACATAATGAGTTAAGAAAAATATATAATAGTCCATAGAATTTCATTTCAAAATTTTGTTCTTACTCTGCAAATTCGCATTTTATATACAAAAATAATGGGGATGTTCCGAGTTACTTTTGCTCCACTACCCTACCCTCTTTAAAACATCATGAACAAGTAGTCTATTGATACTGAATGGCCAAATTATATGAAGTAGATATTTCACAGGAATAGACCAAACTGGAACGAATGCAAATGCCATATGTTATGCTGTACTTATACTTCGAAAACATGGTTAATTTTCAATCGAAAATAAATGTGAGTAGAAATTATTAGAATTAATTATGAGTGATGTCACAACCAGACACAGGCCCCATCGGTTCATTACACTAGCTTTTACAACCTATTATGTTCTTTATCAGTGGTGTACCTGTTTGCCAAGTGTCTTGCTTATCGATACATAGGTTAGGTAACCTTATCTGAGTGGTCGCATGGATATCTGGGTGCTCTGACATCTTTTGCCATTAAAAGGAATTCCATGATTACCATCCGCTGGATTGGGACATTTCTAGTTTTGATAGAATAAGAGGTATGTTGTTTTGCATTACCGGATTTGACGGTCTTTTTAATTACGGAGCTTGCTAATAAAGGCATGTGTCGTAATTAAAGTTGGCCACGCCCACACAAAAAAACGTTGTCTGAGACATACCAACTTCAAATCACGACAAATTTACGCCAAAAAGCATGCACCTACGCCCAGGCAAAGATAAGGTCACCATGCATCGGCCATTTACACAAATGTGCTATAATTTCTCACAAGAGTAAATACTGCTCATTTTCAAATATAATGGTTAAGAATGCATAGAACTGCATATCATGATATTATCTCCCTTTTTATTGAGATAATTTCGTTAAATTGGGTTAGTCAGCAAGCTGAATACCATGAGTCAGGAATCATTATTTATGATATGCACATATTTGCCATTCACTTTGATATTCAAATATTCCTTACCATTTCTGAATTTTCCTTATTTATTTATGACTTGCGGATGTATATATTTTGATCTCGTTAACAATGATTTAGTTCAAAGTTCATTTAGCAATATCCACAAAAGGATTGTCGAAATGATTTTGAACATTCTTTGGCCAATCATGAATATTCATAATTCAGGCTGAATTGAATATATTCCTAGTCGGTTTAGTCTGTATGTATGTATGTATGTATGTATGTATGTTTATTATACCTCACTTTAAGATCGTAAGCCGTGATTGGCTGACTTAACAGTGAACAATCATCATGTTGCCTGATGCCATCAGTGAGGGCTTCATGTTGCCCGTTGCCACTAGCGACACCTAGCGGGGAATGTGTGAATCACCAGTCATCTGTGACCTTGCTTTGTTTACAATTACAAACGGGGTTTGTTCGGTATAATAAAACAAATATGCCATGCCAGTGTGGGTAACATGATGGAATGTCTCCCCTCGGGAGGATGGTTTTCCCTCGGGCTCCGCCCTCGGGAAAACCATCCTCCCTCGGGGAAACATTCCGTCATGTTACCCACACTGGCATGGCATATTTGTATAATGTATGTATAATAATAATAATACTAGTAATTAATAATAATTGATATTTGATATAGCGCCCTTTCCACCAATAATGTTTAAAAGCGCTTTAGAGTCATTGGACAGTTGTCATGGTCCATATAGTCAATTAAACTCCTTTCGAAATAGCAATGTTTTCAGCTGTTTCTTGAAGTTTTGCACACTATCAGCTGCCTTGATGTTGTCAGGGAGCTCATTCCAAAGGCGTGGTGCATAGGCACAGAATGCTCTGTCACCAAACCTTTTCAGATTAGTGAGTGGTATCTGTAATAAGTTCTTGGTGTTTGATCTTAGAGTCCTTGTATTGGCTTGTATGTATATATGTATGTATGTGTGTGTGTGCATGCATATGTAGGCATTCATTCATGTGTCCGTCCGTCCAGCCACCTATCCAAATACCACATAAGCTATCATAACTGGAACGACCAAAACTTCATGGATGTCACACAAAACATCCTGTCTAGTTCTTGGTCAGATATCGTCGAAGGTGACTCAAGCAAAGTAATTTCAGTCAATTGATAGTAGGTCTCTTTGTAAAAGTTACTCATTTCTTGCATATGCTTTCTCAACGAACGGTTTTGGGAAAAGAGGATATATACTAGAAAGTATAGTAATCTATAATCAATTATAAATGAAACTCGCTTGAGTCGAACACTCACAGGTTATTCATATACTAGACCAAATGTGCATAGGTGTTCAATGCATATAAATTGAGCTTTATTACATTTTGTGTAATTTTTATTACATTTGTGGTTGATAATACATTTGATGTAGGTTTTTTTTTTATTACATTTGTCGTTGGCTATTCGTTTGGACAGTTATTAAATTCGGTGTAAATTCGTTACTACATTTGTGGTTGATATTATATTTGGTGTAATTTTTTTTATTACATTTACGGTTGATGTTACATTTGGTGTATTTTTTTTATTACATTTGTGTTTGCTGTTACATTGGGTGTAAATTTTTTTATTACATTTACGGCTGCTATTACATTTGTTGTTGTTACAAACGTGCCCCAAACGATAACTAACATACGGCTCTTTGCAGAGATCCCAGTATATACACACACTGTTATTTAGAACTCATTAACATGTTGCACAAGCCCCAGGCGGAGGCTAGATTCTCGAAAACAGAAGTGGTAGGAGATGCCCATTTTAATCTTAAATCCTACATCCTACATTTATATACGTCTTTCAAATGTATATCGAAAGGAGTGAATAGTATATCTCATAATTTTGTAAAAAATATGTTCCAGCAAAAACGATGATTACTGTACAAGATATTCCTAATATGAATAAACTAAATAAAGTTTAAATTAACTGTGTTATAACAAATACACATAAAGATTGATCCCACGAAGTTACCGTTTTAATGAAATAAAGAAGTGGTCCCTAGTAGAGACAGTAGTTGTGGTGACTACGGGTTAGGCGGTAGTCGTGTTCTCGGTTTCCTACACCACTTACAGCCGGCTAGTCACGACCTAGCCATAATATGGCAGAAGAAGTGACGATAATTGAAATTTCAAATTCCAGTAATTGATGATGTGATATAGTGTATCCCATTATTGACGCGTGCAACACTATTTATTTGGAGTATGATCATCGCAACAATTACTTATGGTGCCGAGCTATGGATCCTTGAAAATAGAGATATTGAATTGTTGGACAAGTTCCAGGGGTGTGCTGTGAGGAGGATACACCGTTTTAATAGAAGGACGCCAAATGAATCTAGTTTTGCAACACTCGGATGGATGAGGTTGGAAAACTCTATTCATGGTAAAAAGTTGCTCTTTATCTGAACAATCACCTCCCTAGAAGCTGACAATCTTTACAAACAGCGTTTTGTTAAACGTTTTGAATATTTCTGTAGAGATCCGGAGCGAGGTACAACAAACATAAATGAGAGTCCTATGTATGACATACTGAGAGTTAGCATAATCTTTAAACTCTTTGCGAAAGTAAAAGGGGTGGTGCTAAAAGGCCACATATACAGTAGCTGGCGTGGAAAAGCCTTGTGTGGGACAGTGTGTGGAAAGTCGAGTACGAAGACTGGCAATACAGGGTTAAATATTTCCAGAAAACACACCTCCTTAGCATACTATCATGTAAGTCAAAATATTCCAACTGGTAGTCACTCACAGATAAACAATGTGAATATATGTCAATCTGTGAAACAATGGTCAGGATAATTTTTAGATCAAGTAACTTGAAATCGGACCATGATGAGTACAAGGACACATCCATTGTAGAGAAATCTTGCGGTCTGTGTGATTCAATAGAAGAAGAGCATCTTTCATTTAGTGATGCAGTGTGAAACGAAGATGTGTTACCTATCGAGTATCTCAGGTAAATGGATACAAAAGATGTATAATGTAACAATGAAGGAGAGGAGTGGCATAGGTTGAACCACTCTTTTAGGGAATCTGTTCTGCCCTTACGATTTTTGGAACTGGAAACACTGAAACGGACAATCCCTTTTGTTTAAATACATGAAATTTGAGCACAATCATATACCCTTCTCCATTAGTTGCATTTACAGTTAATTTTTTCTTTTCTCTTTTAAAGTTTAACTTTTGTTTTGGGTGCTAATTCAGTGCTTGCTTAAGTATAACAGGCACACGTACACCCCCGTAAACTTTTGCTAAGATACAACTGTATCTATACTCCTGAGTTTACTTCTATTGTATATTTTTCTTTTATGTTTATACTCGTAATTTGGTCACATATCCCACTCTAAGTTTTAATACTGTAATTACGTAAGGTGTGTACTTTTGGGTCATAAGAACAAACTCAAATAGAAGATAGTGCTCATTTACATGTTTATTGATCTAATGAGACATTCTTTGGTTGTAGACTATGAGTAAACAGCAAATTGTTGACGTCAAAGAATTCGAAATGCTTTTCAAATAGAAAAAAAATTGTATGAGTTTAGTTCATATTATTGATGCAAGCAGATTTTAATATCTGAATGGATGTTTGGAGGAAGTCAACCATTTAATGCATGGCATATAAAACAAAATAAAACAAAAAAGACAAACAACAACATCAATTGCAACTAGCACGCAGCCCGCATTCATTTTCAAAGTGTGTATGCCCCACTATATCACATATAACACTACAGTGCCAACAAACAATTCCTGCACTGAATTTGCGTATATCGCATATGACGAAACATCCGACATACACCCGGTCGCCTGGGTATACTCTGAAGCAACAGACCGCTGATGTCATCCATAACGGAGGATAAATTTGATACCCAGATATATGATCATCTCGTTAAGCAAGCAGTCGATGTTTCGATGTTCAGGCGACAAGTCGTCCGGTCACTGACAGACGACCAGAATATTGATTACAGGAATGAACTATTACTACTCTACTGAAGAAGCTGCTGCTGTTTATTTGCCACACAGTCCCTGCTTAAGATTGGCTACCATGTTCAGCATGTCTGCCAATAGAGTCTTAAGGTCCATAAGAAATATGAAGACGTACACCAAGAAGACCAGGAACCACGCGGATGATCCTAGCCCAATAGCGGACGGTCTGGCATCCGGGTCAAAATCCTTAAACTTCCTGTTGTCAATCTCGAGAAGTTTATTGATATTTGTAATGGCGTCAGAGATGGTCCAACAAGGACACGGATAGACTTTTGGAGGATCCGTCAGATTTCTACAAATGCAGCGAGAATTCAGCTGAGGCATGCACGCATGCGCACTCTCGTCCAGCTCACAGGTGCACGTGTTCCCTCCCATGTCATATTCGTAAGTGAAATTTACCGCGCATGCGCTCCCAGTCCCGTTGTGGAGATTGATTCTGCAATTGGCGCCGGTGAAATTGGGCAAACAGGCGCATTGGTATCCATCAGTGCTATTTGTACATGTTCCGCCGTTCAGACACGGGTGGCTGTAACACTCGCCAATATTCACCTCACAGTAGGGACCAGTGAATCCTGCTGGGCAGCTACAGAACCGACTGCCATGTCTACCCCGACAGACACCTCTATTCCGGCAAGGCCGATGACCACACGAACCTGAAAGTAGACAGATGTTATCACTTATTATGGCAAAGCCGATGACCACACGAACCTGAGAGTAGAAAGATGTTATCACTTATTATGGCAAAGCCGATGACCACACGAACCTGAGAGTAGAAAGATGTTATCACTTATTATGGCAAAGCCGATGACCACACGAACCTGAGAGTAGAAAGATGTTATCACTTACTATGGCAAAGCCAATGACCACACGAACCTGAGCAACACTTGAGCAAGTTGGAGAAGTCTCTCTGACAAAATAGGTTTTGACAAATATTTAAAGTATATTGATCGGAGCCTAACTCAATATATCTGATTCCCGAGTTACTTTCATAGGTATCATAGATCTAGGTGACCCTTGTCAAAAACATCTGTGTCTTAAACCATTTTCGTTAACACGCATTGGTGTTTATCAAAAAAACGCACAAACCTATTAAACCTATCCAAGCCAATTCAAGTCACTATGATTCTTTAAGGCATGGATATTGAAATATTTTCTCTTCTAACAGCTGTCACAAGTGGTCAGGATTATCATTGCCTTTTTATTGTATTTAATCTATACATTCTTTGAGGAGTATATAAATACCTGCGATTGAATTACAATACAATGACACATATGTACTTACATATGCAATAAAAATCATATCTTTGAGAATTAAAAAAATCAAATCAAAGTTATTACTCTGACCAAAAGAAGGTACGTACAGCCGTATACAAGAAAGGTTCTAATACTATGCTATTGCGACCATCGTCACATGTTCAGTCGTATCCAGGTTAATTCGTGACTAATCAGTTGTTACTGGTGATGACAACCGCTCTCCCCAACGAATCAAAAGATTGACCCCTACTTTTGTATACGGACCCCCAGAGCAGAGTTCAAAACAGTTTCCGTTGGCGTTTAGTTTTCAGTACATTAGACCAGGCGGCTATAGGGGTAGCCCCTTCCCCTCTGAAAGTACATGTGACACTCGCTTTATCATCCACTATAATACGTGTAGTTAGAGATGACATGAGAATACTAGGCTAAATTATGGAATATTAATGTTAAAGTTATTGAAGTATTAAAGTATGGCTGAATATATGGCTAATGCTGTATCGCTACTTTTGAAGTATTGGTAGGAAAACCAGAGTAAGTTTTGACAAGAAATGTTGCAAATTGTTCTATGTTCTACCTCGAACGGGTACAGCGTCTACGCACATAATGGTCGATATCACCGAGGATATGGCCACTCTCGTCATCCTGCTCCCGGAGAATGTACTCTGGCCAACCTTGACTTAAGAATAAAAAAACCTTTCACTAAATTATTTTAATTATTTTAAAATATCTTTGCTTTAGTCGTTTATTCATTCCGTTATTCCATTTCCATTCCCAATCACCTAAGGTTGCCGTAAACGTTTTGTCCTCAGGGAAGGCCTGTTTTGAGATATATCTATTATGTTAATGAACCGGGTCTTACCCTCCATATGAAAAAACTCCATACCTCTACCCCACTCCAAACTCCATAAATTGTGAAATTTGTTTGTGTGACAGCTGAGGATCAGAAAGCAGGCTCAAGCCATGCTGCAATGTTTTGGTCATGTGACCAATTAGCTGATAAGCCCCTCCCACCCGCCAAGTAAAGATGAGGCAGGAAATGGAATGGCACCACAGATAATGATGTTTTGATCAATTCAAAAATAGTGTATTATAAGGGTTCGTCTTAATCAAAATGTGGCTCCGGCTGTCTGAGAAAAACAGGAAACATACCAGTTTTTGGGCAACAGGTAATACAATGTGTGTATTTGATGGGAAAACATGGCCTTTGCATGTTGAGTCATTCCTTCTCATACCTCCAGCTTGAACAGACACTCCATGCTCTTTGGGTAATTAACAATACTAAAATGGGACAATCACACCCATATAAGTACAATTACATCCATATAATTCAGCTATCAACTAATTGAAGCCTGGATTGTATTTTTCACAACAATGTAGTCAGTCAGTTAGAGAAACAAAAAAGATTGGAATTACAGGTGAACAATTGGGTAAGGTGATTGATTAGCACTGTGGCTTCAGTTCTGTGGAAATGGATACAGGTATCTGTGTTGTGTCAATTGGACATAATCCCCCCAGGTCTCCGATCAGTGTGTAGTGTCACACATAATCCCCTCAAGGATTTTGGGAGTTGAGAGGAAGTGCCAAACATGGGCTTACTGCTGTCTGGGTACTAGAAAAGGTCATTTGCCCTGAGCACTTCAAGCAGTAAAGACAAAGGAATATATTGTGTGGGACCTTAGGGAAAGTGCCCATTCTGCTGTAAACTGTCTTGGATCATAAGTTGCTCATCTAAGAAACTATGCAGCTATCTGATTCAGGATTATTTAACTTGGATCACTGGATTGTCTCTAGAGTAGAAGCAGATACAGCAAAATAGGTTTGTGAAATTATTTTTCTTCATGACTCCATAGCATTAAGTTATTCTCAATAGCAGCACCCACATAAACAGATAGATTGATTTACTCAGGTACCAAGTCAAATAGGCTGCTAGCATAACAAACTAGGTAGCCGAAAATTGATTTTGATGGCACAGTTCTTTGAATGATTAAGAAATCTAGAACTATGATGGATTACATTAGCATGCAAACAAGATTCCAGGGTGAGGTCACATGATGCCCATATATGGAAGGCACTCCAAATTAGCATACCAACTATGTTGACAGGCTACAGGCAGTTGCAGAAATGTACTTATTTATACTTATTTTTGAGGTAATTCAGAAGAAAAAAATGTTGACAGTTGTGAAATACAATGGAAGGTGACTTTATCTTTCCTCTTGGAATAAAATAAGTACATCAAAGTAGTAGCAAGTTATTGCACAGTTACAATAATTGTGTAAAACGCAAAACTGCCATTTTCTCAGCTTAGATTTCTATACTTTTACTCTCACGGCTGACGTGAATTTAGACACAAATCTTAATCAATTAGCTTCGAACTTTGCATATAGATTCTAAAACATGTTCTCTAGATATTGGGACGGGGATATTGCAATATCTTATCTAGTTTATTTCTTATAGTGTGTCAAAAATCAAGAAATGAAAAAAGTATTTTTTTCCTAAATTGTTGTTAGATAAATGGCCATAAAAAAGTTAGGGGCAATATTTTACAAAACCCCCGTCTCTTTCTCTAGAGACAAAGATTTTTCTCAACATATTAAAAAATCAGGTTATTATTTTAGACCATGCTCTTAGATTTGCGTCAGCCGTGGCATATGTACTGAAAATTGACTAGCCAAAGTTTTGACCCCAATTTCTTCAAAATATTTGGAGCACATACAACCTCTCCATATCCCATGTATTCCCCAGAATCTCAGCTTTTTAAAAATATATAGTTTGTTAGGGGTTTACTGTACAGATAATGAGAAATCAGCCATTGTTTGAGGGAAAGTCTGCTCTCCACCGGAAACGTTTACAGCCACCTTAAGTCCACATTATCAACTTTAAGACGTAACAGAAATTTTCCTTCTCATTACCTCTTTTCGTTGCCACTTTCTCTACTCTTCTCCCATTATTGACTTAAATATTAAAGCCTACTTTGGTGTTGTCATTAGGGATACCCCATTGCTGGTAAACAGACAACCCGTGTTATGGGTATTGGAATATCCTGTGTCCTTTCTAAAAGCTGAACTAATGACACACCAGAAAACATATAAGCCTTAGTCTCATCAGTTTTATCAGCTTAAGAGCACACGTTTACAAACTATGGAATGTGAAAATATTGGCAGTTACTTAGATACGGCGATGGCTTTCTCAGGGTATTCTGATTTCCTCCATCACTTCCAACTTGCGACTTATATGGCAAACGACATTACACGAAATTCCTAAGTTGCAACATAACAAGCAAAGTGTCGATAAACGTCATTGTACGTACACAATTCAACATTGACACTATATACACAAATAAATTCCATCAGCCACCCTAATAAGCCTTGATTGGATAACATACTAGCTGTACCTTACCTAGACTCTGCTGGCTGTAGAGTATAAGCAGGAGCATCAGCCCTACACCATTCACAATTCCCCATCGCCCCATCCTTGCTGTGTCTACTGGGGCTCTGCTCTCTGCTAGAGGCTCTCCGGAGTCTAGTGCCATCTACTGCACGCACTTCTCAAATTCCACATCCTACAGCAGTAGATTCAGCAAGAAACCACGCCCTTACCCGGCTCTCATAGGGCAGGCCTCAACCCTAACTCAGAATGTTACTACTGGCCCCGTAGGAACAGTAACACCTAGCATCTACTGGTCTTGCGAAGTTTTTACTGGTCCCACAAGAAAAATATTGCATGAAATTCACAAAAAATATTTATTTTTGTTTATTTTACCTTCATTTATTTCAAAATCATTTTGGGGACATTGTTGAGGGGATACATGCAACAAGAATTTGTGTGTCATTCTCTACTAGCCCGAAGTCATTTAAAAATATATTTACTCGCCTGGGGCCTGCGGTTCACTGTTAGCATCGAGCCCTGTAGGAGTTAATTTACCAACTCCTAAAAAGTACCTCTGAAGTGCACATAATGTATGCAATTAAATACAGAAGTTACCCAAATGGCAGTACCATGGGAGATAATGGGCGATAATGGGCGATACTTTAGAGGGTTCACATAAGGTAGTGAACAGTCAAAAAGCATCCCTCCACATAGTTTTGAAATTGCTATGAGATGGCAGAAATAGTAATGGTGATTAACACCGTGAATATACTGACTACATGTACAACCTTGAGTTATAAAAGGAAATAAGAATAAGTTAAGAGGAATAGTTTCTACATATTCTATGCAGATGCGAATGCGTTAAGAGGCAGAGCTCATTAGCAGAAGACATTATTATGACGGCCATGCATCATATCGCCAATCTCCGGCGCATTGTTCAACGCTGCCCAGGGTTCCGGCGCCGAGGGTGTGCGGAGAATAGAGCTGGCGGAAGACGGCCATTATAATGAATGATGTTTGGAAGACTTGGCTTTGTCTGCCGCTGACTGTGCCTTACAGTAACGAGCGCACAACAGCGGCATGCCCACAATTACCCGCATCGCTTTTCGCTGAGAGAAATGCCACCTTTGCAAACTTCTAGAGGAGTCTTGATAATTGGAGCATGCACATCACCTGAGAGATGTATGCACGGAGAGCGGAAGCAGGCAGAATTCACTGATTCTTCCCCGCCATAGCGGATGACCGTAAAATATCTCCATAGTGACACTGCGAACGAAACCAGTGTTTTGGAGTTCGTCAATGTTAGTTTTCCCGGTGGCTACAGGTACTTCCCTGGCTAGTCGCAATTCAGCCTTACAAGTGTATAAAATGACGATACATGAGGTTCAAAATGACAATTTGGAGTCCCCCTCCATCGAGAACGGTACGAACTAATATAATTTTTTCTCTGTTATCAGCTGCTAAGCAAGTGTAATAGATGTCAATCTACAACCGGAGGCCTTCTGCATTGTTATGAAATTAGCCTATATCTAGTGCACTTTGTCGCTTAGCGTACTATCCCGTGCAGGTAACCGTTGATAGGTATGTTTCTGATAAAACTGCGAGAAAAGATTAAAGTCCACCCACCTCGAGTGAAATACTCTCCCCGCAGTCAATATCAGAAACCATTTATAGAAACGCCGCCATGGCGGTGTATGTGTTCACGGTGTGTTTTGTAGGTGTTCTCTTCTCCGTAACACCAGGTGTTCTATCCAACGTTCGCGTGACTGTCACCACAGGCCACGGAGATGTTCGCGGATACAGGGTTAATGTTGATCACAGACCTAATGACGTCACGCATCTAGACGTCTTTACAGGTAGGTCTGTCTCCACGCTCAACCCATTAACATCTGGAGCCTACAAAATAGCTGATACAGTTATAAATATCTTGATAATAAGGCAAGATTTCGAGATATATATGACTGACATTTGTTGCAGTCAATTCGTGTAACAGTTCACTTTCAAATAGGTTTCAAGTACTTATTCATTTCTTAGAATTTTTTCAAAGATGTCATATCATATGAGCACTCCCGAAGCGAATGGTTAATCCGTTCTGAAGTTCATTTGTGGTCTGGCAACTTCATGCAGAGATCGTCCACTCCAACAGAAGCACTGATTGCCAATCTAACAGTAAGCCAGGTATTGCTCTATCAACCGATATTTTTATATACATATGGCATGTGCTTGCCTGATGTTAACCACTAACGCCAAGAGTGAACTAACAATAACAAAAAAAATACTTGTTTATGATTAAATAAAGAAACTGTGCAGAGGCTTTTGGGAAAACATAGAAGTGCATGCTGCTCCACGAATTGGTTTTGATATTTTCTAATTTTCAGTAGATAGGAAATCATTTTTTTCTTCTAAAATGCTGTGCTAAGAGTTGCGACTGGCTTCCCTTGGGTATTAAGGAGAAACTTGATGATTCGGACTAGACATCATGATATCTCGTATCTAAGGATAAACTGAAATAGCATCACGAGGGTACTGTTATCGAGCGCTCCAGCGCTTGTTATACCAATTAACCCAAATGATAGAACAATAAGAAAAATCTGTCAGCACTATCTCTCAATGGATGCAACACGAAGGGAAAATTTCTTCCTACACGTAACTTGAGTAAGTTTTACACATATCGTCCTTTTTCTGCCATATTACAGCTATTAACCAGTGACTAATCGGTTGAAGGTGGCGTAGGAAGCAAGAGTACCCGATGAAAGCCACCGCCCGACCACAAGTCACTGGCAACTTCGGGTTAGGCGGCTGATTTCGCCGGGTTAACTGTGGTTTATGATAGTGAGTAGTGTATTCGGTCGCTTGAATTAGAGGAACATCCACACTGGCTCACGTTTTGTCACTTCAGGAATTCCCTATGCTAAACCACCAGTGGGGGATCTGCGGTGGCGGAAACCTGAAGAGCCTACTCCATGGAAGGGGTCGGTTTACAACGCCACCTACTTCCGCCCCTCCTGCCCCCAGGAGCTAGGAACAATGCACGAGTAAGTACGATATTGGCAAACAGCTTGTTGTTTTGTTGAAATTGAAAAATAAAATCTCTCTAGCTTATTCCGCATGGTTAAAACATTCGCTTCCTAATGTAAAAAATAAATCTGCATCTTGGACAATTGTTCATACGTGAAGGAGAGATGTTGACTATTTCTATCACTGGACCTGCATCTTAAATTCAGCGATGATAATACTACTACTACTACTACTACTACTACTACTAATTATAATAATGATAATAATAATAATAATAATAATAGTAATAATAGTAATGATAATCACAATAATGATATTATTATTCATATCATTATCATTCTTATTCTTCTTATTCTTATTCTTATTACTATTATATTATCATTATTATTATCATTATTATCATTATTATTATCATTATTATTATCATTATTATTATTATTATTATTATTATCATTATTAATATTATAATAATAATAATAATAATAATAATAATAATAATAATAATAATAATAATAATGATAATAACAATAATAATAATGATAATAATAATAATAATAATAATAATATTTATTAACTGGGGTAAACAGGTAAACAGATATTTATTGAATGGGGGCCCAAATCAATTCAATCGAATACATTTAGTCCCATGGGGGTAGTTGATCTTAGCCTATGGATCCATAGGCGTTCTAATTCTAAGCGTATATCTAAAGATTCCTGTGAGTCAGGATCTTTGCGGCCAAATTGTAAAACATGTAGTTTTACATTACCTAGACCATATTGAAGTGTCGGCCGACACTATGTGTGGAGTTATGTTGGGTGATGTAACGGAAGTGTTCACACATCCGTTCACCCAAAGTTCTTTTGGTATGTCCAATATACTGTTTGAAGCATATTTGACATGTAATGCAGTAGATAATGTTGTTGGTCTTGCAACTGCAACATCTAATGGTGTTGTAGTTGCGACCCGTAATTGGACTTCTGATATTACCAGAAGTGTCTAATTTCGTGCAAATAATAATAATAATAACTAGCTGCAACCCGTGCACAGCACGGGCTTATACAAAGCATCTTAGTTTTATGAGATAAGATCAGCTAACATAAGCACCCAGGGAAGAGCTCTTTATGCTTTTTCCAAAGATGTGCCGTTGTTCCGGCTGGACAAACAGCATGGTAACCTAGAGTGCCAAAAAAAAAAGTTTTATTCAGTTAAGACTTTTCTTTTATTCGATGATTCCTCCGTGAATGCGGGACCCACAAATACGATTTTAATGTATTTAAAAAGAATACATTACCGCTTTTCTAAATTTATTGTCTTAGACCCAGGAAATAATTGAGAAATCAACGAATTAAAATGGAGATGTTTTGCGGAGAATCTCGGGAAATCAAAACGTCTATTCAATACGTTTTTATATTCAGTAATTTCTCTGTGATTACGGGGCCTATAATTACGATTTTAACATATTTAAAAAGAACATATTACGGACTTTCTAGTTATATAAAATTTGTTATCTAAAGCCCAGTAATCACAGAGTAATAATCAAATAAAAAATGACAGATTTTGCTGAGCTCTCGGGAAGCTCAAATCAATTCTTACGATTGTAAACAATTTGTTTTTCAATGATTATTATTTTTCTGAAGTAGCTAATAATAGAAAATATTCAAAAAGTTATATAAACTCTCAATAGACTTAAAGTTTAAAATATCGAAAAAAAGATCAAAGCTCCGTGTGAGGACGATCTCCCTTCCTTCCACATGAGCTTCGTGCACGCTACCGAATGAGCCAACAATGACGTCATTGTTGCAGCGGCGAGATATAGAAAAACAATTCACGTGTCGTCATTGTTGTGTGTTGTGCGCGTGCAGGCGGAAAATGGCTGCTGCGGCGGATTCAAAATTCAGCTAAAAATTTTGCATTCATGAATTTAGGTAAACTGTGAGTTATTTTTCCTTCAAACCTAGCTATCGCAAAACTTCAGCCCCCCACTAATCGGCATGCAAAGCCACAGCATCAGGCTTGCAACTGTTCCGGAGGAGTTACGGTCACAAAATCTGGAACCTGCTATTAATATAGAGATAATACTACTAATAATAATAATGATAATACTACTACTAATAATAATGATAATAATAATAATAATAATAATTATAATGATACTAATAATAATAATAATAATAATGATAATAATATCATTAATAGTAATAATAATAATAATAATAATAATAATTATAATAATAATAATAATAATAATAATAATAATAATGATGATGATGATAGTGATAGTAATGATAAAATTTGCATTTCCAAAGGTAACATAATTCTAATCATTTCCTGTGGTGAGGTATTGGTATAATTGGTTAAGATTGTGTTATTAAATGCTTCTTTAAACAGTAATATAACAAATCACCAGCATTTTTCCTGGTTTTTAATGTTTAAAACCTATACAAGGAGTTTCGATCATACGATGGGCATGCACAGAAACCATAGTCAAAGCTTAACCCTTTATACATCTGTGCATTAAACTAATACACGTAAGAACGAAAAAATCATCAGATATCTACTCGGTTGTTATAACTGATAATCTATATTCTAAATAAGCTTGCTCCCTTTTCTATTTCAGTTGGCATTTCGACCCCCCATGGAACAATACCAGCGAGGACTGTCTATACCTCAACGTCTACTCCCCACATGTAAATATTAAGTGAAATCACTGACATGTTTTATAAATCTTAAACAATGAATAAATTAGCATTTGGTTTAATTCATCAGACAGATTTAAGTACATAAAACATCGCTTATGTCGGACTCGCCTACCTCGGATTTGAACGTATCCCGGATTAAGGCAGTCGTCCAATACCATTCCTATCATTTCAAATATCAATTAAGTACCGGTAACTCGATTATAGTTACTTCGGATACTGGTCCCTATTTGTCCGAGGTAAGCGAGATTACCAGTATGTTAGTCCCCCAACAGTCAGTCATGCAGGTGAATAAGCAAGGACGATAATGAATTATATGCAGTTCTTTGATGTTAAGCGCAGCGCGATAACAAGATCAAGATCAAAGGATATGTATCATTTCAACACCTGTAAGTCAAATTGTTTTCTTTTTAAAGGAAATTCATATTGGAGAACACTTCTAATTCAACATATGAATCGTAAAATGCCAGGATACAAGGTCGATGTTATAAACTGTAGATTGCTCTGGCATTGGTAACTGGTTAGCTACGAACTAGCATTACTACATGTACAGGTAAAGTGAAGATGTTCAAAATTCAGAATTTCTATTGGTTTCATTCCTAGTTATCAAACATGGCACTCTGTGACTGTTACCTTGTAGTGGCACATTTCAAGAGTCGACTGGGCCTGGCAAATAGGGCTCTACATACTCATGGTCACATCGGTACCCGTATTGACAAACACACGCATGTCAATTGCGGTAACATATAGAGGGTTAAAGGAGTTCGACGTGTCCAAAAATCAATATTTTGATTATTTTGCTGAGATTCGTCATTTTTTCTTTAGTCTTGCTTACAACCAATGGCACCCTACATGTACACATACATCCTAAATCCACCCCTGAAGGCCTTCCTTAAGTTCTGAGTTGCAAATTCAATAACAGTACCATACTTTTCAGGGTGGAAATACAACTGATCGAAATGCTGTTCTAGTTTACATTCATGGAGGAAATTACTATCACGAAGGTGCGGAGGGGTATGACGCGCGCATACTCGCCCAGTATGGTGTGGTGGTGGTCACAATCAACTACAGGCTAGGCGTGCTGGGTAAGATAACTAGTTTAAGCTGTACAAGAGGTTACAACGTATTATTTTTCCAACCAGTTAACACTATTGGCGAGAACCAATGTTTTTTCAAAAAGTCAAACATGCGCAAAGGAACTATACACAACCAATATCCACCAATGGATGAAAATGACGCCAAGTGATCCCAACATTGTGGGAAAAGTACAATGGGCATGAAAAGCGTAAAAACAACATCTTTTCCACACATTGTGGGCAGAAATGTGAGTGCTTAATACAAACGTAGGCCACATACAGCACTTTATGAAAACAATATTGGGCATTTACAAACTGAATTAAGACGCATGTTCCAATGTAGCGCGACTTTGGCAGCGTATGGTGTGGTTGTGGTCACATTTTCCCACAATGATTTAATCACGATATTTATGGAATTGAAACCTACTAGTATTTGTTTCTGGTGTAAATAATAAAAAGGTGTAGTTTGCGGTAATATTATATGTCGATATCAGGTTTCACCTTATTCTAAACACGTTTCTTATAACTAATTGTGAAAATGAGTATATACTATCAATTATTAACAACTTGTACAAGTCATATTAGTTCTCATGCTAAATGAAGTTATGCATTTTTATAGTAGCTTTTACATCACAGTGGCCTGTGAATCTTTCATACATATACGTCTTTTGAGAGTTTAAATATCGTTATGGTCTATAAGCAAACTACACGGTTTGTTTTCTGACTTAGTATCCAATCAATTTGTGTTAGTATTTATGTAATTCTGGAGTGATTTGTGTTACAAAATATTATTTGTGCGATGTACAATCAGTTATCATTTAATGTTTATCGCAGGGTATCTCTCGACGGAAGACGAGCACGCAGCAGGGAATTATGGGATGTTTGACCAAACATTGGCGTTGACATGGGTCAAGAATAACATAGAAAACTTCAGGTACACGACCAGTTGACCCTTTCTCTGCTACTGGTCAATTTGGTCAAATCAAGATTATGTAAAACGGCTGACAATACGGGAGCCTGTCAAATTGGTATTCATCTGATAGTACTCAGCAAATGATTTCCAATGAATATCAATATGACAGGGTTTAAAGGGCAAATGCACCATCATGATGATTTAGGTTCAAAATGTGCCTATACGTGTCACCTTTCAAATAAGACCACCCGCAAGTCTGTCCTCCTCAGCAGTCCTCAGATATGGCTTATGAAAGTTAGTAAAATACTGGCCTGAGTCTGGGCATAGAGGCTGACATTAACAGAAGTGGTGCTTAGGAAGTGACTGCCAGTCCTGCTTCTGATTGGTTGAGAGATATCAGTGGCTGGAAGTGAGGCAAAGCTTTTGCTTCCGATGTAAATGGATAATTAGATCATTTCATGAAAACAAATCTTTGCCTTATAAGCATTCAATATGTCCATATGGGGAAGGTCAAACTATTCGACAAAGCATTTGTTACGAAGAAAATGTAGGAGTACATGCATTTATGGGTATCGTGAGACATGAAATGCAAACTTAAAAGCATATTGTTATAGTATCAACATGGCACTGTATTTTCTTAAAAGATAGGATTAAAGTCACGGCTCAAATACATCAGTTATAGAATATCTTTCTATCAGCAGTTCTGTCGTCCAAACATTAGAATTGTATGACATCTTTGCAGTAGTGTTTACTACTGATACTGTAAAATAGGAAATATTTCCATTCAAGCTTGTAGCGCCAAGAAACCTCATCACTATTTTGCTAATTTCTTAAAGACCAGAGCAGTCATCAGAAAGTCATTCTGGAAATGTCGAGGAAAACACACCCAAGCATCAATGGCATAATATTTCTCCAATTATATAATTGCACTTCATACCAATATGTATTCGCACATAAAGATAGATATTTTTCGCTTTTCCATCCCATTTTCGAATGATCGCGAAATATAACCTCACGCGAACTTATCCTTGCATTATCTTGTATGTTTCAGAGGCGATTCTTCTCGCGTGACGATATTTGGCGAGAGTGCAGGCGGCGCCAGTGTTTCCTTGCATCTCTTTTCTCCAAAAAGCAGAGGTACATGTTTTGGTCTCACCCTTTGGAATATCGTAATAATCTCGAAATGCCGTATAGAATACAATCCTTACACAGGTATACGTTTAGGATATCTATGCGTGGATTGTGGCATTATTTCGTTTTTGGGTTAGAATTCAAATTGGTCTTTTGCGATGAGCGTATGGGTTGCGTGTGTTTTTATGGTATGCTGAGTGCAATGTTTTCGTGTATTTCAGTACACAACAAATTGTCGAAAGACGTTAGATTTATCATATTTCCAAAAGACTACGGTCAATTAGCCAGCTGTTTTGCGTTTCTGTATCCAACAATTACAATGTTCCTGATGTTACCCTGCATTATAGCTTTGCCACTATAACCTTCCTGTACTCAGGCTTGTTCGCCGGAGTTATAGCACAGAGTGGGGCCATGAGCAGCTATTGGACCATTCGCAGGCTTCCGGAAACCTCTCGGAAATACGCCATGGAGCTAGGGAAGTTGGCAGGTTGCGACCAGAGAGAGTCAGAGGCTCTCTTAAAATGTCTTCGCACTAAAAATGCCAACCATCTGGTAGACCTCGGCGAGAAAGATGTATCGGTAAGTAGGATTGATTCGAAGAAAATCATATGATTTTTACCTGCAAAAATGAACGAACACACGCACACACACAAATAAACAGGTAAACAAAAACATATTGAAAGAAGTCTTCCTTCCTTCAGACTTCTTCCTCTCCTTCTTCTACTACCACTACAATGACTACTACAATCTACTACTACTATTACTACTACTACTACTACTACTACTACTACGACTAGCTCGCGCAGCAAGCCGGCGAAGCCGGTGTGGCGTGAATTATCGGAACCCGTGAATTATCGGAACTTTTGATAATGCGCAGGCGCGGAAGTCAAAATTTAGCTCCGCCCATAGGAATGAGTGACCATGCACCTCAAGCAGTTGGAACCGACATTAAGTGCCGTTTAAATGAAATAAAATGTGTTTTGAGTAATCTGTTATCTGTATATACTATGTATACAGATAACATACCACTTACAACTTGTTGTCAGTATTTCGTTTAGTATGAAACTGAACTTACGATCGGAACCTGTGCCTCAACTTGCGCCGGCGATTTACGATGCCTGAATTGTGATCAACATTCATGTCCAAATCATTCCATTTACATCACAAAGAGTATATATAATTCCAAGTCATTAAGTCTTTTTATTCGTGTTCGATCGGAAGATAACATGCTACAAGGTGCGAATTATTTGTGGAGTAACCCATTTCCATGGGAAACAAATTCTATTTTGTACGCGTGAGAAGTCGGAACTTCCGCGCCTGCGCATTATCAAAGGTTCCGATAATTCACGGGTTCCGAATATTCACGCCACACCGGCGTAGCGTAGCGGCGTTTACAGCATACAATGTCAAAACCTACTTGGCCTGCTACATACTGAGGCAGGCTTTTTGGTGTTGGCGTCTGTCTGTTCGTCCCTTGTAGCTCGTGCAGCAAGCCGGCGAAGCCGGCGTAGCGTAGCGGCGTTTACAGCATACAATGTCAAAACCTACTTGGCCTGCTACATACTGAGGCAGGCTTTTTGGTGTTGGCGTCTGTCTGTTCGTCCCTTGTCTCGCTTGCTTGACGATTACCTCGCGAGAAATGAGCATAACCTTTTGCTTTAAGAGCACATTTTGCCGCCAGATCATTTCAGATTGCAAACATTGCTTTATAAAACAATAAATATGGATTGTTTCCCTTAAAATTGTATCAAAATAGCGTTTTGACCGCTCCAGTAACACAGCAACAAGCGAAACTATGCAACAACCGAAACTGACGCGTGCACTCAATGGTCACGTGACCGTGACGTCATGATTACAGAGGCTGTAGTGCTGATACTGGAACTTAATTGGTTGTACGTTCACGTTTAAATGAATTACTCTCCTTTCCATGGACCAATTTCGATGCAGTTTAGATTGTTAGAATTGCAACTATTAAAGCTACTTATTTCTATATTTTAGTTGAAATCTGTAGGGAAATGATGATTTTGCAATAGGTTGAAATCGAAATTTTAAGCCATACTTTTGGTCAATCGCTACTCTCATACTGTATGTTTATTGCACAAATGTCAAATATGAAGCTCATATCAAGGGGTTTTAGATATGTTTTCGCGATTTACAAGCGACGAATGACGCCATGGATGACAAATCCGTCATTTACTGATTGAATTTGAAAGGGGAATGCATAAATATTATCGAGCTGCGCGAGCATTTAAAGCTTTGCTTTCTCGTCATATTACGACTTCTACTACTACCACTACTACTACTACTGAAGCGTGCTTTTTATTGCAGAGTCCACCATTCACCTCGACGTGGGTACCAGTAATTGATGCCGATTGGATGCCTAGAGACCCACGTGATCTACTAAAGGAGGGTTCGTTTTATCGTGTCCCACTCATGACCGGCACATGCCTTGATGACGGATCGGACGAACTAAGTAATTACATTTAAACAGACTTCAATTAGAATTTCTTTATCTAAATTGTAATTATTCTATCAAAATCTAATGTCAATCATAACTTGGTTTCGTAGGTTCCCCTTACCGCAGAGTTTTGACATTTGAAATATAGATTGTATCAATTTAAAAAGAATCGTTTACTAAATTTTTGACTCTGTTTGCATTTAGATCAGACGAATAGTTTTGTTGGTATAGTCTTCATTTATTCGCGTAGTTTTATATGAAATTAAATTCATATACGTGACTTGCTAAAATTTCCGATTATTGGTTCCGTATATTTTTCTCCTTTCCTATGTTTTCCTGATTTACATTGTAATACATTAAGTATAATCCCTCTTCTTCTTCCAGTTGGTGTAGAGAATGTGACGGTTGGGTTTAGCAAGGCGCAGCTGTTCGCGCAGTTCCGCGATCGCGCAGAGCGCTGGGGCTGGAAAAGAGAGTACATGTACGATACGTCACTACTCGAGTACAACGAACCATGGGACGATCCCATACGGAACCGCAACCTGAATATTGAGGTCGGTGTCAATATCGTAGTAGTTAGAGTTTGGGTTGGCATTTCAATTTAAGGCATATGTTGAAGCCTAATTTGGCAAAAAGACACACACTCGTCTCGATACTTCGGCAAGGTTATATCCATTTAAAGATTTAAAAAGTTAGATAATCAAATTGCTCTCCGTGTCTCTCCACTGCACAGAGTGCATTGGGTCTATTCCCATAGGAGGTAGATGAGACAGTGACAAGTGACATACTCGTCTTTCCTCCACCACTTATCACTGTCTAGTCACGATTCAGATTTAGTTGGCAATTTAACGTACATGTAGCGGTGAAGAACTGTCCACATCAATATGAAATGAATAGTTGAGTCTATTGTTATTGATGCGCAACACAAAATATATTCAACCCATATCAAATAAATCTAGACCACCAATCACCAGACCTTTGGTTTCTTGTTATCAAATATCCAGTCGTGCACATAATTCTAGATAGGAAGCTCATGTTTTATTATGAATTGTTTTCGTTTTAGCTTGAAACAGACGATGCTTACCTTGCGCCTGCGCATAATGACGTCATGGGTCACTCCCGTCACTACATAGCATACCAGTTCGTCTTCGCTCACCGCTCCAGCAACATGCCAAAGCCTCAGTGGTCAGGTAACTAGCACCCTTTAGGATCACATGCACAGTGCTGCATAGCAACTCTTCATGTATAGAGATGGCAGCAGTGCCAAGAAGATCCCTTAACAAAGAATGCTCTGATTTACAATTATTGACCCAGTGTGATGATATTCAATCGCCAGGTAGTATCACTTACACCCTGTTGGTCCGGCCTGATATTTACCAAAAATATCACAAGGCAAAGCCGAGTGAGATACAGACGACAAAGGTTGGACAGTAGGCCGTCCAGCACTCTATTAGGGTGGACCGAATTTATCACCTGCTCTTCCATGGTCAGAATAAAACCCAAATACATGACATAGCTTGCTTTGAAGGGATAATATCGATTATGGCAATGCGGTATGGGGTACTATAGAGGGAAGGAAGAAATAAGGAATTGGTTTAACACCGCTTTAACAGCTTAGATCATATCGTGACGAGATAGAAACTGGAACCAGGAATAAGATCCCTTCTCTCCGAGTAGTTCCAAAGGGTCCCTTAGTTGCAGAGGCATCTACGACAGCCCTGCAAATATATCACGACCAGACCAACATACTACTGGGGATCCAGCGGAGACTCAAACCAAATTCAGAGGTTCGATATTAAATCTACATAGTGTGAATGGCTACAAGTCTCACACCTATTGACCAATCGGAATCAAGAATCACAGCAGACCATGTGTAATGTTGCAAATAAATGGTCATGTGCCAAAGAGCAATATCTGTCTATTAGGTTATTGTGTCAATTACCTCTCATTCAGAGCTGTGTCATTAGACTAAAAAATATAACAAAGTGATAAATCAAAACATACTCAGATAACCCTCAACTTGTCTTTTTCACTCTTAAATATCTTAGTTTGTAACGAGGACTGGGACTTTACTTTTGCTTTTGCTTCACATTTGTCCTTTAAATGACTGAACTATTGGCAATCACCTAATCCTGCTTATCCCATCACTAGGCGTTCCCCATGGTGAGGAGTTGTACTATGTGTTCGGCGCCCCGTTCTGGGGGAGGCACGGGGACTGCCCCTGGGGCTGTCACTCTAAGTGGGGCAGGCGCCAGGAATGGAGCGTGGAGGACAGGGAACTCAGCAAGAGCGCCATGACTATCTGGAGCAACTTCGCCAAAACAGGGTATGACAATTTCCTTCATAGTAAGAAGTTTACTCTTAATAGGTAAACGTGAATGGTTTAGTTTAAAGTTTTTAAAGTGAAATAATTCTCTTTTTTCATAGTAGTCAGGCAAAGCAAGCACTCCAGATCCACGTGAATTGATCAAACGTAGTGGCCTATTTTTGAACATGTAACCCCTTTGTATCTGGAGTATGCTCAAGGCTTGATAGACTATAAGAACTAGATATATCTTGATAAAAGGACAATATATAGAGTAACATTGAATTGAAAGTTGTTTCGTTTATTGGTTTTAACAATCCCTTTTCAAATATATACCAAATATATATTTAATTGATAAGTTATTTGTAAAGTGGTCAGACAGTGCTTACACTCCAGATGAAAATTAGTGAATCAGATCAGCTACAATGATGTAAATGTCCAACGCCTCTACGTCTTGTCGTTATATATCCACAGTTAGAGAAGTTGGTGTTCTGCACTTATAAGGTGTAATAATGGCTGTTCTATTTTCGCAGTAATCCAAACCCTATTCCGGATGTAAGTGTCACGTGGCCAAATTTCGTCCGTGCCACGCAGTCGCACTTCGTCATCAACGCAACTTCCTACGTCGAGAGTTTTTATCGCCACCACCAGATGTCGTTCTGGAATGAATATTGGCCAAGCCTTGAGACGAAGTTGGATAAGTTGGCTGTCCCTCCAACCAGTCCTACCCCGACTAGTGCTTGTAGTATGAAATCCATAAGATCAGCCACCTTTCTTATGATGGCTTTAAGTCATATTCTGTGGAAGTAATCATAAATTATGTAAATGTATTACTCTGGCACTAAAGCCAAATCATATCCTGACACCGTGATCCTGATCTATAGTCTGTCTTGACCGGCCTAAGATGTTTGCCAAACTAAGGATAGGAAATGCGGACCTTTTGTAGCAAAACAGTGGAAAAACGGTCTGCCAAGCATGTCCCAGACTGACTATATATATATATATATATCTTTTATTGGCTGTAGAGTATACAAAAACAAGATATGATAATGATAAACAAATGATATAATAATAAACAAATGATATTAATAGTAAAGTGCAGGGCGGAATCCACCTCTGACGGTATAATACCAAGGAAAATATGGTTGACATTAAATCAACCTAGAAAAACTTATTTACAAAAAATTGTGTGCGATTTAAACATAGGGTTAAGGCTGGGTCATATTCCGTATCAAAGTGTCTCGCGCCACCTTAATAGGGTTTCGGTCTCTCTTAAGGTGGTGCTAGATCAGCCAATACCCCTCCTATGCTTAACAATCTCCTTATATATGCTATACACAAACTCGAGAGCAATAAGCCAGATCTTTTCCATCTGGGTATCATTCAAACCGACAACTGTTCTACCAAGTAGTATGTACAGCATATCAAGATTACATTCGTTGAGAACAAAATTTGCATCCACTTCGACTTCGTCAATTTTCTCGCTCATTGAGGTTCTCATATTATGGAAAAAGGGACAGTGGAGAATAAGATGTCGCGCATCTTCTACCTCATATCTATCACATAGATCACACATCTTAAAGGTGTTTAGCTGCTCTTTGAGTTTAAAGTCATCAGAGCGGAGAATACTAGCATGACTAAGGATCTTTGACATTACACTACATTCTCTCACTAAACTTGGATGTCTATCAGAGATCGACCACCACGTAAGATATCTACTACTGGGATGTACATTGCCCAACAGATCAAGACTCTTATGGAGTTGCTTTTCAATGTTCCAGTATGTATCCTCTAGTTTCCAACCTTTTTTCCAGACCTTATCTCTCAAGTTTGCCTTAGAATAAAAGTATTGTCTCTCTACCATATTCCTGACATCTATTAAGAGACCAAAAGTATCACACACGTTAAGCAGGTCATAGACAGCACTGTTATAGTCATTTTGGTGACCAATATGAGGATTTATGAGATAGATTCTAGTTCTCTCACAGAAGACTATCTTAGGTTTTTCGTCATCGCTCATAACAAGTATCGATCTCACAAAAAGTAACTTCTTAATCTGAATTATGCGCTCTAATCGCATCCAGCCAAGACCATAATAGCTGCAGGAATTTGGCACTTTTGGGTGAAATCTCTGAACCCTTTTTCCGATGTAATTCTGAAAATCCTCTATTATACCTAGATTGGACTATAGTATAGGGATTAAGTTAGCGGTGGAGAGCCGGGTATAGGGATTGAGATTGGGCAGATGGCCTTGTGATGATTTATAGCTGAGACCTGAATGTCCTTTGGTTGGCTGAGGCCGCTAGGCCTCAGCCAACCAGGGGACATTCTGGACGAAGCTATAAATCAACACAAGGTCATCTGCGCAATCTTAATGACTATTATAGCATGCCAGAATTTACAAAATTTATTGATACTCTTCAATAACTTATGACTTGATGAAGTACCAGTAAGGGGCTTGGCAGCCATCTTGTTTAGTCGTCAGCCTGGAGTCAGAGGCAGAGCATCATGGGAGCTTTTTTTAGGCTTAATTTTTTTTTCATCATCCTTTTTCTGAGTTTTTATGGGTTCAATGTATCGAGCATATATAGTAAACTACAAACAAGACCTCATTTTAGAAAATTTACATTCATTTATATACTTTTATTTGATTTTTCTGCCCGAATGTTTCGTTACCATAGCAACAGGCACTGCGCAGAATCCCTGCATTAAGGCATTGCGCAGAATCCCGGCCTGGGCCTCCTTTTACTTGGCATAGTCAAAATATAATGTTGGGACATTGCCACACCCAAGTGCTATAATGGCGAATTAAGCTGAGGACCTGCTGACAACCCGTCCGAGGCGCTACTGGGGTAGTCACGAAATCAAATATGACGCTAAAATTAATCAGGATTTGAGGGACCGAATAGTGGAAATGGATCAAATTCGCGGTCAGAAATTCGCAGGTCTTACTCCACTTTAACATAATGCTCTGATACTCGATTCAGCAACCATGGGGTCACTGAGTGTAGGCAGGAATCAATATCCTGTGTTGTATAGGATTTATCAGGCCATCTATGTATTTGGGTATTTTATTTAACTAAATACACTTTTTTTAATCACATCAACTTAATTGCATCACTAAAATTACTCTCTAATTCTTTAGAAATGGTTTTAGAACTCTGAGGTGGAGTGCAAAATTGCAAAATCCCAACCCGGACCTGCAGCATTGTGGCCAATAATGACCAGCTTTTTATATGCCAGAATGCTATGATAATTGATATTATTATACCTCACTTGAAGATCGTAAGCCTTGATTGGCTGACTTAACAGTGAACAATCATCATGTTGCCTGATGCCATCAGTGAGGGCTTCATGTTGCCCGTTGCCACTAGCGACACCTAGCGGGGAACGTGTGAATCACCAGTCATCTGTGACCTTGCTTTGTTTAAATTACAAATGGGGTTTGTTCAGTATAATAAAACAAATATGCCATGCCAGTGTGGGTAACATGATGGAATGTTTCCCCTCGGGAGGATGGTTTTCCCTCGGGCTCCGCCCTCGGGAAAACCATCCTCCCTCGGGGAAACATTCCATCATGTTACCCCCACTGGCATGGCATATTTGTATAATAGTATACCGGTATATGTAGTATATTATAATATAGTACAGCATAGTTAAGCACGTTGCCATAGTAACAACGCATAATTAATTTCCAGCAAAGCATTGGACATATGATGTTTATATGGTCATGGGCTATGATCATGGCAATTAAATCACCACGTGTAGGTTTGAATAGTGAAGTAAAGAAATAGTTAATTGAAAATTGGGTTATTTTTAAAACTGTATGTTTTGAAAAATAAACGGAATTGATATATTCGTATGTTTTACATGAAATATATATTTGTTTTCAATGAACTCCAAACTTTTTAAGCAATCTGTCTGCCTCTCATCTAGTAACAAATTGGACGACAGCCTAGCAATGGCTGTTAAAAGTAAAACAATTGATTTGAATAAAAAAGTAAACAATTTATTATTTTTTGTGCTAAGATAGTGAAAGAGTCTGTTTATAGACTGACTCTGTAATAGGATCATCGGGTCGTAAGCTACTCTCTTGCTTTGGATTGGTCATCTTATAACGCCCCAGCCTGAGATTCACGGAGTTCAGATTTTCCAGTCAAACCACTCAGCTCTCTATTTCCCAACAGGGTCGTCTAGCATAGGCTATATCTCCATAGTAGAGTATACACTATGGTCTGATTGAAATAGCCAAGCCCCAATTTTGCCAATTCAATGAAGGATGATTGAATAAAAGGGAATACGTGACATATTTTGACAGAGGATATTTTAAGTCCATGAAACAAAATGTCCTGCCTCACTTTCGACACCTAAAGTATTCTTAGGCAATCACTGGGTTACACTGATAGTTGTTTCATGAAGCTCGAATTAAATAAAATGAAGTGATCTAAAACCGTAAAAAGAAATTATTAAAAAATGTCACACATACTATTTTTAGTTAATATTCGGTTCATTGATAAATGCTAATTCAATCGACTAAAAGAATTTGGGTCATTATTTCCGTAGTTAAAAACCGGGCCTGTATTATTTGGAAAGCATTCCGTAAATTAGAAATTAAGATTGCATTTAAACGCCAGGGAGGCCAATGTGTTGTTTCCATTCACGCCATGCATCGACTGGGTTTGTAATTCTCATGTTTGCATGAAGATATCATATCGAAAATCAATGCCTTCTCAAACCAACTCATTCGAAACGTCAATCTTCAAACAATAGACTTCAACTGCATACCCATTTGTTACAACAATACAATCACGCATTGGCCTCTGTCCGTCAACAATGCTGTTTATCTGGTGATGACAAATACATGGTGCCTATTGTTGACGTTTCGTGAATAAAACAGTGTGCTTTTTTTTTCAAAATGGCGAACAAGGACCGGTCTGACTTCCCAGATGATGAAATGCGGAAACCTACGGATGGGGCCCAGTACACTGGGGTAGTTACGAAATCAAATATGACGCTAAAACTAATCATTCGCGAAGTTCAGGATTTGAGGGACCGAATAGTGGAAATGGAACAAATTCGAGGTCAGAAATTCGCAGTGACGAAAGTACGATTATTGATGACAACACTGGAGCAAGAAATTTTGAGCAACTATTTTGACACGCGGTTCGAATCACATCACCAGAAATGGGCGGAGAGTTACCCTGACAGGCCAGGAAATAGCACTGTCGATGATGCGAATAAAAGGACTCAACAACGTACGCAGGCAGAACAATATTTACGACTGCAAAGCGCACAAAATGGCTGCCATTTGGATCGTACAGATAAAGGTACTAGTTCGAGCACTGGTTCTTTGATCAAAGTTTCCGGTGATCGTTTATACGGTGGAGAACTCACGGAGCAGACGAAAAAAAGATGCCAGCGTACTGCTGCTCATACCAATAAAACATCGAACCCCGGGATAAATGAGAGCACACAGACCGCGGGAAGGAATCACGTGGCTTTGTGCAAACCAGACGATCGTGACGAAATTCCTAGAAAAGACCATTCCAATCATAGCAACTCTGCCACTCAGAGCGCGGCTGTTCCCGCCCAAACTTTCACGAGCCCTGACACTGAGGATGCTCCGCGATCCTCTACCAATTCCCCCGCCAGAGACGGTTCTTATAAAACCAAAGTCCGAATAAATCTTCAGAGCCCTAAGTTTTTGGCGCAGGCTTCAGAAAAGCAGACGATAATTGATAGCAAAAAATCGCCTGTGTTGAAATCGGCGTTGAAGAAACCAAGACAAAGAACTTGTCCGAAGAAAATATCAGATGCTGCGAAACGCATGGTCAGATTTCACCTGCAAATCGAGGAACCTCAATTTGAAGGTAATGGTCTTTCACGTTTAGAGTCCGCCTTGAAATGTTCGTCTATGTTGGAGTTATTTCTGCTATTCAGTATTCACATCTGAATACAGCACGCATTCGCAAAATATTTGAAGGGGAACTTTTGGTCGGATTCTGATTAACATTTCTCCTTCAAACCCACTTCAAAAAAGTGCTTTCGTCAGAAAGATATAACCAAAAGAGCCAGGCCTGAATGGGAATTCTTGTCAACACTTCAATCTTTTGAGCAATAATTGGCTGTAAGTTGTTATTCCTGTTAGATTTATCGATCTCTTTTGAAATATTTTTATTGAATTAGAAAAACGTCTGATCATGATGCCTGATCATGTGTGCACGCCAGATGCAAGTGATTTGAATATTCATGCCACTGACTAGATTTTTTAGGGATTTGGTATTTATCTGCCATATGGCACAAACACAAACACGTTATTTCTTTAATAGGGAGTGTGCTTGATGTCTAAAAGACATCGAGTAAAAGTAAGTGCGCACACTCAGACGGATTCTTCCATAGAAGAATATGAGATTAACAATCTGCATGGTAATCATACTTATAATCGATGAATATAGTATATTTACTTATGCACAATACAGTTACCGAATGACATTGCTGAGTGCTATAAAGTACCTTACAAGACTGCCATGTATTCAATTAAGTCCCAAAATTGTTTTGTAGACGACGATCCTAGCGTTGAGGTTCCTTTCAATTTCTATGGCAACGACGATAACGATGATGACGACGGTGATACTCTGACATCGTTTACCAGACCGGACTCCCCACACCCTTATGTATCCCTCCGCCAAGCGTGGGAGAAAATCCACTCAGATGAAGGTTCCGGATATACAGGAGATAAACAACATAGCAGGCGATCCTTGAAATTCGTAGACGTGGGGAACAATACTGCGCGCGCATCTCCGGAAGAAGCCCGTACTTCCGGTTCCTCCCTGGAGATGATTGATTACAAGAAAACGTTCAGGGAACGCTGCCGGAAGTACATGGAGATGAAAGGCATACAGTACCCTGATGATGACGAGGAAGAAGAAGAGCATAACAGAGTTGAGAAAAAGTCGTCCAGAAAAAAGTCTAGATCTCAAAAGAAGAAAAGTGAAAAGCAAGAACCAAAACCAGCTGGTTTTATATGAAATGCATTATCGATTTTTAGCGCCCACTACTTGTTGAATGCCAATGGGAATCATTCAAATAAACTATTTCTCTTTTCTTAGTGTGTGGGCTTGGGAGACACTTTCTCAATATCCAGTTATTTACTTCATAACTGAAAAAGTAGAGACGCAAGTGAAAATATCAAAGGACCTGATTCAACTTTTTTTTCTTTGTGAGAGAAAATGAGTTTGAGCATTTTCAAGAAATGTGGCCCTATTGCTTTACACATCACAACTAGTAGCTAGACCGATCTATTTGCCATAATCCCTTCTAACACACATACCTTTTAACTTCATTGAGCACAAAATTGAAAAAGAAGTATAATAGCTTAACAATTTTCTCAGGCCCAAGCAGCGCTCGATATACACTTGATCAGGCTTAGCGACTCGCAAGGGTTTCACTTGAACTCGCGAGTTACATACGTAAATCACTTTATCACTCTCTGCCATCTTATCTTCCAGATATACATCATGTAGGCAGATTATAATGCGCCAATAGCGTTTTAACACCTACGAACAATTTCTAGAGTGCAGTACAGTAGTCACCATTTCGAACTGAGTTTGTTGCCATCGTATGCCCAACAACAGTTGCCAAAGAAACTGGCACTGTCGATACAAGATCAATATCGGGCTCCTCATCATGAACGTTGTGAAACGCTTTGTTAGGAACTTATGTTCCCAATATAATCTAGTACAACCATAAGAGTTGACCAATCATCAGCAAGATCTAGACTGGAGCTGCAGATAGATACCAGTATTGATAGGCTGTAGATATATACTTTTTTGTCATCAGCTCTACTATTATACTAGCAGCTGGTTGGTCAATTTCTTTGTTGTACTGGACTGCTTTTAACAATTGTCAATGTAAAGAGGGTAATATAGTTCTTTATTGGAATCCTAAGAATGCTGTCAATAACGTTCAATTGTTTGGATCCATATATGTCATTGGTTTCCATGAAGACAGTAATTACATTCTCCCCCGACAGAGGCCCCTTTCAAAGATGGCAGCCACTGTTTTCACATTGGCACTAGAAATGATTTTTTGGCTTTTTAAACACTATTTGCGCATTATAGTCTGCCAACATGGTGTATATCTGGAAAGAAAATATGGCAGGATTTAATTGAGATGGATTTTAGGTTTGTAAATGGCCAACTCAAGTGAGAAATCCTTGACGCTCTGCGTCAGGCGAGTTTGATGAAGAGTTTTCTCGGATGTCCGCTCATAGAACCTAGAACTTGGAGCTTGTTGTGCTTATCATAATTTTAAAAAAATATGTCGGTGTTAGGGGTAGCTGATGATAAATTTGTTACCCTTTTTGTGAAAATGGTGTACAGCCAGATATCTGCAGGAAGCCGGCTGGTGTCGGGCGAGGCCTTCCAGCCGAGTCTGATAGCCAGCTGACTGAATGACCATTGCAGATGCTACATACATGTTTTAATAAAAAAAAGTAGAAATGATTCTTAGTGAGAATATGTCCACAGTTTATTTCTAAAAAATTCAGGACAATAAAGTCATTTTTAAGTTACTTAGAAAGTTTTGCAACTTGTTGGTTTAATTACTAATCAAATCATTGTTCTTACCGCATATTTGTCAAAGCCTTGTCAACCGTTCAAACCGCCATTACACTATATTTATGTACTTATTTTCTATATCAAATGTGTCCTTATATCTTTATTTGAAATAAAAGCAAGTCTGTAAAGAATGAGGTCCTGCCTTGCCTTTTTCTTTTCCTGTTTTCCTTGATATGTGACGTAAGAAAATGTCATCATATGCAGTTAGGTCCTATGCAGTATTAAATGGACTTAGTTTTAGTTAGCGCATATTTCATTATTGTCTTCCTAGGATTAGGTAAGAGCCAAGAATATCTCCCTATAACTAAGTTTCAGTATTGTTCATGTCAGCTGTGAAGCAACTATGTTATGATGAGCTGGTCCTGCCATCTTTTGTCTTTTCAAAAATACTTTTAGCCATAAAGCTTTTCGTAGGCATGTAGAGATAGTGCTGCCATCTTTGGGCTACATATCAAACGAGTGCATAGCAGCATAAACTGTATGTACCAGTTATTGAATTATCAGTTTCTATTGTCTCCGCTAGATGGGGTATACATTGCACAATTGATAGGGCTCATATTTTCTACTGCCATGAGGCATGCTCAACCTTTATTTCATCTTCTTGCTGCGCCGATCCACGCCGGTTTGCATCGTTGCATGTATATCTCCCAGGTGCATCGTTTGATGTAAAAGTGCATCGGTCAATTTTTGAATTTCTAATTCACTATTTGTGGCATTTTAGATAAAAAGTTATAAGCGATCCCAACCTGGAGAGGTAGATTTCTCATGCCAAGATGCATCCGTCTCTGATAAGCAGGAAGTGACCGGGTATACATTCAGCTCCAGGCGAGCGAAGTATTCCCAGGGCAACCCATCCGATATAATCCCCATTATCTGAAAGATGCAGGAGCAATTGCCCTATAAATCTTCAATTGCCATCAGACTGGGTGAGAGCATCCTCTGGTCAAGGTTCAACCAGAGCCCGTGTCAATCCAAATCTTGGCCCAATGGCGATCTTCACCGGTTATTATGCATAAGAGTATTATAGTCTGGCAGCTTATGTAGTTTCCGTGGGAAGTTCATGTTAATTGTTGGAGACAGGATTTTTCTAGACCAATTTTGGATGAGGACTTCAAAAAAATATGTCTTCAATTTTTTCGATAATTTTTTCAAGGTCAAATGGTCAATTTCAAAGGTCAAAATCCTTAAAATGCCTTGTTTGGACCTGTAACAAGCTGCATTTGGTAGGAAACTCGATTTTTAGGGTGACATATACTAAACATATAAATTTCCTACACAAACATTTAGTATTTTACACAGTAAAGTTTAAATCTGAGGTCAATAAGTACATTTTAAAGTAAAGGTTAAAGGTCAAATCAGTGAAAAATGCCTTGTCTAGACAAGAAATAAGCTGCATTTGATAAAAGTTGGTTAGAAACCATATTTTATGATGAGACACTTCTCCAGTAAATTTCATTAAAGTACACTTTATATATTCCACCTCAAATATTTTATCTGAGGTCAATGAGTCCATTCAAAGGTCAAGATCAACAGTCAAAATGCAGGAAAATGCCTTGCATGGACCGGATACAAGCTGCATTTGATTCAATATGGTTAGAAACCAGCTGTTTAGGATGGAATGTACACTTAATACGTGAATTCCATACACACAGCTTCAGTTTTGAACTCAGTATTTTTTAAATATGAGGTCAATAAGTACATATAAAGGTCAAAAGTCAAATCTGTGGAAATGCCTTGTATGGACACGAAATGAGCTGCATTTGATAAAAGTTGGTTAGAAACCAGATTTTATGATGTCAGATGTGATATTTTATGATGAGACACACTTTTTCAATAAATTTCATTAAAGCACACTTCATATTTTCCACCTCAAAGATTATATCTAAGGTCAACAAGTCCATTCAAAGGTCAAGATCAACAGTCGAAATGCAGGAAAATCGCTTGCACGGATCGGATCCAAGCTGCATTTCATTCAATATGATTAGAAACCAGCTGTTTAGGATAAATACACTTAATACGTGAATTTCATACATATAGCATCAGTATTTTACTCCGTAATTTTTAAATCCATAAGTACATATAAAGGCAAAGATCAAAGGTCAAATTAGTGAAAATGCCTTGTAATGACAGGAAATGAGCTGCATTTGATGAAATTAGTTAGAAACCAGATTTAATGATGTCAGATGCGATACACTTTTCAAGTAAATTTCATTTCACTTCATATTTTCCACCTCAAAGATTATATGTAAGGTCAATGAGTTCATTCAAAGGTCAAGATCAACAGTCAAAATGCAGGAAAATGTCTTGCATGGACCAGAGACAAGCTGCATTTATTGAATTATCAGTTTCTATTGTCTCCGCTAGATGGGGTATACATTGCACAATTGATAGGGCTCATATTTTCTACTGGCATGAGGCATGCTCAACCTTTATTTCATCTTCTTGCTGCGCCGATCCACGCCGGTTTGCATCGTTGCATGTATATCTCCCAGGTGCATCGTTTGATGTAAAAGTGCATCGGTCAATTTTTGAATTTCTAATTCACTATTTGTGGCATTTTAGATAAAAAGTTATAAGCGATCCCAACCTGGAGGGGTAGATTTCTCATGCCAAGATGCATCCGTCTCTGATAAGCAGGAAGTGACCGGGTATACATTCAGCTCCAGGCGAGCGAAGTATTCCCAGGGCCACCCATCGGGTATAATCCCCATTATCTGAAGGATGCAGCGGCAATTGCCCTATAAATCTTCAATTGCCATCAGACTGGGTGAGAGCATCCTCTGGTCAAGGTTCAACCAGAGCCCGTGTCAATCCAAATCTTGGCCCAATGGCGATCTTCACCGGTTATTATGCATAAGAGTATTATAGTCTGGCAGCTTATGTAGTTTCCGTGGGAAGTTCATGTTAATTGTTGGAGACATGATTTTTCTAGACCAATTTTGGATGAGGACTTCAAAAAAATATGTCTTCAATTTTTTCGATAATTTTTTCAAGGTCAAATGGTCAATTTCAAAGGTCAAAATCCTTAAAATGCATTGTTTGGACCTGTAACAAGCTGCATTTGGTAGGAAACTCGATTTTTAGGGTGACATATACTAAACATATAAATTTCCTACACAAACATTTAGTATTTTACACAGTAAAGTTTAAATCTGAGGTCAATAAGTACATTTTAAAGTAAAGGTTAAAGGTCAAATCAGTGAAAAATGCCTTGTCTAGACAAGAAATAAGCTGCATTTGATAAAAGTTGGTTAGAAACCATATTTTATGATGAGACACTTCTCCAGTAAATTTCATTAAAGTACACTTTATATATTCCACCTCAAATATTTTATCTGAGGTCAATGAGTTCATTCAAAGGTCAAGATCAACAGTCAAAATGCAGGAAAATGTCTTGCATGGACCAGAGACAAGCTGCATTTATTGAATTATCAGTTTCTATTGTCTCCGCTAGATGGGGTATACATTGCACAATTGATAGGGCTCATATTTTCTACTGCCATGAGGCATGCTCAACCTTTATTTCATCTTCTTGCTGCGCCGATCCACGCCGGTTTGCATCGTTGCATGTATATCTCCCAGGTGCATCGTTTGATGTAAAAGTGCATCGGTCAATTTTTGAATTTCTAATTCACTATTTGTGGCATTTTAGATAAAAAGTTATAAGCGATCCCAACCTGGAGAGGTAGATTTCTCATGCCAAGATGCATCCGTCTCTGATAAGCAGGAAGTGACCGGGTATACATTCAGCTCCAGGCGAGCGAAGTATTCCCAGGGCCACCCATCGGGTATAATCCCCATTATCTGAAGGATGCAGCGGCAATTGCCCTATAAATCTTCAATTGCCATCAGACTGGGTGAGAGCATCCTCTGGTCAAGGTTCAACCAGAGCCCGTGTCAATCCAAATCTTGGCCCAATGGCGATCTTCACCGGTTATTATGCATAAGAGTATTATAGTCTGGCAGCTTATGTAGTTTCCGTGGGAAGTTCATGTTAATTGTTGGAGACAGGATTTTTCTAGACCAATTTTGGATGAGGACTTCAAAAAAATATGTCTTCAATTTTTTCGATAATTTTTTCAAGGTCAAATGGTCAATTTCAAAGGTCAAAATCCTTAAAATGCATTGTTTGGACCTGTAACAAGCTGCATTTGGTAGGAAACTCGATTTTTAGGGTGACATATACTAAACATATAAATTTCCTACACAAACATTTAGTATTTTACACAGTAAAGTTTAAATCTGAGGTCAATAAGTACATTTTAAAGTAAAGGTTAAAGGTCAAATCAGTGAAAAATGCCTTGTCTAGACAAGAAATAAGCTGCATTTGATAAAAGTTGGTTAGAAACCATATTTTATGATGAGACACTTCTCCAGTAAATTTCATTAAAGTACACTTTATATATTCCACCTCAAATATTTTATCTGAGGTCAATGAGTTCATTCAAAGGTCAAGATCAACAGTCAAAATGCAGGAAAATGTCTTGCATGGACCAGAGACAAGCTGCATTTATTGAATTATCAGTTTCTATTGTCTCCGCTAGATGGGGTATACATTGCACAATTGATAGGGCTCATATTTTCTACTGCCATGACGCATGCTCAACCTTTATTTCATCTTCTTGCTGCGCCGATCCACGCCGGTTTGCATCGTTGCATGTATATCTCCCAGGTGCATCGTTTGATGTAAAAGTGCATCGGTCAATTTTTGAATTTCTAATTCACTATTTGTGGCATTTTAGATAAAAAGTTATAAGCGATCCCAACCTGGAGAGGTAGATTTCTCATGCCAAGATGCATCCGTCTCTGATAAGCAGGAAGTGACCGGGTATACATTCAGCTCCAGGCGAGCGAAGTATTCCCAGGGCCACCCATCGGGTATAATCCCAATTATCTGAAAGATGCAGCGGCAATTGCCCTATAAATCTTCAATTGCCATCAGACTGGGTGAGAGCATCCTCTGGTCAAGGTTCAACCAGAGCCCGTGTCAATCCAAATCTTGGCCCAATGGCGATCTTCACCGGTTATTATGCATAAGAGTATTATAGTCTGGCAGCTTATGTAGTTTCCGTGGGAAGTTCATGTTAATTGTTGGAGACATGATTTTTCTAGACCAATTTTGGATGAGGACTTCAAAAAAATATGTCTTCAATTTTTTCGATAATTTTTTCAAGGTCAAATGGTCAATTTCAAAGGTCAAAATCCTTAAAATGCATTGTTTGGACCTGTAACAAGCTGCATTTGGTAGGAAACTCGATTTTTAGGGTGACATATACTAAACATATAAATTTCCTACACAAACATTTAGTATTTTACACAGTAAAGTTTAAATCTGAGGTCAATAAGTACATTTTAAAGTAAAGGTTAAAGGTCAAATCAGTGAAAAATGCCTTGTCTAGACAAGAAATAAGCTGCATTTGATAAAAGTTGGTTAGAAACCATATTTTATGATGAGACACTTCTCCAGTAAATTTCATTAAAGTACACTTTATATATTCCACCTCAAATATTTTATCTGAGGTCAATGAGTCCATTCAAAGGTCAAGATCAACAGTCAAAATGCAGGAAAATGCCTTGCATGGACCGGATACAAGCTGCATTTGATTCAATATGGTTAGAAACCAGCTGTTTAGGATGGAATGTACACTTAATACGTGAATTCCATACACACAGCTTCAGTTTTGAACTCAGTATTTTTTAAATATGAGGTCAATAAGTACATATAAAGGTCAAAAGTCAAATCTGTGGAAATGCCTTGTATGGACACGAAATGAGCTGCATTTGATAAAAGTTGGTTAGAAACCAGATTTTATGATGTCAGATGTGATATTTTATGATGAGACACACTTTTTCAATAAATTTCATTAAAGCACACTTCATATTTTCCACCTCAAAGATTATATCTAAGGTCAACAAGTCCATTCAAAGGTCAAGATCAACAGTCGAAATGCAGGAAAATCGCTTGCACGGATCGGATCCAAGCTGCATTTCATTCAATATGATTAGAAACCAGCTGTTTAGGATAACTACACTTAATACGTGAATTTCATACATATAGCATCAGTATTTTACTCCGTAATTTTTAAATCCATAAGTACATATAAAGGCAAAGATCAAAGGTCAAATTAGTGAAAATGCCTTGTAATGACAGGAAATGAGCTGCATTTGATGAAATTAGTTAGAAACCAGATTTTATGATGTCAGATGCGATACACTTTTCAAGTAAATTTCATTTCACTTCATATTTTCCACCTCAAAGATTATATGTAAGGTCAATGAGTTCATTCAAAGGTCAAGATCAACAGTCAAAATGCAGGAAAATGTCTTGCATGGACCAGAGACAAGCTGCATTTATTGAATTATCAGTTTCTATTGTCTCCGCTAGATGGGGTATACATTGCACAATTGATAGGGCTCATATTTTCTACTGACATGAGGCATGCTCAACCTTTATTTCATCTTCTTGCTGCGCCGATCCACGCCGGTTTGCATCGTTGCATGTATATCTCCCAGGTGCATCGTTTGATGTAAAAGTGCATCGGTCAATTTTTGAATTTCTAATTCACTATTTGTGGCATTTTAGATAAAAAGTTATAAGCGATCCCAACCTGGAGAGGTAGATTTCTCATGCCAAGATGCATCCGTCTCTGATAAGCAGGAAGTGACCGGGTATACATTCAGCTCCAGGCGAGCGAAGTATTCCCAGGGCCACCCATCGGGTATAATCCCCATTATCTGAAAGATGCAGCGGCAATTGCCCTATAAATCTTCAATTGCCATCAGACTGGGTGAGAGCATCCTCTGGTCAAGGTTCAACCAGAGCCCGTGTCAATCCAAATCTTGGCCCAATGGCGATCTTCACCGGTTATTATGCATAAGAGTATTATAGTCTGGCAGCTTATGTAGTTTCCGTGGGAAGTTCATGTTAATTGTTGGAGACATGATTTTTCTAGACCAATTTTGGATGAGGACTTCAAAAAAAATATGTCTTCAATTTTTTCGATAATTTTTTCAAGGTCAAATGGTCAATTTCAAAGGTCAAAATCCTTAAAATGCCTTGTTTGGACCTGTAACAAGCTGCATTTGGTAGGAAACTCGATTTTTAGGGTGACATATACTAAACATATAAATTTCCTACACAAACATTTAGTATTTTACACAGTAAAGTTTAAATCTGAGGTCAATAAGTACATTTTAAAGTAAAGGTTAAAGGTCAAATCAGTGAAGAATGCCTTGTCTAGACAAGAAATAAGCTGCATTTGATAAAAGTTGGTTAGAAACCATATTTTATGATGAGACACTTCTCCAGTAAATTTCATTAAAGTACACTTTATATATTCCACCTCAAATATTTTATCTGAGGTCAATGAGTCCATTCAAAGGTCAAGATCAACAGTCAAAATGCAGGAAAATGCCTTGCATGGACCGGATACAAGCTGCATTTGATTCAATATGGTTAGAAACCAGCTGTTTAGGATGGAATGTACACTTAATACGTGAATTCCATACACACAGCTTCAGTTTTGAACTCAGTATTTTTTTAATATGAGGTCAATAAGTACATATAAAGGTCAAAAGTCAAATCTGTGGAAATGCCTTGTATGGACACGAAATGAGCTGCATTTGATAAAAGTTGGTTAGAAACCAGATTTTATGATGTCAGATGTGATATTTTATGATGAGACACACTTTTTCAATAAATTTCATTAAAGCACACTTCATATTTTCCACCTCAAAGATTATATCTAAGGTCAACAAGTCCATTCAAAGGTCAAGATCAACAGTCGAAATGCAGGAAAATCGCTTGCACGGATCGGATCCAAGCTGCATTTCATTCAATATGGTTAGAAACCAGCTGTTTAGGATAAATACACTTAATACGTGAATTTCATACATATAGCATCAGTATTTTACTCCGTAATTTTTAAATCCATAAGTACATATAAAGGCAAAGATCAAAGGTCAAATTAGTGAAAATGCCTTGTAATGACAGGAAATGAGCTGCATTTGATGAAATTAGTTAGAAACCAGATTTTATGATGTCAGATGCGATACACTTTTCAAGTAAATTTCATTTCACTTCATATTTTCCACCTCAAAGATTATATGTAAGGTCAATGAGTTCATTCAAAGGTCAAGATCAACAGTCAAAATGCAGGAAAATGTCTTGCATGGACCAGAGACAAGCTGCATTTATTGAACTATCAGTTTCTATTGTCTCCGCTAGATGGGGTATACATTGCACAATTGATAGGGCTCATATTTTCTACTGACATGAGGCATGCTCAACCTTTATTTCATCTTCTTGCTGCGCCGATCCACGCCGGTTTGCATCGTTGCATGTATATCTCCCAGGTGCATCGTTTGATGTAAAAGTGCATCGGTCAATTTTTGAATTTCTAATTCACTATTTGTGGCATTTTAGATAAAAAGTTATAAGCGATCCCAACCTGGAGAGGTAGATTTCTCATGCCAAGATGCATCCGTCTCTGATAAGCAGGAAGTGACCGAATGCAGCTTGTCTCTGGTCCATGCAAGACATTTTCCTGCATTTTGACTATTGATCTTGACCTTTGAATGAACTCATTGACATTACATATAATCTTTGAGGTGGAAAATATGAAGTGTAATGAAATTTACTTGAAAAGTGTATCGCATCTGCCATCATAAAATCTGGTTTCTAACTAATTTTATCAAATGCAGCTCATTTCCTGTCATTACAAGGCATTTTCACCTTTTGACCTTTGATCTTGACCTTTATATGTACTTATGGATTTAAAAATTACGGAGTAAATTACTGATGCTGTATGTATGAAATTCACGTATTAAGTGTATTTATCCTAAACAGCTGGTTTCTAACCATATTGAATGAAATGCTGCTTGGATCCGGTCCGTGCAAGCGATTTTCCGGCATTTTGACTGTTGATCTTGACCTTTGAATGGACTCGTTGACCTTAGATATAATCTTTGAGGTGGAAAATATGAAGTGTGCTTTAATGAAATTTATTGAAAAAGTGTGTCTCATCATAAAATATCGCATCTGACATCATAAAATCTGGTTTCTAACCAACTTTTATCAAATGCAGCTCATTTCGTGTCCATACAAGGCATTTCCACAGATTTGACCTTTGACCTTTATATGTACTTATTGACCTCAGATTAAAAAAATACTGAGTTCAAAACTGAAGCTGTGTGTATGAATTCAAGTATTAAGTGTACATTTCATCCTAAACAGCTGGTTTCTAACCATATTGAATCAAATGCAGCTTTATCCGGTCCATGGAAGGCCTTTTTTTCTGCATTTTGACTGTTGATCTTGACCTTTGAATGGACTCATTGACCTCAGATGAAATATTTGAGGTGGAATATATAAAGTGTACTTTAATGAAATTTACTGGAGAAGTGTGTCTCATCATAAAATATGGTTTCTAACCAACCTTTATCAAATGCAGCTCATTTCTTGTTCATACAAAGCATTTTTCACTGATTTGACCTTTAACCTTTACTTTAAAATGTACTTATTGACCTCAGATTTAAACTTTACTGTGTAAAATACTAAATGTTTGTGTAGGAAATTTATATGTTAAGTATATGTCAACCTAAAAATCGAGTTTCCTACCAAATGCAGCTTGTTACAGGTCCAAACAAGGCGTTTTAAAGATTTTGACCTTTGACATTGACCATTTGACCTTGAAAAAATTATCGAAAAAATTGGAGACATATTTCTTTGAAGTCCTCATCCAAAATTGGTCTAGAAACATTACGTCTCCAACAATTAACATGAGTTTCCCACGGACCCCCTATTTTCCTACATAAGCTGCCTGACTATTAGTTACTAAATACGTTTTGATAATATGATTGATTAGATAATATATTGTATATTGTATATGATGAATGTCTATCTGATTATATTCATAAGTATGTTCATGATTGTATTTGGTCTATTATAAGCCTTTGTGGCTGGCCGCATTTTTAACATTTGTGTATTGTATGTAATGAATGTCATTGTTTAGATTGGACAATGAAATATTTATCAACAATAACTTAATATGTTTTTGCTGTGCCAATCTTGAATATTGTTTATAAGGGCTATTCCAGCAAAAAGGGAGGAAAAAACGTTTCGGGTGGGGTATCGCCTCTAACATCATAGCAAGTGAGGTGCGTCAACAAATATAAACATGGTTGGGGTAGGAGGGGGGTAGGGTTAGCTTGGGGTTGTCTCAATAATAAACATTGGGTGTGAAAGTAGACATGGCTGTGCCATAGTCTTCTAATTGTTTATAGATTTCTTTTTTCTTTATTAGACAATAATATAGGTCCCTGACGATTTCGTCAAGAGACTTAGTCACGCCATCACACAAATTCGTCTACATGCCATAATAATCTCCTATAAATCCATGAATAATCTGAAGGAAATATTTTGAATCGTTGAAATATTGGTAACATGATCAAAACTTATCGTATAAGCACTTATCTGAGGAGTTTAATATTACATATTTTTCCATTCCATTCGCTCGATCTTCTCTCACATAGCGAGATCTGTAAAAAATCTCAGAAGTCGCCTTCATGTCATGAAAATTAAGTACACTTAATTAAAAACTGAATGGAACTTAAACGAATTTCTACTGTTAACCATGCCCACACCAGTTTTATTTTTGTCCTCAGAATTTTCTAATTTTTGGATATGTTATACCTTGTGGAATAAAACTAAAGGAAATATAAAAAGATATTCGCTGTTTGGCCAATATTTTTTGCTAGAGACAAATTAGTGATTATTGAAAAACGGCCATTTTAGAGAAAAGAAGCCGCCACATCGCACATCTTTTTATTTTCAGCTCATTGTGGGTTGTTTGCCCAACGATAAAGAAATTGTGGAACTTCATGCGTGTAAATTCGCATGCAGGTATTGGAGTAGGTCTTCTTTCTGCTTGCACAAACTGCATTTCAATACCAACTTATCCTTTGCATAGCCTAAGATTAAATCGGAGAGGTTGAGTCAAGAATTATCACTTTTTTTCAAAAATGGACGCAAATATAGGGCAATTTATCGCACATAATGATAGTCCAGAGAATTTTTTTATTTTTTGATATGTTCTTGCCCCGTAAATTTGCATTCTGTATGCGAAATAAAATTGGGGTAGTTTCTAATTACTTTTGGTGCTACAGAGCTATAAGTAAAATGGTACGTTTTTTGCTATTCTATGACATGAAAAAACAATGACGCTGCCTTTGTTTCCCTATTGTTGTGGCAGCAAAAGGGGGAAAATCCCTTTGTTGGAGTCGTATCCGCTTGCCAGGACGCATTTTGTCACACATAATAAATTGCAAAAAAAAAATTAGTCCAGAGAATTTTTTGATATATTCTTGCTCTGTAAATTTGCTTTCAGTATACCAAAATATAATGGGGTGTTCCAAGTTACTTTTCTTGCTACAGAGCTACGAGTGATAGGGCACGCTCTTTGCTCTTTCGCAAATAAAATTGGCAATGTCCCGTGGCAACAATAAGGTAATTTCCTTTGTTGGAGTCGCCCGTGTTGTTAATCACGACGAGCGTGCGACAGGGGCTTCAAAACACACAACAAGCCAAAAATAAAAGCGCTGTTCAACCCGGCAAGTTTTCACTAAACATAACCAGTATAACCTATTACATATATCACTTTTTGGTACAAATTGTATTTAAACATCCAGTGAACTCAATTTAGTAAAAATATCAATTGAATGTTCTAGGTCTTGACTATTGCAATAAGGGCTAATATAATAGTGCAACCTGGTTACAATATTCACAGCTTTTTTCGAACCACAGCCACCAGAAATTGCGGTGTTCTAGGACGTATTGAATGTGCTTCAGAACCAAAATATTTAGATACCCCTGATTCTGCTTCGGACTGTTCCAAAGAAATAATCAGACTATTATCTATTGTTAAATAATGGGTGTCTAGTATTGCCCCCTCTCAGAAAATGCTTATACTTCCTTGGTTTTTCTGACCCTTTAAAGCGTTAACCATTTTAGTAGTTAAAGTGACGAGTACCATTGCAAGCTAGTTAAAAGCCCCATCCAAAAACACACCTCACAGCAGCATATGCATATAACAAGGTGTATCTCCAGATTCTTGAGTGTTATCAGGTATAGAATATCATTGCCAAACGTCCTTTGTCAACCCATATTCTATATCATTTCAATATTTACAATTTCTCACTCAAATGACATATTCTCATTACTTTCAAAGGTAATAGTCACTGCAGGTTCAGAATTACCTTAGGGATACCATTGACTACGCCAAATAAGAAGTGGATTTGAGATGGCTGACCGCTAAATATTTTTACAGGCTATAACATTGAAAATCTTAGTGAGATATATCGTGTGTGGAGGCATTGGAACCCCATTGAGAGTAGTGGACATACCTCGCTGATCACTTCTGAGCACCGGAAACAAAAAAACAGCTGTGCAAAGATACACCTCGACAATCTCAGGAGAATGACTTGTGGTCAGGATGCTATAAATAGGTGCTATCTATTAGCCCGTGATGTTACTTAGTAAAGTTGGTGTGAAGATTTCTAACTAAAACTTTTAATGTTATGGCCCGTAAAAATCTTTAGCGGTCAGCAATCTTACATTGACTTCTTATTGGGCATAGACAATGATATCCCTTCTGAACCTGCAGTGACCACTGCCTGCGTAAGTAGTGAGAATATGTCATTTGAGTGAAACGTTGCAAATATTGAAATGGTTTGGAATATTGGTTGACTAAGGACGTTTGGCTATGATATTCTCTCCCTGATAACACTCTGGAATCTAGAGATACACCTTTATATATGATTATGTTGCTTAGAGTTGTGTTTGGGGATGGGGCTTTTAACTGGCTTGCAATGGTACTCATCACCTTAAGGTCCTACAATACATTTGACCTGACACACATTTCATTTTTAGGGGGGGGGGGGGGGGATAGGGGGGGGGGGGGGTCTTCATAAAATTAATTAAGTAAATTTAATGTATTCACATTTCTATTGTTTCTGGAGTTCCTAAACATCCTTGTTATAATATTGCTTTATATCATATAAATACTATGATTTACTCAAAAAAAGCACCAGTATGCCCAGCACAGCCATAATATCTAAGCACCAGTATGCCCAGCACAGAAAACCTAACTATGCACCAGTATGCCTAACAGAGTATACATATCTAAGCACCAGTATGCCCAGTACAATAAACATATCTAAGCAACAGTATTCCCAGCACAGTCATCATATCTAAGCTCCAGTATGTACAGCACAGTCATCATATCTAAGCACAAGTATACCCAGCACAGTCTACATATCAAAGCACCAGTATGCCCAGCACAGTAAACCTATCTAAGCACCAGTATGCCCAGTACAGTAATCATATCTAAGCACCAGTATGTGGGGACAAAGTAGCTCAGTTGGTTAGGTGTCGGACTAGTAATCAGAGGGTCGCTGGTCCGATTCCCGGCCACTCCGGGCACTTTGGTCGTTCTTGGGCAAAACAGTTTATTCCATATTGCTTCAGACTACCCAGCTGCAAAATGGGTACCTAGCATAAATAAGGCAGTGCTTAGAGTGTGTGCGCTATATGCTGCCAGTTGCTCTGGAATATCCCCCAGGGGGATTGAAAATGGTTTCTGTATGTACAGTGCCTGCTAGGGGAGGAAGGTCGTGTGAGCACTTCGATGGATACAAGACTATAAACCGAATACCTTTACCTTTATGCCCAGCACAGTCAACATGTCTAAGCACCAGTAAGCCCAGCACAGTAAACCTATCTATGCACCTGTATGCCTAGCACAGTATACATATCTAAGCAACAGTATGCCCAGCACAGTCTACATATCTAAGCACCAGTATGCCCAGCACAGTATACATCTCTAAGCACCAGTATGCCCAGCACAGTAAACTTATCTAAGCCCCAGTATGCCCAGCACAGTCATCATATCTAAGTACCATTATGCCCAGCACAGTAAACAAATCTAAGCACCAGTATGCCCAGTACAGTAAACATATCTAAGCACCAGTATGCCCAGCACAGTAAACTTATCTAAGCACCAGTATGCCCAGCACAGACATCATATCTAAGCATCATTATGCCCAGCACAGTAAACATATCTAAGCACCAGTATGCCCAGCACAGTAAACTTATCTATGCACCAGTATCCCCAGCACAGTCATCATATCTAAGCACCAGTACACTCAGCACAGTAAACATATCTAAACACCAGTATGCCCAGCATAGTAAACTTATCTAAGCAGCAGTATGCCCAGCACAGTAACATATTTAAGCACCAGTATGCCCAGAACAGTAAACCTATCTAAGCACCAGTATGCCCAGCATAGTAAACATATCTAAGCACCAGTATGCCACGCACAGTAAACTTATCTAAGCACCAGTATCCCCAGCACAGTCATCATATCTAAGCACCAGTATGCCCAGCACAATCATCTTATCTAAGCAGCAGTATGCCCATCACAGTAAACATATCTAAGTACCAGTATACCCAGCACAGTCTACATATGTAAGCACCAGTATGCCCAGCACGGTAACCTTATCTAAGCACCAGTATGCCCAGCACAGTAATAATATATATGCACCAGTATTCCCAGCGTAGTCATCATATCTAAGCACCATTATGCCCAGCACAGTCAACTTATCTATGCACCAGTATGCCCAGCACAGTATACATCTCTAAGCAGCAGTGTGCCCACCACAGTAAACCTTTCTAAGCACCCGTATGCCCAGCACAGTCATCATATCTAAGCACCAGTATGCCCAGCACATAAAACATATCTAAGCACCAGTTTGCCCAGCACAGTAAACTTATCTATGCACCAGTATGCCCAGCACAGTATATATATCTAAGCACCAGTATGCCCAGCACATTAAACATATATACGCACCACTATCTCCAGCACAGTTATCATATCTAAGCACCAGTATGCCCAGCACAGTAAACATATCTAGGCACCAGTATACCCAGCAGTTTACCTATCTAGGCACCAGTATACCCAGCAGTTTACCTATCTAGGCACCAGTATGCCCAGCACAGTAAACTTATCTATGCACCAGTATTCCCAGCATAGTCAACATATCTACACACCAGTATGCCCAGCACAGTAAACATATCTAAGCACCAGTATGCCCAGCACAGTATACATACCTAAGCACCTGTATGCCCAGCACAGTAAACGTATCTAAGCATCAGTATGCCCAGCACAGTAAACATATCTAAGCACCAGTATGCCCAGCACAGTAAACATATATATGCACCAGTATTCCCAGCAGAGTATACATCTCTAAGCACCAATATGCCCAGCACAGTAAACTTATCTAAGCACCAGTATGTCCAGCACAGTCATCATATCTAAGCACCAGTATGCCCATTTCAGTAAACTTATCTATACACTAGTATATCCAGCACAGTCATCATATCTAAGTACCAGTATGCCCAGTACAGGAAAGACAGCTTAGCACCAGTATGCCAAGCACAGTAAACACAGCTAAGCACCAGTATGCCCAGCACAGTAAACATATCTAAGCCCCCGTATGCCCAGCAGAGTAAACATATCTAAGCACTAGAATGCGCAGCACACTAAACACAGCTAAGCACCAGTATGCCCAGCACAGTAAACATATCTAAGCACCAGTATGCCCAACACAGTAAACTTATCCATGCGCCAGTATGCTCAGCACAGTATATATATATATATCTAAGCACCAGTATGCCCATCGCAGTAAACTTATCTAAGCACCAGTATTCCCAGCACAGTCATCACATCTAAGCACCAGTATGCCCAGCACAGTAAACATATCTAAGCACCAGTATGCCCAGCAGAGTAAACATATCTAATGTCTAATATTGTGATATAGGTGCATAGGTCAAATTTGGAGGCTGGATCCGCCCCTGTAGCATTACCTTAGCATGATGCCTGAAGGGAAAGTAAGACCGTTCAGTTTATGTTGATGTAAATGGTATTTTTTGTTTAAGCTCAATGTACTCAGACATCAAACGCCCATAAATATTTGACAGACATTAAATAATAGGTACATACATACATACATACATACATACACACATACACAAAGCCAATTTTCAACTACCACTGTGATAATCATCACATTAATTATACTATATAGTCTATAGTTGTCCGTATCCGATGCTGTCTTGACCTTGGCATTCAAGTTCAAGGTAAACCCTTTGCTCAGGTGACCTCGCGTGCACCTCATAAATAACGCGAGAACAGAAGATAACCTCACGAGAGTGGAAGACTGTTCCGGGGTAATGCTATCCTCCGACACCCCTAAACAAAGCTCCATACGCGAGTAAGGTGATGTGTATCACCCTATCTCCATTATGAAGGCTATGAGAGAATCATTTGTATTAAGACTATGAATGGGTGATAAATGTACTATACACGTGTATCGATAAAGGGAGTGTTGAATACAAAGCAAGGGGTGGCAGGCGGGGATACGGGCCCCGGAATCGATGAACACCTCTTTACAATCTAAAATGTTGATTTTCTTGCTACGAAGTGCAGCCTTTGTTTACTTTCGCCTCACCACACAGAATGAACCCACTATACATAGAGAACCTAGATCCATCCTGAACTCGCATGGCAAAGATGATTAATATATGTTTAATGACACGTGCAATATTTACACAACCATTTCTGTATACCATATTCATATTGTGGATCAATTTTTCACTCGTGTACGTATGGAGTGTGATGGCAACATGAAGACTAATGGTTACTAATTGATCATTCTGTTCGCCTGCCAATCAGCAGTCTGGGCGGACACAGGCTTTCCATTCTGTGAAGGCGGTTAGCTCTGTATGCGGGGTTTAGTTTTGACAATGAGGTAGATCTATCTTTACTGTGTCGAAGCAAAAAGCACGGAACGGTGGTAATTCTTAGCAGGAAATCATCATATTGAATTATGAAGGGTTGAACCCCTCCGTGTCCGCAACATATCTGAGTGTGCACACTATTCATTAGCATTTCGAGTGTAAACATGGCTTGACAGCTTTGCCCATAACACATTGGATAGAATATATCAAAATCGAAAAAAGAAAAGAATTGTTCAACCGAACAGGTACAACAGCTTTAACTCAAAATTAGTCTTTTAAACTAATATGAATATGGTGTTTTGGGGATTAAAAGAATTTTTTTTAAGATTCCAAATCTGCCACAAGTATATGGCGAAACATATGCATCGTATCATGTCTGTACTGCAGAACTAAAAGATTGCAGTGAGGAGAATTTTGCCGGTGAAGCTTATCATCATCATCATCATCATCCACCAGCCAAGATGTAGTCTTCTTACTAGACGTATCTTCGACACATGTTTGTCATGGAACTAGAATGGGGAAGTAAACATATCTCGTAATGTGTGTAGAGGGACATGTCTGTAGGGCCACCTTTCGCAAATAGGTAAAGAGTGAAAACGAGTGGTGGTTAAAAGAGAAGGTTTCAGTGAGGGTTCACATCTACTAGTTGATTAAACATGTCATACTTTCTTTTTGGTTTCTTATGGTATTCTCTACTTAAATCCAAGTTCCCACCAGTGCCAGCCTTCATAAAAGAAGTACTAGTATACCGCTGTTCAAACACCTCCTAATAACAGACACAAAATAGAGACACTGGGGGCGGCCACTCTAGCCTGTCAATAGGCCCCCTCTCCCCTGGCTGTTGGTGCAACTATTAGTCATTAGCAGTAAGGTTGCTGCTAATGACTTAGTTGCACCAACAGCCAGAGACAAGCTAATGACAGGCCAAAATGGCCGCCCCCTGCAGCGCCTCCATCCTGCGTCTGTTTGGAGGCGTTTTAACAGCAACATACCTCTTGTATGAAGGTTGGCACTGGTGGGAACCTTTTTTTTCATTTTCAAATCTTTTTTATTTTCCTTCCATCAACATGTGAACACAGTGTACATAAAGTAGGAGAGATAACTCACGGTACTACTGTGACGGTAGTCAATAGTAGTGATGTGTACCAATGTGGAATATACACATGTATGTACTACGTCTTTACATAAATATTTGACAATAAGATATGTTGTTTCTCAAGTAATGAACCTTTACCCTTTATATGTGATACTAGTATCTGTATTTACCTTCATAAATACGTCATACTTGGTGGAACATAAGTATCATCATTGTATTTTGGTTGTATTTTTACAATCCACCCTTATGGGATACTTAGAAAGGTCCACACCTGCCAGGAGTATGTGGGGATTCTTGCTCTGCTAGTGGTTAAACACGGTATTTTCTGTAAAGGTTCACATTAGCTGCGGGTATGGGGACAAACAGGAGTCTACCAGATGTTACAAGATGGGGAATGCCTATGGGGATGATGACAAGAGATGTTTTCGAGTGGCGCTTCAGATGATGGGAAAATAAGGCTGCATCCTTGTGTCCAATTATTACTGTACGAGTAGAAGAATAGCCCTCTAGATGTAAAATACTAAACCCATTCACGTATGACGGCCACACACGGTATGACAACCTCGAACAAAACTCACCAGTGAGAGAAATTATCGATATTTCAAGAGGAATTGTGCAACACAATATGAACAATACTATTTAGTCAAATATTCCTTGCAATATTGCTTTGTTTTATCAAGATATCCACATGTGTGTCAGACGATATGTACGTCCCATATGTGTTCAGTGTTTACCGAAAAATCCCTTCAATTGTTACATGAGATAGGTGGGTTTTATCGCTATTAAGCTGTCAGCCCCCCTGGCAGGACGGTTAATAGCTATGTACCTTCTATTGAAATCTGAAATATTCCTAAAAATGCCACTTCGCGGCTGACGGCGTCAATAGGCCATACGTTCTGCCGCCCATCTCTACCAGATCACTCTCCGTGTGGCTGGACAGAGAGAGAGGTGTGGGGGGAGGGGGGGGGGGGGGGGGGGGGGGAGGGGTGGTGGTAGACAGTGGGGAACATGCCTCAAAAGCTCAATCATGTTAGTCAGGTACCTGACGTTCTGTCACGGTGATCTACCTAATAAACTAACATGCTAATTTAGGATGATGTCGTCGTAAATCGGCGTCGTCATAGTAGTAGTAGTAGTAGTAGTAGAAGGAGTAGTAGTAGTAGTAGTAGTAGTAGTAGTAGTAGTAGTAGTAGTAGTAGTAGTAGTAGTAGTAGTGGCATCAACGGTAGTTGCCGTAGTAGTAATTGTAGTAGTAGTAGTAGTAGTAGTAGTAGTAGTAGTAGTAGTAGTAGTAGTTGTACTACTACTACTACTACTACTACTACTACTACTACTACTACTACTACTACTACTACTACTACTACTACTACTACTACTACTAGAGGCATTGTCGGAATTGGAATAATTTATGACTTGACAGATGCAAATATTAGATTAAAGTGGATTTAGAATGTCCCATCGTGATCCATAGTTTACAAGATGGTTATCACGCATGCTATCTTAAACCGATGGAGATTGAAACTGTAAGAAGAGTGTGATCCATGCCTGAGCTAGTCCTAAGTACACCAGTATACATAAAACCTGGCGTCAACAGTGTCTGTCATGTTTTCCTTGACTGATTTGTGACAGTTGCATTCATCCTACGTTTTGGATACACATAGCATGGAATGTGGACACAGCGGGGGACTCAGGAGCTTCAGTAGGTGCTAGATCCCACTCAATGGATTCAAATGCATACCATACGTGATTAAAAAAAACATATTTATTTTCTCATCTCAGGTTAAGTCGAGTTAGTTAAAATTACTAAATGTACCAATGCATGTGTACATATGTATTGCCCGCACCTTAAGCACATTATATATATATATATATATATATATATATATATATATATATATATATATATATATATATATATATATATATATATATATTATATATATACATATATATATACATATATATATACATATATATATATATACATATACATATATATATATATATATATATATATATATATATATATATATATATATATATATATATATATATATATATATATATATATATATATATATATATATATAATATATATATATATATATATATATATATATATGTATATATATATATATATATATATATATGTATATATATATATATGTATATATATATATATATGTATATATATATATATATGTATATATATATATATGTATATATATATATATGTATATATATATATATGTATATATATATATATGTATATATATATATATATATATATATATATATATATATATATATATATATATATATATATATATATATATATATATATATATATATATATATATATATATATACAGGTGAACTTGCATATGACGGTCTCAATGGGACCAGGAAAATTGGTCCGTCATATGCAAAATCCGTCGTATACATATGACGAATACTTGATATGCATCGGACTGGGACCAAGCATATCGTCCGTCATATGCAGAAATCTGTCGTACAGTGGTCCGTCATATCCAAGTTCACCTGTATATATATATATATATATATATATATATATATATATATATATATATATATATATATATATATATATATATATATATATATATATATATATATATATATATATATATATATATATATATATACATATAAAGTGTGTGTGTATTTATATACAGTTATGTGGGAAGGTAGGTATATGTATGTATGTATGTATGTATGTATGTATACGTATGAATGTATGTGTGTATGCATGTATGTAAGTATGTATTTATGTATCTGCCTATCTACCTATCTATCTTAATCTATCGATAGATCTATACAGCGCTTGTATTAGAGAGAATATATGATGTATCGGATAGCTGTAATACATGTAGTTAGTCATTTAGTTCTACTTGTTTATCTATACTTATAATGTGGGCGATTGCAACAGAACGGGTTCACCCTAGTTGGATAAGGTTGTATCTGCTTCCTTATGGAAACGGGAATACTATTAATAAAAAAGCAAAAAGCCTTCTACATGCTACCAATTGAAACCTTACCACTCCAACCCGTAAGCAGTTGTTGGATACCCTTAAAGTGTATATGCTCAGGGCCGCCTATCTTGAGCAATAGAGCAATTTACTGTATTTTCAACATGGATCTTCATGAACCGTGACGCCATGTGTAGCCGCATTTTTCAAACATATTCTGCTTATCGGGCCACAGTTATAATGGAATTGTGCCAGAACATGTATTTTGACATATCTGGGTACGAAATATGTCACAAAAAGTTAGCTTTATGAAAACACGCGAAGGGAGGCAAAGTCCCCACATAATGAAGGCTCAAGTAAACTGAACGCCTACTCATAAGAGTATAGATATTAGAACCACTCAAGACCCGGGTGCTATTGAATGTGTTAGATACCACAAATGGACAAACATGAAGGCAAATTCACCCTCTTAGTTCTGACGTTCACACATGAAAGGATTTAAAGAAGTGCCGACGACTGACAAAAACACATTCGACGAAAATAATAACGATGGATTGAATACCCATCTTAACACTTCGAAGTAAACATTTCTGATAAGATATATACCATGTACCTATAGAGTTACATTCACCCACACTATCAAGTTTAGTGTGTGTATTCAATTTTGAAAAATCAAATCAAATTCAAGCAGCATAAACATTTATGGGTTGCAAAATAAAAGTACATGATATAAAAAACATAATGAATTTCTCTTATCTTTGGACGTAACCAAATCTCAAGGCAAAACGTAGAACATTCTAAAGTCTAATCAGTGGGGAATGGCATTTGCTCCAAATACAGTTATTGATGTTCTGTATAAGGTAATATTTCTTATTTGTTCGAACCGCCAAAACATGTTAACAGATAACTTATTAAAGTAAATTAACAGAGAGACATTTGGTGAATAAGCGAAATTTGCTCAAACCCTAATAAGTTGTCTTATATTTACACACAATGGTTGCACCTGTTGAAACATTATATAACCCCGCCTTACTGATGAAACTGGCACATGCACAGACTATAATGTACTGTCTTGTTATTGTTCTCATGCAATATTACTTTAATTTACATGAACGTGTCACACCACACGCTTTGTAAGGCTTTATTCCCTAAACTGTCCAAACTTTAAAGGTAGTGATATTTGCTTTTAACTTTTAGAAAAAAAATGCGCAATGGAGATTTTGAATTCTTGGACTGTGATTGGTGGAACGCAGGATTCGCTGATACAGGCTACATTTATAAAACCCCTTAAAGATGTTATGTATGTATTAGTTCTCGAGGTCAATCGGCTTCGCCTCGCAACACTCCATTTATATCACTTACAACAAAAGTATTACATCTATGCATATCATGTATGCAGGGCCTATCTCTTACACAGTGTTTCTCAGAACAACACGATTTGCCGAGATGTTATCAATGTTTGGCAATGATAGGGTCCAAGTACAGGGGCTTATGTACTACATTCTCTCTATCGGCGACCAATAAAATTAACTCACTCTGTGAAAATATCATACCTCACTTTGACCTCTTTTCCAAAAAGGCGAGTGCATATTTGCGATGTCGTGTTTATGACTCACTGCTGAAAGTAAAAAAAAAAAAAAAAAATGTTTCTTAACACTTTATTTGTACTCTGCGAAAATCACATCTCATGTTACTCTTGACGTGCTTGCTTGAGTGATAATCTCTCAGGCTATGAAGAGGTGAAGTTAGCCACATGTAAACAACAGGGGTGGATCCAGCATTTCTCTCTGTGAGGAGAGGGGGTTCCTTCTCCTGAGGGGCTGGTTTTACAGAGAGGTACATCTACACCATTGATTCGAAGCAAAGTGGAAAAAATCGAATTATGGGGGGGGGGGGGGGGGGGGGGGTGGTAAAATCACTGACACCTCAAAACACCCCCGCAGTCTTGATTATACCTAGACCCCCGCAGGGCGTTTTAAAAACAATTTACAATAATCAGATCATGAAGTCGGAATGAACAGCGGAACAGAGTTATGAAGCGGAAGTACGTGAAATGGTGAAAAGTTCGTCTGCTTTCATCAAATTCACACACCTGTGCGCGGGTTTACGCAGGTAAGTGGGTCGCATTCTTCGGCAGGGCAGTATCTGGCGCATACCGGGCTGAGCTGAGCTGTGCTGTGTTGTGGGTTACAGGCATGCATTCAAGGGGTGCTAGATGATGCTGGGGCACGACTGGGGTATGACGCAGTTTGTGTACCCGCAACCCTCGCCCAGTCCGGATAGATAGCGAGAGACAGTGACAACACGGGGTAGCGTGGATGTACGCGGGCAACGTGCCCTTCTCGCCAGGTAAGACAATGGATCTATTGTTGTGCCATGCTAAGACATACCTGTAATCAGGTAGAGCAGGTGAGACCAACCGCTGCAGAGTTACAGACATGTTTTCCTGCACATCTTGGAATCTTTTTTAGTTTCGGTATTTTGTCATAACTACTCTATATTCGTAATTCTAAATTCAATTTGATAGTTACATGTGTGCGTTCTTCATGTTTTTTCATCTTTTTCGATCTATGTAATACTATATGCTTTTTTACCTTTACGATACAGTCGATACGATACATACAAAACTTAACACGCTTGCCCTCATGCTACACATTTATAAAAGTATCATACGCGCAATGCTTTACACATTAGAGGCGTTACTTTTAAGGCGTTGATTTTATTTAACATTTGGACTCAGTAGACTGATATCGAAATAAGATTATTTTGGTTGCAAGGCATGCTCTTGACTTCGCATACAAACCGGAGATGATTCCATCGACCATTAGGTACCAGTATTTAACCCATAGGACATCTGGAGCACGTACATGACATGAGACATGGAATAACTTAAGAAACCGGTAACATTTCAAGAAATATCCAGCCGAGTGGCTTATTATTTACTTTTCGATTTGATTATCACTCGGAGTATTTTCAGGATAGTTTACCCCTTTTAAGGAATTTTCTACATACATCTCAGACGCGGTGTTCAGTCCAATGACTGATTTGCTAACATAGTCACATATATTGTGTTACCATCACGCTTCTGTACGGAAGCTTAGGGCATAGATCAATGGATTTCTTTACAAAACAATTGGTTTTTTGATACACCTTTTTAGATGAGCTCGCAATTCAAGTTTACACTATATATTTGTACCATATTCACATCTGTCCTCTCCCTCTCGGCTGTAGTTTTGCATTGCCTCTTTACACGGCAGCGCCAGGCCTAACTCCATGGCAGAGCGGTCTAACACATTGAGCATTAACTGATCACCGTGTCCTCACCACTATATAGGGTATGCACTTCGAGTTCCGCTAGAGGATATGAGATAGTTACCTGTGACTTAGCGTAAGCCGGCGTCTTTCTCCGGGCACTGCGGCCTTCCTCACTATTTAAAACCGACTAGTATATGTTAGTCCAAATTTATCGCCATGAAATGTGACGTTATGTTATTCATATCTGGAGTGGACATTTGCTCTGACAACTTTAAAGATAGCTTTTCGAGGAAAGATCATACATCTATGCACGCTCCAGATTTGAATAGTGTAATCGGAATTTCAAGTCCAAATCCAAAAACATAACCCAAAGAAAATTCCGACCGTGTACGGACTTCAAAAGTATATATGGATTAACCAGAGTCGTTGATGAGGACGAACAAAAAGCATTCAAAACAAAGGAAAATCTGTGACGGCATGAGTTACCATACGACGCAAAGCATTGTGATTAAGAATGAGAAAACTATAAACTGCATTCAAGCCTTTCAAAAGTGCTATCTCATTTGATGGCATCACATAGAATAAGGTAACTATCAGTTATCTTTTTGCAATACTAGCTATGCCTGGAGCTTGGTGTCCAGCTGATTGTATCTGTGTAATTGGCCAAAACACCACAATTCTGGAGAGCTGCACGAGTTAGTCCCAGTGGAATGAGACACAATTATATACTAGTATAAGGCATGATGCCAACATTGCACTCCTCCTTGGGTATGCTATTATGTAATTGATGAGTTATAAAACATAGTTATAAAAACATAGACGGATTTTTACGTCTATCTAGAAGTAACGATGAGGGTAGTTCGTGCAGGTGGAAGCTCCCGGAGAACTAATAGGTAATGTCATCATCTGGAGCGATATTTCACGACATCGTTACAGCATATAAGTGATATTAACTACTCATTTCCCCATTGGTTGACATTTAGACACACATTCAGGAATTTGCCATGACCTAGGTATTAAGACGCGTGGGTCACAACCATGCGATCTAGGGTTCGATTCCCGAGGATTCCCTAATTCCAGTTAGTCTGGCTGCTGTACAGATGTCTGGCGCTGTGAAGGGTTATCTTTAATTATCTATAGAACAGAGAGACACTTTTACTTGGGACTCTGGAACTTGCAATGAGAATGAAATATAAACTCTGTACTCTCAAGATTTTTTATCGTCGCACTATGACCTAAACTAAGAAACAACGAAAATGAAAAAAATACACACACGGTAATTCGAATTATCAAGATACCGGTCAAACTTTCCAAATCATGGTATAGAGTGTGAAATCACGACACAATATATCGACAGCTATGCTGGGACCAGATTCCAGGCAGAGTGTAAAATTAATTCACATTTAAGATAGAGATGGGTTTAGGAATATGGCCATAAAGGGTGGCTGTAGCACAGGCTGAAGTCATCCAGGCATGGCAACCTGAATATTTGTCGTGTTTGGTGGACAGCTATTTATCACAATTCGAAAGCTTCAGCTCCAGTTTTGCATCGTGTAACTTTTCGTGCCTCCCGCTATACATATGTGTCATGGGTAAAGCATGTGATTACACATGTAATTTTACACGTACTTGCTTGGCAAAGTATTCTTGTATTTTTTCTTGTAATTTCGTTTATCGTCACTATGAACCACCTAATAACCCCGAGTCACTGGAAACATTCTCACATGCCTCGAGTATGATTTTAACCCGAATCCTTTTCAACGGTGATAGAAAGTGATGCTATGAAATGCAATACCTTAAACTGTTCGAATATTAGGACTGTTCCCCACAAGTAGTTTAAATCTGAACTCCAGTAGTAGAAATTGCTCAAGTACATGACTATGTCAAGATTTTATTTACCGAAATGACGATAAAAAACTAGCCATCTTCAGACACCCTATGTACCATTCAAAATAGCCCAAATTTACAATGCTTGAAAAACAAAAAAGTGGGTGTATGACATTGTCGTGTTTATTTTGGTAACTCCCAAGGTCTAGATTCTCCAGGCAGGTCCTTGGGTGATGCAGTTACCCTGGGACACAAATACAGCCCAACATGTCACCACCCAGGCTCTTATAAAGAAAGGTGTAGTGTTACATTTACAAGTGCTGTGTGATAGCAGATAACCCATTATTAACCAATTCACGCATAATGTGTAGATATGGTAGGAAATACATGCAAATATCCCCAAAACAAAGCTATAGCGTGAAATACTTGACTTAAATATGTTGTTCCTGCAAAGTCTAATACCCCAATATATAACATTTTCAAATATCACCCTAAAGAAGGGTGGTGTTCATCAGGTCATGTGTGCACTCCTAGTGCACATGGGTTAACCTGTGTGCATGTATTGGCTGCAATGAATACTGCTGTGAAGTACGGTAGTAGTGAATGCGTAATATTACGGGTAGAATCATTTGTGCAGTTGGCATGTTTAAGAGGATACCTGACAAGCAATATGCAACTTACCCAATCTTAAAAGCATACCTGAAGTTATGTACCCCTTTTATCTATAACAGACATGTGTACGGTTTCATTGATTACAGAGTGTTTATTTACATTAGAAAACGACAGTATATATACGTGTGTATTGCATACTGATTGACCCAGGCCTGTCTGAAACTAAACTTGTATTTCTAAATTAGAAATAGGGAGAAGCAGTCTACACGTAGACTATCTATCAATGTACTAGTATATCAACATGTTTGGAACAAAATGTGTTACATGTAAGTGTACTTACTAGGTGTATAACTTTATAATCGTATTTTACAGCACTCAAGAAATTCCTGTTTTAAGTAGTATCATAGTCAGATTCACAAGTCAAGAATTAAGTTGGAAAACGTTTTTTGTCTTGTTTTTAACTACTTAAGCCATACATATCGCTCCGTCTATGTTTGTGGTTTCGCATTTTATAGCACATTCTCATAGATAAATCTGCAATAAAAATGCTCCAGTTTACACTGGGGTAAGCATGTACAAAGTATGTTACATACAAAGGGTGGCTTGTCCCACGGTATATATTTAGCCTTTTGATCCTTCTGATTTAGATGCAGATCTGTTATCTAAGCACAAATGTGGACCTTATTTAGTGTTTGTTTTGGTATGCTCACGCCTTCAGGTATGTTGTAAGTTTCGCATTCCAGAATTACTACATAGTTCGACGCATGCGCAAGACCTTCTAACGACAGTCTGTTAGTCCTTAAGTAACAGGAGTGGTCGAAAAAAGTTCAAAAACGATATCATTAAACTGAGAGATAATGTTTATCTCAGATTGCAGTTTGATATTATCTAAAGTGTCAACTAGTAGTACTTCATATGAGTTTGAAAATTTGGTGTGTTGATTTATATAAGCAATGTCTTAGAAAAAAGTATAAGTAGACTTAAAGATGGCTGCATAGAATTCCTATGTTTTAACTTCCATTAGGAGCTTTGCTTGTGTTGAAAAGTGGTTCGCTCATGAAAACCGCAGAATGCGAAATGGTTCATAGAAATTTATTTGATTTTCACTAGCGCTTTTATTCTCAAAAGAAACACTATTCATTGATCAGGGATGTTTTGATTTCCAAGGTTTCACCATATATTAAGCTAGCTCAGACAAAAGTTTAAATGGTGTTATCATTATGAACCGTTAGGAATATCCCTACCAACAAGATTGTCTACAAACAAAACTGACAACACAGTAGGAACTATAATGACACCACTAGATACACCACGATGCAACACGATAGGAACCCAAACTTTAGCATGATAGATACCACGATAGAAAAATCGCAGATACTATAATGGCAAGATGAAAGAAACTATGATGGCAACGTGGTACAAATTATAATAGCAATATTTGGTTCAAATCATAATGGCAACAGGATAGAAACCATGATGGCAACATGATCAAACAATGATAAGCAAGATAATGTAAACAATAATGGCAGAATGGTAGAAATATAGTGGTAATATAGTAGCAACTACGATGGCAACATATTAGAAACTATGATGAAAATATGGTAGAAATCACAAATGC
>OZ012697.1:15642328-15793836 GCA_963942565.1 Maea johnstoni | reverse complement strand
TATATATATATATATATATATATATATATATATATATATATATATATATATATATATATATATATATATATATATATATATATATATATATATATATATATATATATATATATATATATATATATATATATATATATTTGTGTGGTGTTCAGTTTCAGCGTGATCGGACCATGTGTACAATCCGGATGTTAATAAGTTAAACATACGCTTATCCTTATGCTGGGCGTTAACCTCTTTGCCCTAAGTAAACACTACATTAACTTTGAATAGAGACTGTAAGCCAGCATTTTAATATGTTTTAGAATATCGGGCAATTTTACTGTGTATGTGACCTCTTTGTACTGACTACTTTTGATATTGTTTAAGGTCATCAACCCCACCTAGTTATTATTATTTCTTTTTACTAGTATTATTAAAATGCCTACCTCGTGTTAAGGTAACACTAAGACACTAAGCATTTCACTGAATACATCACGGACAGCCATATTTATAATAGATAGACCACTTAAAAGCTGCTGAGGTGTATGTGATGTGACCCGAGGTGTTAGTAGGCGAGAGCGGGCAGTCAGAAGGATATAAAATAATATTCAGCTACCGCGTCCGCGAGGGCTCTGTATCAAGAAAGGTAAAGAAATTCTATCCCTTCCCAGTCATCTCTCTCTCTCTCTCTCTCTCTCTCTCTCTCTCTCTCTCTCTCTCTCTCTCTCGATAAATAAATACACATTACATAAAGTGATAGACAAACTATTTCACTAACCAGGTAGCACTGTACTGTACATGATGCAGCAGTGTACGTGTAGGTTGTGAGTTTAAAGTTGGAATATTCACTGATTCATGTCTGAGGCGTGAAGTGGCCTCGCATGAAGTCACGGTTAGTAGGCGTGATATGCACACTAGCATGGAAGATTTATAGGTTCAAATGCTTACGTGCCTAAACTTCCAATCAAAAGTGTCATTTGCTCCTCGTTGTAAATTGGAAATAACGTAGAAAATAATTTCGAATTTACAAAATATTTGAAGGAGAGTTGATGTATATGTTCAGATCAACAATTCCTCTTCAATTGTTTTTCTATATTTGTTTCAATAAGATATAAAGCCAAAGTAGTCAGGCAGCTCGTTTTGGTTTCTGAGGTAGGGATGAATGGGGTGAGGTCGTCAGATGCTGTAGCTCAGGGTTACGCATGGTATGTTGCTAAAGGTTTGATGTACACCTGCCTGTAGAAGGGAGATGACTCGCAGAGGTACGAGCTTTCAAGGCTAAAAAGAACATGCTGATTAATATGAAAATTGTTGAGATTTAATGAAATCATCTGTGAGACTATTTAGACACCCAATAGAAAGAAAAGATGATCATGTTGAAATAAAATTAAATGAAACATTTCCAAAAAAAACCTGCCAAATGAAGAAAATTATGAGCAGGCTGGAATCCCAATGAAGTGAAATTATTAGGTTGAATAACGAACACGTAAAATAGAAATATCAACTAATATTAGAGCTGATTGGTGTTATTTCGAAATGAAATTTCAACATTCACTTTCTTTTAACTTCTTTCTTATTTGATTGATATCTAAGTAATATATGTTATCATGAAATTCACAAATCTATACAATTGTGCATTGTGAATGTGTTGTACTCATAAGGACAGGAGCCAATAGTAGAGTTTGACGTTTTGCAAAAAAACATCTCGTGTACCCACGTTTGGGAACGTGTATTACAAGTGAGGTGCTTCGCAACACCCTGGCATTTGAGGTGTCACTGGCTCTAAGTGCATGGCTGGATACACCATTTGCTTTGAACGCTATGAAAGAAACAATCTGTGTGTGGTGTCTTAAACTGAACATGTACAGTCGGCATTCAATATCTGCACTAAGTACCCGGTCGTCTAGTCGCCATCAGACGACCAGTTGACTAATACAAGCATCACATATCGCTACTGTACATGTAGTATACATGCATCTCATATAAATAAATTCTATTTTGCAGGATCTTGATGTAGTCACACTCAATATGTAAAGGAAAGCACCGAACATGGGAAAATCAAAGGACAAGAAACGTATTCTCTCGTCTAGTAGCAGCGTTAGTGAAAATGGGACCTCTAGTGAGGAGGCGAATGGAGTGAGAGGCCCATATAAGGAGAGCACTGGTCGAGAAAGTTCTGCTAATAAACACAGCGCCTTAGAAGCCAACAGCTCTACTGAAACAGAACCTGATGAAAAATCAAAACAAAACCAGGATACCATGACATCAGCCAGTCAGAAGGAGCATAGGAGCGGAAGTGAATCCGCACGTGACCGGAAGAACAAAATTAAACATGGTGGACGAGATTCTCGGGCCGAGAGGCTGACGTCTCGCGAGAGGAAAAAGCGTGAGGAGAAGAAACAAAAGAAGATGCAGCGAGATAAGGAGAGGCGCACGACAGATAGAATTGGTAAATTATGTTTTTATCATTTAGTGTTTACTAGCGTTAATATGTTGATACCAATGAATGATGATAGTTATCACACTTTTAAATGCGTAGCATATCAATAATATGGAGCATACATGTACGTGTTATTGAATTTAAATTCAAATGTATATATATATATATATATATATATATATATATATATATATATATATATATATATATAAAATATATATATAAATATACATATATATATATACACACATGAATATATATATATATATATATATATATATATATATATATATATATATATATATATATATATATATAATATTGTCATTTGCTATTAATAATAATATTGTCATTTGATATTGCGCCCTTTCCATATAAACATGCTCAAAGGCACATTACATTCCATTGTCCAAGGATAGATGTTGATATCCACATAGTTAATTGATATATACATCTTTGAACAGATGTGTTTTCAATTGTCGTTTGGAGATTGCCACACTCCCAGCTGCCCGAATATTATCTGGGAGCTGATTCCATAGTTTTGGGGCACAGGCACTAAACGATCTGTCACCGTAGGTTTTCAATTTGTGGGTGGTGTTGTCAGTCTTTTTATCAAGATGGAAATTTAGGTCACCAACCATCAATAAGTCACCTGAGCCAGTGACTTTGTCCTGGAGAAATGAAGAGAACTGACTAGTGGTGAACTTATTCTTTTGGTTGGGTGGTGGCCTATACAAGGTAATTAAATCAAGGCAGCGTGATCCTGTGTTAAACTTGATCTGCATGTTTTCAAAGCTGGCTTACTTGTAAACATCTGTTTTGATGATTTTGATTGAAGCCTTGTGTAGGACACCAACCCCTCCATATCCATGATTTCCATGTCTTGGTGTATGTTTGAGTTCATACCCAGGTAAAGATAGTCCTTTGACGTGGAAATCATCCTTATCTTTCGTGGTGAGCCAGGTCTCAGTTAACGAAAGAATGTCTATGTCATGATTAATGACAATGTCTCTAATGATGTCTGTTTTATTCCTGGCAGACTGGATGTTCAGGCATCCCACAGTCAGTCCTGATGTTTTTGACTGGAGTGGTGGTGCTTATTTGTAGAAGATTAGAGTGAATGGCCCCATTTCTATTGGGACCCACTCCAATCTTCCTAGCAGACTGCCCTCTGTGAGTCCTAGGGACTGAGCATATTTCATATGCTCTGAGAGTCAGTAGCACCTGTAATGGGATTCTGGGTCACTGTTGAACTGTGGTCTTTTGCATTCCCAGCAAGAAGTTCCTGGTATAGGCCCTTAGAGGGGTCATGCTGGATCACGTTACAGGGTGCCTGGCCAGATGGCATGGAAGATGTCTGCAACTGGGTCAAGTATCTTTTACAACCCTTTTTATGATGTGCTGGTAACAGACCAGCTATGTCCTAAGATAGCCAGTTGTCCAAGTTTCATATGAAAGTATCCAGATTGTGCTGTTTTTCAAGCACAAAAGTGTCTTCTGACTTCATCTAGTTGATCCTGGTGATGTTATGCAGGTCCTAGGTAAGACTTTATGGTAGAATCCTCCTGGTTCTCCAGCAATTGATGGAAAACCCAGGAGCTGATGTCCATTCTGGCAGCCAAGAGGCGCTCAGCTTATATATATATAATTACATATATATATATATATATATATATATATATATATATATATATATATATATATATATATATATATATACATATATATATATACATATATATATATATAATATATGTATGTATATATATATATATATATATATATATATATATATATATATATATATATATATATATATATATATATACATATAAATATATATATATATATATATATATATATATATATATATATATATATATATGTGTGTATATATATATATATATATATATATATATATATATATATATATATATATATATATATATATATATATATATATATATATATATATATATCACTAGCCTTGAAAGACCTTCGTTTTGTCTCCTGTTTAATCGACAGGATGGTCCATGTTCTCAAACCTTTGCGGTTTTGCGGTTAAGTAAAATAAATTTAAGATGCCTGTCTAATATATCTCCCTTAACAGTAGTGATGCTGTCAAAATCAAGTGTATATTTTTTTCTGAAGTGGAAATAATGCTCACGCGCCAATATGGTGACGGTTAGTGACGTGTGGGTCAACACAATCTCACGCATTGCCGTTTGTTTTTGATAGTAGACTCCGGAATTAAATCGAATTGTTTTACGTGAAAAGTAACAGTACATTAGGCCTTAACACCACTTTACAAGAAAACAAGCGTTTAGAAATGATTGTTTGTTGAACGTAAACGAATGACCTAGGGAAATGCATAGTCAAGAGAAAGGATTTTGGACTGGTTAATCCCTCTATTTGAAATATCCATAAGCTATGTTGTTACTACTGTTAAAAGGTTACGATTGTAAGTGCTTCAAACATGTTGAAAAATGTCATTGATATTTCATTCGGTTTGGTAATGGGGTTTTCCTAATGTCTCGGTTTCCTCCCCAACAGGCAACAATCGACTAATCACAATCTAGCCCCGATATGACAGATGAAGTAACGATAAACGAAAACATATGAAATTGATCGTGGTTATACAGACAACTGTCACAACACCATTTTATAATCACCAAACACTCAGCATTAGTAGTAGTAGTAGTAGTAGTAGTAGTAGTAGTAGTAGTAGTAGTAGTAGTAGTAGTAGTAGTAGCACATGTAGTATCAGCAGTAACAGTACCCTTATTGCCTGTTTCATAATTCGGAATACAGAGAGTCAGCGCCACATTTATGCATTATCATCACCAGTCTTGTTGTACAAAATGAACACCTTGATACGTGTATGTTTTGGACGGTAGCGATCTAATTTAGTTCTGTGGCTGTTTGTACAAGTGAGTCACTTCTCTACAGGGTTCCATTTTGATAAATGATGACACTCTAAAGCCATGACCTGAAAAGGTCCATCTTCCTCTTGCATGGTTTACTTGCATTGTGCTCAGGTATTCGTCCGACTATGATAGATAAAACTCTGACTGCCACTTGAATGCTATCCGCCGTCAAATCTAATGTAAATGTCACTGGCTGCATTGGAGATTAATGTGAAAATCCGAATGCAAACAGCACTTTTCAAGCGTTCAGTGACAGAGGCAAAGTAGGATTTCTTTGATGGACTTTGGTTGTCATACTGGGCTAGACAGAAAAAATACATTTTTCATCAAATTCGACATCTAACGGATTTCGTCATTTTCTGCTAGTATGAAGATTCATTCTGAAAGTAAACTGTCAAATCGAATTTGAAACGACACATACCACACTTTTTATCAATCAAATAAACTTTTAAATTATTGAAATACATGCAAATACTAAGAATTAGGAAGTTCATTTTCCATATAATATGTATATATAAATCTGATTATATATATATATATATATATATATATATATATATATATATATATATATATATATATATATATATATATATATATATATATATATATACATACATACATACGCACGCACGCACTCAAGCACGCGCGCAAACAAACACACACACACACACACATATATATATTTATTATATGCCTACTGCTCATTCTCTGCTGTGATTGGTCAGATCATGGTCACATGACCACCTTACAAAAGTGATATTGGGGGTGCAATATCACTTTCCAACACTGACTCAGAGCAGTCATGGTTCATGTGCTCAGTTCTCAACTTCAACTCTTGAAAAGGAAGCCAACAGAAGTGAATTGAGACAAGGAACTCAGAAGTGTTTGGGCTTATTGTAAAATCATGATTAGGAAGGGAATTAGTAAAAACACGTTTTTAAATTAAATAAATAAATCATTACATTTCTTAAACTAATGCATGTGACTTCTTCGGGTATTTATAGTATTTTGATTGCGATATTACTGAATTAACAAGATTATATTACAGCTTAGAAATTTACAATAACCCAATGGTTTGTGGTAAAACCTGGAAATGGAAAAACATATTTATAATATTTACATTTTCATAATTCTTTAAGTTAGTGAATTATTCTATTTGAATGAGCAGCAGGCATATAATAAAACAAATATGGCACTTTTGTTTCGTGCAATATCAATTTTTATTGCACTCTGAAAAATGATATTGCACTCGGCGCAAGCGCCTCGTGCAATATCACTTTTCAGAGTGCAATAAAAATTGATATTGCACTCACCCAAGTGCCATATTTGTATAATATTTATATATACATTGTGTATTTATGGTGTATTTATGGAAATAAAGATAGTAGAAAGCAATTAAGATGGATTTAAGTTGGTATATCGCACATTCAAATGAGAAATCCTTTCCGTTAGCTCTGCGTCAGTTCTGACGAAAATTGCCGTTGCTGTCTGTCTGACTCGAGTTTGGCAACCGCTTATTAATTTTTTTAATGACAAAACGTTCGAGTTTGCTATACAACTGTGAGTGTTCTCGCATATTTGTCGGGGGGGGGGGGGGGGGGAAGCTGATCATAAATTCGTTACCCTCTTTGTAAAAAATGGATAGGGTATGACTGGCTTCGCGCAGACACCAGGCAGTATCCCTTTTTACAATGAGGATAAATAATAGTATCCCCAATAACAATGACAATGTATCATTAGTTATAGCACAAGACGTCGTTGCAGATTGAGTTTATTGCTATAGGATCTCGAAGTCATTATACCACCAACTAGGTCAGCCAGCCGGCAAACTCGTCTTCCTTTCGAAGTCGAGCATTGTAAAGCATTGTAAGTGTTCGCCGTCATTTGACGCCGATTGCTTCTGAAAGACTGGGAGTCAGTTTTACCTTCATAAACTAGATTAAGTGTCTGTAAACCATAACACGGTGTCACAGGGCGTACATGCCAAATAGCGTGACCCACATTCCGCCAAGCTTAAAGCCAAATGTTAAATGGTTTCAGAATTTCCGAGCACCCCATCTAGAGTGATCGCCATGGCCTAGTGGTTAGGGTGCCTTGCACCCAAATGGGTGGGTGGATGCGGGTTTAAGTCGATGCTGAATCCTCTGCCCCTGACAAAGACCAACTATCTGAGTAATATCAAAATGTCAGAGTTTAGTTAACTGTTCAGCTTTATTGCATATCTTAATCTGTACACATTAGTACTTATCAGTAGGAGAAGGGTTATGGAGGACCGTACATATTCGCTTCTGGTGTTATATACATGAACTCACCAACGTCACAATCTCTGTGCACAGACTACATCTTTGTGTTTTCGATATATATTTTCCGATTAAATGCTAGAATATGGAATATTATTCATTTTTTTTGTAAAAAAAAATGGGTACTAGACAATAATGGGTACTAGACATGATGGGTACTAGACAAGTACAGAACAGGTCAAAGGATGAATTACTAGTAGGTGTTTTAGCTCCCCAGTAGCCACCATGAGCGCCTTGAGTATACGGTGTCTTGCTATAACATTACCCACGTTTCACTGTCCAGAAAATGGCTTTTCTTTAAAGTTGATATTTTTCCTCTTGATTGCAGCATGGGCGCAGCTGCTATGTGGAGCTGTTTGTGGGGTGCTTGGAGGGGGCAGTTACACAACTAACGCCGACGCTGTCTATATACAGGCTTTCGTTGCAGGAGGACTGGTAAGAATGCAGTCACGATATCTAATGTCTGTACAGTATCACCGGCCGACCATTTGATTTTTTAGAAGTCCAGATAAAGTCAATTAATTAAATGACAGCTACTAAACGTAATGATGTGTTTATTCTCTGTATACTGTATCTTTACAAACATATGTCCGTACATCATAATATAGAGGATGAAAACAAATAACTTATCAGTAACTTAACATAAACTAGGAGAAAATAAAGTATAAAGCAATGCCCCTAGAAATAACCCAAAGGTGTAACATCATTGAAACAAAAACTCTACCTTGGGTAGTGATAAAAAGACCAAAGGTCGTGATCAGCCTTTGGTAGAAATCTGGATTGCACTCTCAAAATATATCAGCTGTCACACAACTTAAAGGTAAAGTGACAAACGGTCAATAAGCACTGAATAATGCGTGAAAAGGAATCTCCTTTATTTTCATAGCTACACTTTACTTTTGCTGTGTGACGAACTCGAGGCAAGAGATCTATCATAAAGCGTAGGCCACTAGACCTCCCAACTGCTTCCTCCACACGTACAGTCTGTGGTTTAGCGCTATCTGAATACGTTGACAAGTTAGAATATGTGCAAGAATTCATTATTGTATTGCGTGCAAGAAGTTATATGCAATCTCCCTAAGGCTTCTGCATCATCGGTGATCAATAATACTTGTTTGCTCAAACGAAATCAGGTAAATCGTTCACCGAAACAGCAGCAACAATCATCACTATAAGAACAAGTTTGCTACATTGCTTTCAAACAGCGGTTTTGTGTTTACAAAGGTACCGTATGATTTGAACGCATGTGAATAAACATCTTTTGTGAATCACCAAGTCACGTTGAAAATATGCCACACAAATAAAATAGAGTTAAAAGATTAGCACAGGAAGACTCCTCGGTGAAAGTTACTGTATCTTGTAGTTTGCTATCGTCTCAGGTGATCAAATTCACAAAAGGAATTCCACTGAATGGACTGTTGTCATAAGAAACCTTGGTGGGCAATTGTATTATCAGCTTATTGCTTATTGCAGGGACGTTTACACCTAAGTATATGTGAGGTCGTATAATTAGTTTGAAATAACCCATCGACAGAAACGGGATGGTGCAATACACGAAAACCTTCATAGCAGACTAAATAACACAAAAATGATAATTTCTTTAATCACAAACGCAAGCATACACACGTTCTTATATACATACAAACTCACATTCTGATCCAATCTTATTTATCTAGCGACACACACACGTATATATATATATATATATATATATATATATATATATATATATATATATATATATATATATATATATATATATATATATATATATATTTATATATATATATATAAATATATATATTTATATATATATATATATATATATATATATATATATATATATATATATATATATATATATATATATATATATATATATATATATATATTCATATATATATATATATACATATATATATATCTATATATCTATATCTATATCTATATATGTATATATATATATATATATATATATATATATATATATATATATATATATATATATATATATATATATATATATATACATATATATATATATATATATATATATATATATATATATATATATATATATATATATATATATATATATATATATATATATATATATATATATATATATATATATATATATATATATATATACGCATATATAATGTACGCATAAATCTTATACGTATATCTCATATATACGAGGCAGGCCCTGACTATTGGACGAAGGAATTTATGCCATAAGAAATTCTCGTGTAACGCTCAAAAAATGGTTTATATCGCTACGTATTTTAAGATTCCGACATAGAGTATCAGAAGACATAACGTACAATAGGGGATCATACAATATGGATATTGATACCGGCCCCATCGTGCTCTTATGATGTATTTGAATATTTTTCTTGTAGTTGATACTAGCTGGACTATTTGGTCTTATTGCTGGAAGAGTAAAGTCCAGATGCATTGTAAGTCATGTTTACCTTTTTCAACCAGATACACGGGATTTGACACTCTAAAACCCACCAAATGCTGCGACTACCTTTGTCCAAAGCACAAGGATGCCAAACCCATTGAAAACCATCTTTACCCTGTATATTGGATAGCCCTCACTCATTACTCTAAGATTAATACCCATGTGCCAGGCCTTCAGTCATCTTTTAGGTTTTTTTTTCATTTTGTATCGGTCACATTAGCCATCAGCAGCATATGAATTAAAGTAGCAAAGTGTTTAATTCTAATTATCTTATTGTATGACGATAAATATAGACAATGTATAATCTTCTTTTTCAACAATTACAAGATTGATTTTAAACAATACACTTACATATGCAATATATATTTTATTTACGTTAGCTTGATATCTGCAATAAATGCGACCCGTAGATATAAGAAAGATAGGCTATGTATGAAAACCAGTAACTACTTTTGACAGGTTTGTGTGGGGATCTATATGCTTTGTTTATTTATTTTTGTGTTGGTATCTTTAAAGGGATAGTGAACCCCACAGTCATCACCTATCCGAAAAGAAGAGCCTGTATCAAAGTTAATAATGAACCCTCATTTGCAATGAAGTGCTCAAAGGTTATTGAGTAATTGCAGTTCGAGCCCACTGTAAACAGTTTCCCATCGGGCGCCATCTTGTTCCTTTTAGTGATGTCCAAACTGTAGTAAGGCTCTAAAACTGGTACAAGATAATCATACCTCCATCTTTATCTGATCTGAGACTGTACTGGCCAATGAGAGCTAATTGCCTTTAAGTGTGGGGTGTCTCAGAAGGTGACCTTTCGCATCCAACATGGGAACCCCATGGACCTCCAGCAGAAGCCCAGATTGCTTAAATGTGAATATCTCCAATTCTGGAAAGGTTACAGCAGCAAATAAGGGTTTGTACATCCGTAGTGTAGATGATAAGTTGCAGGTTTACTATCCCTTATGTGTACTTTCTTGTTTACTTAGTCATGACGAGTACCTTGTTTTTTCTTTATGTAAAACCAGCAACGTTCCTATGTGTACACGAGCCTGGTGGCGCTGGTTCTGGGGGCAGTGTCTCTCTTGCTAAGTGGTCTAGTGGTGATGAGCATAGACCTGTCCAGGGCGTCTCACACCGTGGCCTTTGACTCCACCTTCAGGGTAGGTACAGCATTAACATACAGAATACCTTGTCTATCAAATAGGAAACAAGATAAAGTGTCTGAGGTAACCGAAATAAATCTGAGTTACATTTTCAATGTTCAAGTAGAAAGGAATGATTTTGAACCGATGCTTACTCCTCCTCCTCCTCCTCCTCATCTTTATCATTTCCGGCCAGACTGATAGATATGTTTGCTTCATTGTCGTATTTTGGTCATTTGATGATTATTTTGCCATTTTTGTAATATCGTTTTGAATCTTAGTATTGTTAGTATCATTATCATCTTTGATATCATCATTTTCCATATTGCATCATGATTAGTACCATTTATTATCATTTTATTATTGTTATCATTTTTATTATTATCATTATCAATATCCTTATCATTATTAGTATTTCTTTATCATTAATATTATTGTTGTTGTTGTTTTTGTTGTTGTTGTTATTATCATTACTATTGTTATTATTATCAATACTAGTATCTCATTTCAGACTCGTCTAATCATCTATTCCCTGGCTGTGGCTGCATCCCTGCTGGGAGGGTGTGCCTGTGTGTACGGTCTCTGGGACGGCTGCCACAAAGCCTACCCAAGGAAAAGGGAAACAGGTGTGTACTTAGAGAAAAATATGGATATCGTGCTGAATAAATACGAAATATCTAAAGATGACAACGCGAAAAAGATAGAGAAGTCCACCTCAGGGGCTAAGCCTGGCTCTTCTGAAGAAAACAAAGCAAAGGACAAAAAACAGGATAAGAACAAAAAGGGGAAAGATTCATCAAAGAAAAATGCACCTGCGCCACCTGGTAACAATAGGAGTAACCCTAACAATACAGTTACAGATCAAACAGATAAAGCAGGAAAGCAACATGGACTTAACGCTGACCAGTCCAATAATGCCAATCAGGCCAATCAGGTACCGCAAAGATTGGCAGGAGCAACTCCAAACACCAATGCAGTTTTGTTAACAACCGCTAATAATAACAGGAGCAGGAAGGAACCTAGTCCCACTGTGAATCCTCAGCCAGCAAAACAGATATCCCCTGACCAGACAGCAATGCAGAGGACACCAATGAATAATGCACCTAAGAAACAAACCCCTGTTAAAACACAAAATGCTAAACCTGTAGCAGTCAATGCAGCACATGTGAACAGGGCTCGCAATACTGCAACACCAGTAGTCCATGGTGCTACCCAGGCAAGTCCTGCAAATCAGTCTGCTAATAGAAACGTGTCAACTGTTCCAAATAATGCGAATCAATGCGGTGTTCATTCCCAAGTAAGCACATCTCCTGGAAATCTGTCAGCTGTTACCCAGGTTGTTGGTAGACCCTACCAAGCTCCTCCCAAGACAAACAATACAGCAGCACCTACTCAGAGGTCTGCTTACCCACCAGGACACCAAGTACCAGGTCAATCTGTTCCAATAAATACAAGTCATGCCAATCAAGTAGCAGGAACCACTCAAAATCCCCCAGTCTATGCAAACCAAGCTCCTAGCACTAGACAACCCCCTGGAAAACCTGTAAATGCTGCCCAGCCCCAGTATCAACCATCTGTACCACAGCCCCAGTACCAACCATCTGTACCACAGCCCCAGTACCAACCATCTGTACCCCAACCCCAGTACCAACCATCTGTACCACAGCCCCAGTACCAACCATCTGTACCCCAACCCCAGTACCAACCATCTGTACCACAGCCCCAGTACCAACCATCTGTACCCCAACCCCAGTATCAACCATCTGTACCCCAACCCCAGTACCAACCATCTGTACCACAGCCCCAGTACCAACCATCTGTACCCCAACCCCAGTACCAACCATCTGTACCCCAACCTCAGTATCAACCATCTGTACCACAGACCCAGTATCAACCATCTGTACCACAGACCCAGTGCCAACCATCTGCTCCAAGGCAAGCTGTAGGTGGTCAATCAATGCCACCCAAACAGGCTCCTATTACCGCATCAACTGGGAATAGGACTGTCAATAATACATCTGCCAATATCACACCCACAAATCAGGTACATGTTAATAGCGGTTCCACAGGTCAAGTACCCAATTACCCAACCACTATGGGTCAAGTCCATGCTAACAGTGCACCAGTAAGACCATCAGCAGCAGCAGCAGTTGGGCAAGCTAATATCACGCCAACAGCAGCACATGTGTATCAGGCTAATACTCCAGCATCTAATCCCAAGGTACCTGTTCAACAATCTCCTCAAAATCATGCTCCCTCAAATGAAGCATCAATGCACCAAGCTCGGAATGCAGCACGAATGAATCAAGCTCCATATCAAGCACATAGAGTACAGGCACCGATGAATCATCACCCTTCAAATCAAGCGCCTGTTGCGCATGCTCCACGCACAGCACCTGTTGCTCAAGCTCCTATCCATGTAGCAGGGAATCAGGTTCCATCTAATATTTCATATTCATATCAAGCACCAACAAATACATCATCTGGTGCCCCTAGTGCTTATACAACACCGGCCAATCAGGTGGCTCCCAGTGTAGCAGCTCTACAACAACACAACCCACCCAACACAACTGCTTATCAAATTGGTTTTAACACCATGCCTGCTACCCCTAGTGCAGCTCATACATACCAAGCACATTCTGCTAGCCAGCCGCCTAACCCAGCAGTAGTATACCTAGCTCCTCCTAGCCAAGAACTAATGCATCAAACTTCTAATTCAACACCTGTTTATCAAAGTCCTGCTGCATTAGCTCAAGCTGCTCCTAATCCTGCACTTGTGTATCATTTATCTAATCCAACACCTGTCAATCAAAGCTCCAATCCTTTACCTGTGAACCTAAATTCTAATATTGCACCTGTATATCAGAGTAATGTTAATCCAACGCACGAGAATCAAGCTTCCACTCCAATACCTGCCATTCAAGCTCCTAATCCCTCAACTGTATACCAGCATCCTGGCAATCCCACACCTGGACATCAAGGATCTGTTAATCCCACACCTGTATACCAGAGTTCTGGCAATCCCATACATGGAAATCCAGGATCTGTTAATCCTACACCTGCATATCATAGTCCTGCTAACCCCACACCTGTATACCAGACACCTGGCAATCCCACACATGGAAATCCAGGATCTGTTAATCCTACAACTGCATATCAAGAAACTGGCAATCCTGCACCTTTATACCAGCCTCCGGCTAATACAACACCTGTGAATCAGGGTACTGCTATTCCTATACCTCAACATGCTGGTCCTGCAGAGTACCAAGGTACAACAAATCCTGCATCTACACTTCAAGCTGCCCAGCAAGCACGTTCTCCGCCGCCGCCTGCTAGCCCAGCACTGGTGTATCACATACCAGGCACACAGCCTGCAAGTCAGGGACCACCTCACCCTGCTGCTGCTCCGCTCAATCAAGCTGCTCCGGCTACTTCTGCTCCTACACATTATGCCCCAGAACCTGCACCTGTCACTGTGTACCAACCTAATTCAGCTGCTGGGTATGTGAATCCTGAAAATCAGACAAACTTTGATCCAGTATTACATACATCTGATAATGCGACATCTGTAGCTGAAGCGTCTTATACAGTTCTTCCTAATCAAGCTCCTTCCAATCCAGCTCATGTGGACCAAAGTCCTCAAAATTTCGTTCTTGAGAATCAACTCTCTACCAATCTAGAACTCCAGACACACATGGGGTCATCATCTGTGTATGACAGTTCAGCAAATCTTCCACCTTCACCAGAAGTTCCTGCTCCAGTGCATACGGATCATCCTGACCAGAATTCTGTACCAGGGAACCAATTCTCACCAAATGCAGAAGCAGTATTTCAAGAACCAACTACGTCTCCTATGACTGAGAGTACACCAAATCTTTCCCCATCAACTGTAGTACCTCCTGATCAAGAGTATACAATCCACTCCCCCGAAGACCCTGCTACAGCATCATCTGACCAGGAGGGCCTGGATCAGAACTGGATCATCAAGGCTCCTGAGGAGAACCAATCACAGGAGGGCAACCAGGCTGAAGGGGTAATAAGCGCACCGTTGATTCCAGTTGATACGGTGAAAAGCAACCCCCTCCTGGATGACCTATCAGATGAAGAGCCTGAGGTAATCGGCTCAACTGCTAATTACCTAGTAGCAAGGAGAGGTGAGTCATCGAAAACAAATTTTCTTATTTTATTTATGGAACTCCATATCTTAATTCGTCTATGATATATTTTGATTTGTCATGATGTAATAACGAGTATAATAGTATACATATATAAAGATTTCATTTATCCATGATAATAATGTCAATATAAACAATAGTATGATACATATAAGTGATCTGATTATTCTGTTGTCCGGATTCAATACATATAAAATAATAATGCATTTACTAGTTATTCTTGCTATCTGTGATCATTTTCAGGAGACACTTCTCATGCAGCAGTCACAACGGGCTTAACTATTCTTGACTTAAACTTGATGGTGTAAATATAGGTTATACAAAGTATGTCAAATCCAAATTTTACTTGTTCAATTCACAGTTAACCACGTGCACACCGCTTTGGATCACTGAGTTGTTAGGCATTTGAGAAGTAACAGAAACACTGTAGGCCTTCATAAAGTCACACATTTTTTGCAATGCAAAATTGTCACTAAACTGACTTTTAAACTTTAGGGCCCGTTCAGAAGCTTTTTGTTTACACATTGCGTACCAGGCGGCACCCATGGACACCTAGGAGGAGCTATAGCACAGACAATTATACATAAAACTATTATTTTCATGTTGATATGCATATTCTCTTTACTTTCTCATATGATATAAAAATGAAGCACCCCCTTACAAACATAAGCTTAAGCCCTCAGACCATACAATAACTGCTGCATTCTTTTCTAAACATTGGCTTCAGGTAGATTTTTGAACGCTTATATAACTCTTAACAAAATGAAGATAAAACAAGCTTTTAAGTAAAAGCAATGCATTAATGTATACGGCTTTAATTTGGAATGCTAAAGATTTGCTTTACAACCCTGTTATGTAATTATTACTATATAGATATCTATTTGAAGGATGTTATTTTGGCGCTATCATGGGGAGCGCGAAAATAGTGAAAATTAAATGCCTGTAAAATACCAGTTAAACAGTAACCAATTAAATACTTTTGTGTTGCAAAACCTTTTAAAGTTTGACATTAAAGTTCTAATTTGGAAACTCTCGAGTAGTTTTAGGTTTGAAGTGCTTCAACTGAGGCAATGTCAGTTTCTTTGTCAGTCGTTTTGATTTAGAAATTTCCATCCTCACCACACGCAAAGTTAAATGGAACACCAATTATGGGCAACAGTTCAGAGCTGCAATTCGTGTTTACTATAAACATGCAAAGTCGATCATTCTAAAATGCAAACTAGTTTATTATCAGACAGATCAATGCTTTACAGTTTTAAGTTATTAAAACTGTTACCCTTTAATAACTCCATAAACACCTAACGCAGTGAACAATATCAACAACAATAATATGTAATTATGGCCAAAGTAGACAAAACATGTAATGCGAAGTCAGTGATAAATAAACCAGAACGAAAGATATACATTTCTTGTGAAACGGTGCTACTCTTAGTCGAGTAATGCTCATACTGTGAGGAGTCTGTGTAGCTTTTACAGCAGAAGTTGTTTTTCACCAGTCACATGCTAAGAATTGCACAGCTAAGCATCCTTGTCCTTGGGGAACACCAAAGTACTCTTGGAAACACCTCTCTTTTGAAAAAATGTCATGGTTTTGGAGACATCTTTCGGATTTTGACAGCCAATGATAAAAACATAAACGTGTGAGGTGTGTCATATATCGAATAATTTTCGAGGCTGGTATATGGTGAAAGGCAGCTACATGCAACTGTGGTAGAAGTCCCTTAAACACTTGAGTACCATCTATTGCAGAATCTTCACCAGTCACTGAAAGAAAGAGTCGGTCCTCACCTAACCGTGGCAGGATTGCCAGAGCCTTAGGGGGTAACCCAGATCGCAGTCCTAGAGTAAAAAGGTATTCTCCATCACGTGACCGCTATTCACCAATCACAACACAGCAAATCAAACGGTACTCTCCACAATTCACCCAGCCAGGCAGACGGCACTCCCCTCTTCTGTTCGAGGGCAGAAACGTTTCAAGATCCCACTCATTGAATCGATCAGGCTCCCCGATCCGCCTGACTGTGAAGCGTACGTCTCCGGTTCCAAGCGGGCACCATCATGTCCACACGATGCCCAGGCCTGTCGTGACAGTTCCAGAACCACTCGGTGGCTCTGCCCGGAGCGCCTTTAACTCTTTTTCGCGGAGAGCACCATCTCCTGTGGTACGAGATCAACAAATCATGATTGTCCCCGACACACGTATTGCCAAAATCTCACCTGGACATGGGCGCGAACCTGTTTATTTAGTTCCTGAGTCGAGGATGATGTCACGTCCTTCTGCAGTGCCAGCATATCAACCGGACTACCTTTATGACGAGCCGGTGTATCAATACGCCATAGATGAACCCCGGATGCAACCAGCAAAAATCAAGGTCACTACGCATTCTGGTTCTTCCACGTTACCGCTACGTATGAAAGTGTCACCTAGCGGCACGGGCACGCATCGATCCCGCGCGCACAGAGAGCGCCCTATCATTGTGACAACAGATAGACATATACGTAATGTTCGCAGGGCACCATCGTACCAAGACAGGCCATACATCTTGGCGCCTGAGCGGCCTGTGACTATGGTGATGCCGGAGCCCGATATCTATACTCACTCACCGCGCATGGCACGATATGTTCCTGTGATGCAAGACCCCTATGCAATGGCACCTCCCATGTACATAGACGACTACCCACAGCCGCACGGGTACATGGCCTACGATGCTGCGCCGCACACTAGGCAGTATATGACTGTGCACGACAGCAGAGCCTAGCAGGTGTGAACCCACATAGAACTCAGAATATGATGTTGGTGAAAATCAACTTTGTAACCACTTAGCCTTTTTGTTCGAAACATCTCCCGCCCAGAACTCACAGCCAAACAGCTCTGTGATATACTGTGCTGCTTCGATAAGTAGAGAGTATATGATTGTGCATGACAGCAGGGACTAGCAATTGCATTTTGATACAGAACTCGAAATTGATGTTGAGAGGAAGAGCAAATACTGTAAAAAAAATGATAATAATCCTTTCGTTCCCGATCGTTCTGATTGCGGACATTAATATAAAACATTACTTTTATTAACATGATTTGTCACATGACAATTTTGGTGCAAGTCTTATTCGCTAATATACCATATGTTATGGATAAAAAGGCGAGCGTATGGAAAGGGGATTATAGTAATAGACTTGTAACAAAACAAGTATACTAACTTGGACACAATCATGCACACTTCTTACCTTAACTGGATAATATTTCTCAACGAGATTCACTGTGGTAAAGATTAGGTATTTCATGAATAGGTTCGGAGAAATATTTTGATAAGCGAGGTATCTTAATCATCTTGGCTGATGTTCATAGATATCTTGACAGCTTTCAAAAAACTATCTTACAACTATGCTAATATGTCCGACAACGTGAACTGGTGTTTCTTTGCAGACTTACATACGTTTACCATTTAGTATGTCAACATTAGATTCTTAGCATTGCGTAGATGAATACTCGTTCTGTAATGTAGGACAACATGCAAACCTACTGTAAGCAATCTATCAGCTCTATAAATTATACAGATAGTACTAATAATAAGGATGACATGAAAATTGGTCGACAGGATATAGTCAAAACATCAGCCACAAGGTCTATATCGTCACATGTATGCAGTACAAGTAATTGTCTTGTGGCATTATCCCTAAAAAATCCAAAAGCCATTTTGTCTAACGTTTTAGTGCATAACAGTGGCATTTATGATGGTCTTTCAAGCTGTGCCATAGCTTGAGAAGGGCTCAAAATAGCAAACGTACTAGCATTTAGTTTAACATACAAAGTAAATCTAGAGTGTGTACTTAAGTAGTTTTGATGAATGAGATAAGCACTGACATCAGGAGTGCTGCATATAATTTAAAAAGCACCATGCTCTATTCATTGTCCATCTGATGAATATTAGTAGTTTAAGTTTGGTGATAAAACGCATTGTTGTAGATTATAGAAACCGTATCCAATTTGAAAATCTATTACGTTTTGTCACTGTGATCATAATACAGGCGAACTTGCACATGACGGTCTCAATTGGTGCAGAAAAATTGGTCCGTCATATGCAAAGTCTGTTATATACATATGACACATGCTTGATATGTATGGGACTGGGACCAAGCTATCGTCCGTCGTAGCCAAAAGTCCGGTATACAGTGGTCCGCTATATGCAAGTTCACCTGTATTTGGTTATGGATATATTGATTCAGGTATGATGCTTCACATATACATGTGAGAAAAGTACTAATAATATTTTTGACAATGTGTTATCATCGAATGAAACAGTTATATCATATGTATTTTGAAACATGAAATACATAAGGGAAAATGTAAATTCATAAAAGTATTCATGAGCTCAAATATCTTCACTCCTGTTAGAAAGTACTGTTTATGTCGAAGAAAGCTTATCATGAAACTGATTGTATATATGAATTTATTATAACCATCCTCTCTCCACTATGTGAGACAAGGTGGGTATAGGGAAGGGGGATGGACGTCAACTCTAGAAGCAAGGTATGGCATATGTGCACAAGCTGGTGAGATAAGATATTAATAGATTAAAATGGCCGCTCCAAGTACCTCCACTTTGTGTTAGTTAGGAAGTCTTTGAATAGCAATATACTTAAATGAAGGTTGGCAGTGGTGTGCACTTGGATTTAAGTGGAGAATACCCTACGAAACTACGGTACAGATATTTAATTCCTGCACCAGTCGACCGGACGTCTGCCAGTGCCTCTTTGTACAAACACACATAGATAGCATATCAAAACAATAAGCCAACCACATTAATGACCCACATAGCTTCCTAATCAAAGATACCTCCAGTTGTGTGGTCACCCGTGCATCCATGCCCAGGAAACTGGGTGGCAATCGGGCATGCGGCAATGTATAATGCCTGGGCTGCCCGCGCACTAAGTGCAGGAATTAAATGTCGGGACTGTATTTGGGCCTATGTTTTATTCATGGTGGATCTGTCCTTTAACGCTTGACTTGTATGCCTGTATACGTGCATACCTGTCTTTACGGTCCTAAGAATGACTTAAGGATCGCATATATGTATTATGTATTAAAAATACATCCTTTCATAATATGTACACGCTATTGGATAGATGCAGAGACTCCTGTAAAATAGGCATTTGCTTAAGTTATAAAACTATATGGAACCTATTCACTATACTTCATAATCATTACGTAATCATTCGAGTCAAGTTGAATACTTTTCAATGTATATATAAAATGGTATTAAAGGCTTCTCAGTAAAATTGGTATATATATTCTAATGTGATATATACGAAGAAAACTGTGGGATCAGACAATATTTTCAAGGGATGAATCATAAATGCTGCACCGTTTTTAAAAAACGTATTTTGGTTTTCTAAATCAAAGGCTTCCAAAGTATAAATGTTCTACAGAAAGTGTTTGGTAAAAATGGTCATGCTCTCGTGTCAAATGAACAATCACACACAAAGGCCGGAATACATGTTGGGCAATGAGACAAGAATCATAAAGCAATACTACCGCAACCAGTCCAGTTTTCAGAATAGTTGTAAAACATATTTTTCATTTGTTTTTCTTTTCGGTGACTAATAAACACAATTTGCATACTTAGTTTAAGCTCTGGTGATAATTTCATTTGGGTACACTGTATGCATACATTTGATATAAATAATCATATCAAACAGTGTAACAATACATATGACCTGTATATATACCCTATAAAATATTTATATAGAAATTGATAATTCGCTACTCTCATAACTTATCTTCCGCTTCGTATTGATTTCCCCAAACGATAAATTGCTATATATATAGCGAAGTAATTTCATTACGCTAAGCCTATTATTAAACATAACTATTTGCCAAAAATGCAACATTAACAACCTAGAACATCGTAGCATATTCAGAAAATCATTGTACAAATCTGTAAAATAAAAAATGTAGAAATGTATGATTTGTAATTGTTTGATTCGTTATTGTGTGAAGAAAGTCTCTCGTTGTTCATGCATGCCATTAAGTACAGGTACTGTACCAATACACATCAGGAAATCGATACTATTCAGGAAATATATCCAGTTATAAATAGTCAGATACAAATTGGTATATATTTTGCCTCTGTTGATCTTCATGGTTACTGAATTCGAACAAAATTTAATGAGTGTATTTGTAGGCTTACACACATATGTACATGTGTAATTTCATATCTTCCTCTATTGGGCCAGTTTCTGTTTACACTCTAAGTATCTCACAGACATAGGAAAGGGGAGATTATGAACAATCTTGACCATGAATAATCTATACTCTGTGCGTTGTCTCATGTACACATTACCATGGTTCCAGGTATTAAGGAGTTTGGAGTGCCGAGCATTTTTGTATTTTTCAAAAATATTTGATAACGCAATAACAGCATATATCGCCATACCATGGCATGCGCTAAATTTGATAAACATAAACTTATAGTCTTTTACATCAGACGGCTCTAGTACACATTTTGGACACAACACCAATTTACTTTGAATATATACTGCCGATACGGCATGTCATTTATTCATATCTGAGATATCTTGCTACAATACAAGAGAATAGACTATGAACAATCTGAATTGTAAATTGGGTACACATAATGTATGGCACTGTTACCGACTGGCTACAGATACAACCCCTGGAATTAGCACACAGGCATTGTCTTGGAGTCTTGAATGGATACATCAGTGCAATGGAAACACACATAAATTGGTTAACGCTGAACACGATATCACAGATTAAACGACTTTTCCATTTCCTGTTCCAAATCTTTCCATTTAGTTTAAGCAATGGTATCATCTTCTATTAAATAGATGTCATGCATAAAGTATGTTTCATTTCTTACTTGCGTGCATTTAGCGGGAAATCTCTTGTCTGATTGTCTAAATTTGGATTCTACTAATATGAAGGATTCGATCCATGTTACAGTACCTGTTCCTTATACCCGAATTGATTTTGCAAAAATTCCAGTTTGTACGCTTTATTGTGCGTTAAGGAAATATATCTCTTCACAAAATAGATAAGATGAATCTTCGATGTGGTAAATTTTTATATATCGAATCTTACCGACGCATCACATCTTCGTGAAAATTAACTCTTCCATAAACATTGATATCGGTGATAATATTTGCATCTTTACATGACAAAAGTGCTCCAGAAGTAGGTAAGTTATACATTACATGCAACTTTAGAGAGACGGTTCATCCAACTTGAGAAATTAGTGTACGTTTTTAACCAAAATAATTCTAAAAAATTACAAGATACAAATGAATAATTGACTTTAACTTCAAATCTCTCAGTGAAAAGGCATTTGCAAAATTGATTTTCTATATCTCAAAGTGCATAACCCAACCACTAACACCAACGCTTTTCTGGTTTGCCTGATAGGTAAATGTCCATTGCGCAGGTCATGGACTCCTCGATGTCTCTCACGGAAGCCTAGATGTACATGTAGTTCACCCCGGATATTCCACCGCCGCTGACTGGTTAGCCACTATTTAATCTTGAAGTTGATAAGAAAAGTGATGATAAAAGAAATACCAAATCCGAATCAGTTACGTTGAACATGGGTTCAGACAAAGCTTTGATACCCAGCATATATTTCAAATGGAACACATTCTACAACAATTTGAGAGTTTTTGTAATACTCTTGGCAGCAAAATCATTGCTTGGAAAAGTGAACATAACGTTGCCTCTTTGTCGTCCCGTCACCCGGATGTTGACCTTTAACCCTCTCCTGTGTTCAGGGTTAGAACACGTGATGCGAAGGCCATCGCTGATTGGCTGAACGATCACCATGGCAGGTTGGTCAATGGCCAATAGGAGACCGCTGAGGAGTGCAATGGTGGCTCTCTTGTAGAATACCACTTGGGTCTGGCGGAGGACTCTGTGGTGAACAGCTTGCATATCAGCTGAGTTGGCCAACACCTAAATGTAGTGGTACGACAAATTATTAGATATCTCAGAATGGCATCGTCCTTTTAGTGTTTCTTTCATTAAGTGATACCTATTTAACCTTCACTCTTCAATATCAATATGATAATGAATGTACGTATTCTAAACTCGTATTTATATACCCTTACATGAATGTATAGTGTTAATTGCATTTTTTAAAAATTGCTCAGCATTTTGAAGAGGTATACTAGTATTATGTGATTTGGACATACTGCAACTAGGGGGGAAAGTCTTAAGTTATACCTGATTTAGTACCGTAGGCACTGGAAAAGACAGTCTTGTGTCAGGCACCATATAGCAGTATGTATATGGAGTTGCCAATAAATCTTTCAACTCGAACAACATGTAATCACTTACTTTTTCGAATACCGATATTATAATATATATCTATGCTACAGTAGCGGAATTATAGAATTACTAATGAATGCATTTACATTATTTAAATTTGCACAGCATGGATGTATTCTACACACATACATTTTGAATACATACATACTATCATGCATCTTTACACACACACACACACACGTATACATTCATATATTCAAGAACATGGATAAGAAATTTAAGAATTGATTTCATACGAACATATATGTACATATTAACACAACTACATACTCATGCATACATACAAAATGGAAAGAAGATATTCATATGGATCTGGTAGTTGTAAGCAGTTGAATGCATTTACCTGTACTGGCATGTTGGCATGGTACTGTGTAAGGGCAGAGTCACGTGTTATTCCGGGTTTAGTGACGTAGGCGTACGAAGCTGCCTTTGGCTGATTGCCGTGGTCTAGCCAGCTAGTGAAAAGGGTGAGGCTCTTCCCGTCCTTCGTCTTGCTCGAGACGTCTAGGGTCAGTTGCTGGGGCCTCTCCAGGAAGAAGTAGCCCGTTGAGTCGTGATAGATCCAGCGTGGGCTGTGAAAGCTACGCACACCAGGCGTGCTAAACGTCACCCAAGTGCCGTCTGTCTCCGCTGCCGTCATTACTCCTCTCTGGAGATTCTGCGTCAGTGACGTCACAATCTTCTTCCCGCTCGATGTATTCGGTATATGGATATCGGCTCCGAGAGAGACAAATTCATCGTCAAAGAAGAACCATGCCTTTTTACCCTTCACGCGAACCGTCGGACGATTGTATACCATTGCAGCAGCACCATAGAAACCATCTGAAACTCCACCTACAAAACTCGCAAAGTTTGTCTGGTGTGGAAAGTTTTTTGTTGGCCCATTTGCATTTCCGCCGTGGTGGATTCTGGGAATGGTTCCTGTGATTTCCGCCGTCACTCCAGGGAGTTTCCGCCAGTCATAGAATCTGAAAACCTCGTTATTTAACGTGCCGAACTCGTGGCCATCTCGTATCAGTGTCGTGAAGCCGTCGCCAAGGAAGTAACCATCAGGGTTGGCAGTGCGCTTGCCCACCCAGGTTTCCGGTCTGACGGTGCGCTCTGACGTCATCCTGACGGCGGCCATGTAGCCAAGTCTCTGGTGGACCATCATGTCAGTACTAAAGAAGGCTCGGTTCCCGCGCAGCTCAGACGACTTATCAGGGCCTTTATTCTCCCAACGTCGCACGACCTTAGAAAGCTCAGTCTTTACTTCTTTTGGAATAAATCCGAGAAGGGAGAAATGAATTGCACTTTTGTAAACATAGGAACTTGCCGCCCATTCTGTGACTCTTCGATTGTTAGTGATATCTCGGCCGCAAGTGGTCGGCTCGAACACGCGTGACCTCATGAAGTACTGCTGGCTATCCAGGAAAGCATTGACAAGTGTATTGACTGTTTCAGATGAAAACTTGTATGAGGTAGCGCGCAGTACTACCATCATCTGACTCACGAGCTCATAAAATCCGCCGTTGTATTTTCCCACGTAAATTTGACGTGCCGTGTGTCTCAAATCCCCTCCTCCGTACCGGCCGGCCACAATGTTGTGCTGGGTTCCACAGTTGTCAGCCTGTAAACCGCTTCCGCTTCTACCAGCCCTATGCAGTATCTCCCTCTCCAACTCTCGTACAATCTCGTTCCTGCGTGGTCGTAATTCTCGTCGTAACGCAGCTTCAACAAGACTTAGACGAGCACGTGAAGCCAGATTACCACCACCCAAGCTTTCACTCTTCTCTGTTATGATCCACACGCTTTGATCTCGCCAATATTTGTTAAGTATCGCCAATATGAGACTTTGCGAGATTTTACCCCGGATGAGCACCAGTGGGACCCACAATGCACTTGGGACTGCCACCTTTCTGCCATGCCAGTTCCAGTCTGTGTTGACGGGAGCTTCGGATGCTAGGTATTGCAAACTAAGTTTAATTCTCTCCACTAAAACTTGCTTCTTAAACCATGGATTCTTTGTGTTACCTATGTGGTAGCTTTGAGCCAATGTCTTCAATCTGTCTCCATGGGTTGTGAACGGCCGGGAACCAAGCTCGGCATTATTGGCATAGGTCAGATCCCTGAAGCTACCGTCAGGCTTCATGAGATCCAGCACACCTTGCACTTTAGGGAACACCGAGTCTGGGGAACTGGCCTCTGCTAGAGTAAAGAGGCGATCCAGAACGATATCAACTTCCGATTGCTCATGCGCAAAGAAGATGCTTCTTTCTCTCTGTGTTACGTTCTTGTTATCTTCGTGTAGCAGTTTATCTCTATAGGCCAATATGTCGGCCTCGGTTTCATTTGCGTTCAGTATGTAATCATCCTCTGAGTCTTCTAGCAGGAACCAATCATCCTCCTTTGAGCAAGCAGCAGATATACCGTAGCTAACGGTTAGCAGCAGCACCAGCCAAGTCATCTGCCAACGAAATGGTGATTCAGTGTGAGGTCTGGTTTGATGTGTCAGTCACCAAAACAGGAAGCTAACTAGGTTTACTTTTCACTATACCTGTTAAAGTATTTACTGTTGACCATGTTGTTCTCATTACCAATGTATTATGTGGTGAATATTCAAATAAATGAATAGTGTATCAATATGTGATCATCCATCTGTTTGAGGCAATAAAACAATGACTTTTAGAGAACTAAAAAAGCAACCGGGAATGTTGTACACTATATGCTCGTGCGAAGTACGTTATTTCAGGGTCACATTGAAAAGTGGCCTTAGGCATATAAGAATGTTGTTAGTGATGTAGGGCTAGACGGTGGTAAATAAATGTACCGTGTCATCAAAGATTTAACAATCATATACCAGTGCAATATAGTTCCATGTAAATTATATGCAAAATTCGCTGAATGAATTGTTTTGACATGCAACGGTGAATACAAATTGCGTGTTGTCTAATTCAATCATTCACATTTTGATGGATTGCATGTTGGAAATGCTGGATAGATAACGTACATGTTCTGGGATTATTTTTCTCTCGAATAGTGGTATAGCACACATCTTAATGAAGAATAATGAAGAGCACATACTGTAAGATAAATCTGAGTCTAGCGTTTTGCAAAAATGACCAAACTGATAAATGGCAATTGAAGCCTTGAATGTATTTATGTATATCGTTTTAAGATCTTTTTTGCAAAAAAGGTTCATACAGACAATTTACAACTTGCATTTGAATACATGAATTTGAGAAAAATACCGATATATGCATACCTCTTGTTTTGTTGCTGAACATCCGTTATGGCGTTGTAAAGAACAGTACTTGCGCCTGTGTCTCTAGGACTCTATTGCGGCGGCGAGGGCCCAGCATTCCTGGCCCCAGTTTCTTATCATATCTGGCTGGATTACATGCTGTCTCTCTACCACAGATTGTACGTGACGTGACATTTGCATTGTGACGAACAGTCAGACAGAGACCTATCCCCCCGCCACTCTCCTTGGTTTGGGAGAAGTTGGGGGTTGGGCGGGAGGGGGGGGGGGGGGGTTAAGGGTAACCAGGGCAATTGTGTCACTTTGCTATTTTTATTTCGGATTTAATCACCTCTGCTCTCTCAAGATATCAAGATGTTACCAATGAAGACCACGACTGACACAGAACTTGTATTGGAGCTGTATGGTTTTTGTAATGTCTTATGCATGCCTCACACTGTTTAAACGTTTATTTGATTGAGAAGTTCGTTTCCATTTTCCATCGATCTTTTAAAGGCTGTATTTATCATTACTATGTATCTTTTCGTACGAAAGTCGAGTCAATAAAGATACACACACTTTTAAGTGTAAGCTACATGTATAAGACAATATCACGATCATGTTTTAAATCGCTGATGTTTTGCCCTTACAGTTTGGCCTACTGTAAAGATAAAACGAAATGTTTCAAGTTCAAGCCAAAATCGTTTCTTCGGATATAACGTACAGGTTGTTCCTCAGTTTCGAGGCTAAGCTACATATTCCATATGAAGTAAAGAAGAGAGCGGGGATAGTTACTTTTATTACTATGCAAACTGTTGTAAAAATTTGTCATTTTTTACCATCAGGATATTGAATTATTCAACCTACATGTAGAAATACACTGCAGATCAACCAAATTCACGACGAATACTCAAATCTATCCAGACAGGAAATGCTTCTGTCCCCATTTCGTTTCACTTCGTTCTTATATATCTAGTTCAGATGTACTTGCAATCTTATCTTTGGTGACCAGGGCAAATGTGAGGCCACACGCCTTTTTGTTGCAAGGTCGAATCGTGTCGCTATTGGAATTTCTAGATTGTTTCTTGGAGCTTCTACTCAATAGTCAAGTGTAGTGCACAGGCAACTCTTCAATAAAGACAGACCTAGATCAAATATTATTGTTACCACATTCAATAATAGTCCATGACTACTACTTGAAGGTGCCGAGGTATTTGCATAAGGCAGGTTGCGCTGACCCATAGTGTATGGCATTGTATTTGTTCATCACTCTCAGGGAAGCCAGATTAACGAGTCCTGGCACTGTATTTCAACCTGAACTCGGTCAACTAAAGAGGAGGTCACCATTGACAGAAAATCAAATAACATCCTGTATACGTTTCCATTGCTTATTTTGTCTGCCGCAATGCGCATTTTTGTTTCACAAAACATCGACATTTAATGTACATGCAGTCGTTGTGGAAAACATGAACAATGATTTCAATTCCACTGGAATAACTTTCTATTTCCTTCTAAATCATCAACTTTATAGTTTATTTTATAGTCCATTTTCGCATGAGCTTTTTGCTACTGTAATGCTCATTTTCGATTCTTATGAAGATTGTTCATAAAATGCAACTTTTAATGATATATAATGAAACGGAATCCTAGCAACAATTGCCCATTGCATCCAGAAAATGAGAAATTGGTCATGAGCAATGTCCTTTTATATATATTCTTTATTGACTGTTGGTAGTTCTACAAAATCATGAAGCAAAAGTAAATACAAATAAGAAAGTCATGGTGTATATAAACAAAAACACCAGACGAACGTAAGGTAGATAAATGGGCAACATCAAAAGGTCCAAAATAAACAAAAAATAATAATATAACTATTTACACCTAGGCTTATGGGGGCTTTCGATTGATCATAGTCCTTATGGGGAGACAGGGGTCATAGAACCTGTATAAAGCAGTAGATTAGGTGTGTGCTACCTATCCAACTCCTTTCCTTCTCCTAAGGTTCATGCCATACATTACATTTATATATTTACCCGATATTTTCCATATATTCACCATCTGTTCTATAGAGAAATCTTCCCTCTGTCTCCCTATAAGGTAACTTAACACGTCATCACAATGATCTTGCATAAGAGCGCCGGTCCCGTCAGGGATTCCACGGATCTCGTCGAACATCTGATTTCTCACTACCTGGAGGGCAGGACACTGCATCACTAAATGGTTAGCATCATCAGAGGCTGAGAGGTCGCAATGTTCGCAGAACTTCGCGGCTAAAGTTTTTCTTTTTAGCCGGACATCATCAGACTTTAATAAGCTAGCATGACACACAATCTTTGCTAAATTTTCACACATGTACATCATTGTAGGATGAATATCCGAGAGATACCACCAGCTGAGATACCTACACCCACTATCTATACGTTTAAGTAGGTGTAGACTTCTGTGGGACTGCATCTCAATTCTCCAATAAACATCCTCCAGCGCCCAGGCACGGTTCCAGACCTTATTTTTCCAAAGTAGTTTTGGATAGAAGTGGTCTCCATTGACCATGTTTATTACATCGTTAAGAAGACCAAATAAACTGGCCACCTTAAGGATATCACGAACGATGCTAGGGCTTGTAACTTGGGCGTCATTATGCAGATTATTAAAAGCGTGTCTCGCACAAACACAGAATACTCTCTTAGAGATTGCTTCATCATCAAGTATCATGATGGATCTAATGAAAAGAAGTTTCCTAACTTGGACATAACGCTCCAAACGCATCCAGCCCATAGAGTACAGACTGCTGGTATTAGGTACTTTAGTGTAGAACCTTTGTATTATCTTGCATACATATAATTGAAATTACTTAAGGAGGTTTATACATTCGTCAGAGAGGAACCACAGCTCGCAGCCATACATGGCAGATGGAACCACTAAGTTCCAAAAAATAACGTTACAGGTTGCCATACTTAATCCGCTCTTAAATTTTAGAAATATGATAATTGTTCCTGCATAAACTAGCATAACACCGACATTTGAACGAGCATAGAATAAAATGTTATAGCAAGGAAAAAAACGAAAATTTAAGAGTAAATCACATCAACGTGAAAAACTGCAGTTGAGCAGTTAATTACAGTTTTTTAATCTCTCCAAACAAGTTTCCAAATGAAATATCTCGTTGTTGAGAATTTATATTCATACCAGATGATAAGTTGTTTTACAAGAGAAAATCTTAGCTAAAAAGATGGCGCTGTAAATGGGTAAAGTACAAAAACTCTCATTGTGTTTGTATGATGATTCCCGACTAGTTTAACGTTTTGGACAAAACATTAACTCCATCATCGTAAATTAGTTAAGGAACATGTGCCATGTATTCAAGAGCGCCACCCTTTTCCTGCGACGGAGACTATTTAGGTTTTCTTTTTTTGATTATCACATATTGCGTTTGATTATAGTCTGTCTGACTCGAGTTTGGCAACTGCTTTTTCCACTTTTTTGTGACAAAACGTTCGAGTTTGCCATCCAAACTTGGCAAACCACTTTGGAGCACTACTACGTGTATGTACAAACAACTTTTTGTCTCAACACCGCAAAATGTTTATTTTGCACATTAGTTCCTGTTGTAAAATGTGCACATTGCCGACAATACGATCTCGCGTGTTTGTCTGTTGCGAACAATACAAACACGAGAGATCGCATCGTTAGCATGGGCACATTTTACAATGGGACCTAATGAGCAAAATCAACATTTTGCGGAGTTGAGACAAAAGTATATTTGTACATACACGTAGTGGTGCGCCTAAGATAGTTGCCAAGTTTGGATGGAAATCTCGCACGTTTTGTCACAAAAAAATGAAAAAAAGCGACTGCCAAACTTGAGTCAGACAGACTTTAAGTATTAGTCAACATACCGCAGATAACATTCATAAAAAAGTGACATCTATGCAAAAGGCGTATCTATTAGGTAATACATTTATAATTAATGATCTACTGTATTATATTAAGTGTCGATTGTAAAATTTGCCTATTGCTAACAGCACAAATGTGAGCCATCTGGAGTGGAAATTTACGATGGGCACCCAATGAGCGAAATCAATAATTTAAGGAGTTGAGAAAAAAGTAAGTATAGGACACAATGCTCCTAAGAGGTTTGCCAAGATTGGATCGGAAATATAACTTTTTGTAACAAAAAAGTGAACAAAAATCTGCTAAATTTAGTTCAGACAGACTATGGTAATTTCCGTGAATTAAAGCATGCCTTAAACTATTCTTCCATTCGAAGGCTCAGACTTGAGTCCTCGGTAGGGCAACACAACGTCTAGGCTTTCCATTTCTCTCCGAGAAACGTGATATAGTATGTCTGACTCGAGTTTGGCAACCGCTTTTTCCACTTCTTTGTGACAGAACGTTCGTGTTTGCCATCAAAACTTAGCAACCCTCTATGGAGAACTACTACGTGTATGTATAAACATACTTTTGTCTCAACTCCGCAAAATGCTAATTTTGCTCATAAGTTCCCATTGCAAAATTTTCCCATTGCCAACAATTGCCAACAATACAAACACGCGAGATTGTATTGTTGGCAATGGGCAAATCTTACAATGTGATCTAATGAGCAAAATCAACATTTCGCGGATTTGAGACACAATATATTTTTATACATACACGCAGTAGTTCTCCAAATAGGTTTGCCAAGTTTGTATGTCAAACTTGAACGTTTCGTCACAAAAAAGTGAAAAAAGCGCTTGCCAGACAGACTATAGTAGTCTTTCAAGTGAACTTTACAAGTAATAATTCCCCGCATCTCTCAAATTCTTTAAACAACTTTCATTTCTAATTTTACATTCACAACGAACGGACTTGACGCTTAGACTTTAACTTTATATTCACATTTATTGTCACAACAATAGCAAAAATTGTTATAGGCCATCACTTTCAGCCATAGGCCTGAGTCTAGGCATAACAATGCAGTTTTCCGTCTATTGCCATGTTGTTTTTACTGCGTAGTTGTTAAACAATCCAAGCCGCACGTGTATCCCTTTGTTGGTACAAGCACCACTGTTGAGTTATACAAAACGTTCCATGTGTAGCCAATCTAACCGCATCCCACATTGTTGTATATGTATGCAGACTTCATCCCACGTTCTTACACATTAGAATGGAAGCCTTGCGAGGATAGCCTATTGATGTGCCAACGTTGGAATCATCTGCAAGCATACTTTGAGCAGATCAGGATCTAGAAGAAACAGCATGGTGTTATTTCCGAGTTTGCTGGTACAAGCGACACGGTCTCTATTCGATGCAGGCGGCGTGGCGGCAGTGATACACCTCACCATTCTACTCTTCTGTATCTTAAGGAACTGGCAGAGAGTAAGGGTCGCAGAGAATTGGATATTCCGTGTCACAGAAACATACACCTTTTAGTGAGAGGCGGAGAACAAAACGACAGGTCGAAATACATTTTCCCGCAAACTCCAAAATGGTTCTTCTCGAGATTATCAACCATTGTCTACAGTATATTTGTCTTATATTAGGTGAGGAATTTTGCGTTTGGATTGGAATTTGTACCTACAGTAAATTACTCTTCTTCCTGGAAGAAGACGGACGGGGCAAGGCCGGCTGTGAGGTCGGCATCAGTATTAGGCATGCATAATCATGAATCCCCTTTGCTGGGTAGCTACATGTAAGCTATCTTCAACTTTGCCCTCATGGCCTCATGGCTATATGGTCGTACCTATTCACAGGCGATGAAGTTTGCAAAATTGCAGTAAAACAGTGACATTTTGACTGCAATTCATATTTGTTAAAAATAGATTCAACAGAAATACGGATGAGAAAAAGATATTCAGTCTCATAACAAAATGCATGACTGAGATTAAGTGTTTGGCAATTCCAAATCATCCATCATAATAAATGTTATTATCTAGAAACACAAAAAGTAATATACATGAATAGACGAACTGGTGAGGATATGCATGTTAACTTAGTTAAATGCCATGTTTATCAACAACTAAAGGCTGATGAGTTACAAAGCAAATCTCAATATGACCATGCATCAATTTGCAGATATATGGTTGGTAGTGTATGCTTCTTTGAGACACTTTGAAAATGGAAATTGAAATATTTCTTTTCTATTTGCAGTCACAATTTGCCAGCCTTTATTGTAATTATCATGACATACACAGTGAGAATCATTTGGTTACCGTTGGTACGAATAAAGTTTGATGGTGAATATGTACTGTTCTATCTTTCAGAATTGGTTTGGGATGGAAACAAGACTTTTTTCTGTCAAAAATGTCAAAACCCTTCCTCGATTAGAATTGTCCGGACGAATCAGCTAAACATCTTTTTACAATAATTATTTTTATCTTAATACTCATATTTGTGTTTCCTTTTTTTTTAATTCTTTTGGTTATCTATGGGCTTAGAGAATTCTCATTTGCTTTTTGTTATTCCAATTCAGTTTGTGCGACCCTGAGTTGGGCAGTTGTTGGTAAACAGGTTCCTGAAATGATTTGGACGGAATGGTCACTCTGCTCTCACTCCTGTGGCGTAGGAATACAACTACGAACCTCGGTGTGTCAAGATGACCGTAATTGCATTGAGGCGAATCAGACAACACAATGTGGAGCAGCTAACTGTACGGAGGAAAACAGATCACGTGATGACGGCTGGACTGATTGGAACGCCTGGTCTCAGTGCACTATATCGTGCGGCGGAGGTATAAGGGAAAGAGTGCGAGTGTGCCTAGGCAACATGGTGGAAATAACATTCGGGCAATGTGAGGGTCACATGATAGAGCGAACTCTTTGCAATGTGGTGCCGTGTCAGCCAGGAGCCTCCTTGTCGAAAGAAGACCCCGCGAAGACAGATTCCACTCTACAGATTTACACATCCCGCTTACGTGACCTTCTTAAAAAGCAGCTTGGAGAGTTTCGCAATGATAAGGACATTAATGGTATTTTACACAAGCCAAATAACGAGATTCACACTAAAGGTGAGTTCGAAACACGCCTTTATAGGACTGCATCTGTTGATGACATTGTATGGATAGAACACCCCCAGACTTTAAAAAATCACTAGAATTTGACTACAAAAATGTAAAGCCTCTTTGAACATTTCAAATGGAAAACGCGCTATACAAACTGGAACTATGTTGTTATTATTATTATCATAATTATAATTATTATTATTATTATTATTATTATTAATAAGTCATGTTTTGCATAGTTTCCTCTCTCTTTGTGATATAACATGTATATTGCTAAACACGTCATTTCATCCAAAAGTAGATTATACACATACACTGATCTAAGAAGCAGCATACGGGTATAACTTACACTAACACAATACATTGCAATTTCCTGTTTGCTCAAACGAAATCTCCTATCGCCATATGTCTGGTAAAAGCCTGATTAAAACAAAAATGTATATAACTCAGCCAAAAGCTGGAAACTGAGAGTCTGTGCACTGTGTGCATACTAGCTATTCCTGTCTTTCCCACAAGTTACTCAGTGGCATCCTGGCAGCAGCAGGATGTGAGAGATATGGCTGCGCACAGACGAGATGGGGACACTGAAATTTACACTATTCTGCCCCGTGGTTGGATTGGGTCTTTAGGAAAGATGGCTGAAAAAGTGTATTTTCTTTCATATACGCTGTCATGTCTTTCAGAGTTTAGTGCCGCTGTAATTCTCACAGTTAATATCTAGCGCACTCTGACTTTGTATTGCAAATGTAATAAACTCACACGTATACCAAGATTGATAAACACACACACATATGCATATATATATATATATATATATATATATATATATATATATATATATATATATATATATATATATATATATATATATATACTGTAGAACACACAATGTTAGCGTCTGTTTATATATAGCGTACATAGCGTGTGGTTCCGCTTCGCTATATATAAAAACGCTGTACTTTTTTATTACTGTACTGGCGCTGTCAGCGGCGGCCACCGTCGCTAACATAAAGATACGCTTTGATGCGAGAATTTCCTAGTTCGCTACAATTGGGACACGCGCGATATATGTGTTCTACAGTATATATATATATATATATATATATATATATATATATATATATATATATATATATATATATATATATGTATATATATATGTGTATATATAGCTGTATATTTTACGAAAGAGACTGTTTTCGTCATGACTAGGTCCTGTGACAGGAGTTGCGGCTGCGCGGCCACTGGGCCATTGGGAGGCCTGGGGCCCCTGTTCTCGCCCATGCGCAAACGGCATTCAATGGCGGAAGCGGAAAAAGAGCTTCGCGGAGCACCGACGTGCACCTGGGATGTTGGAGATACGCTTTTGTACTAAACAAGATAGAGGGTGCATCAGTTTAAACCAGATTAAGACAGGTACGTTCCAATAGAACATAGTTATTGTTTGTCAAAACAAAATAGCCAAAATAAGCCCCTAAACAAAGACAACCTTCCAGTACCAGTGACGACCGGTTTTAAACTTTACCCGGATCAAAAGTGCATCATGTACTACATGATGTTTGAGACTAACATCATATTTTGATTTTTCGGTCATTTTAGTTTCTTTGTTGATTTGTTAGCAACAATAAACATTGTTGTCGATGTGATTCAACTGGAGATGTAACCTTCACATACAATCATATCTTAGAAAAGTCCACGAATACGATAGATTGCACCAACATAATGGAATATACATATTCCATTATGTCCGTAACGTCATTTGAGTGGAATGGATCGCATTCCGGAGCATTGGGGTGGCCGACGAACAACTCCAGCCCGGCCACGTGGCGGGGAGGAGTCGGTGCCGACAGGCCCAATCGCGGCGCAGCGGGGGCAGCACGGTGCGTGCCGTGACACTCTTGACAGGGACACTGGCCAATCACAGCAGGCGCGTGGGGCCCCCGTTCGGCCTCTGGACATTAGCGATGTTCATGCAACGAACATCAGAGGCTATCAGTCATATTCATGCTATTAAGGGTTACCATTCGCGACCCTACCTCGATGACTTCAGGGGGGCAGAGGCAACCATCGCAGAGGCAGACAACGCACTGGGGTGTTTGCAATCCGTCATGCGGGAGCTAGGCATCGTGGAGGCCGAGCACAAAGTGTGCCCTCCAGCTCAGTCAATGATATGGCTGGGCATACTGTACAATTCGGTTTCTATGGAGATGTCGATACCACCACAGAAGCTACAGGAGATAGGAAAGGTAGTGGCAGAGTGGGGAGGTAGAACTAGAGCAACGCAACGCGAGATACAGAGCCTCTTCGGGCTCTTGCAGTTTGTAGCTAGCGTCACAAAACCAGCACGCCTGTTCACGAACAGGATACTCGAGAACTTGAGGGAGGCACCCAAACGTGGATACACTACTCTCTCCCTCGGGTTTAGACGTGATCTCAAGTTTTTCGCGGATTTATTACCCCATTACAACGGGGTACGGATCATGCTGAAGCGCGAAGTCCAGTGCCAGGAGGCACTGGAACTGGACGCTTGCTTACGGGGATGTGGGGCCTTCACGGGAGATCAATTCTACTCGGAGGTCTTTCCCCCAGGGGCCGGTTGCAAGAAAATACTTAAATTTTAAGTCAAAGTCCAAGTGAAGTGCACTTAGTTTAAGTGCACTTCGAGGAGTTGGTCTTATTGGGTTGCAAGAAAGTACTTGCACTTGGACTTAAACTAAGTGCACTTCACTTGGACTTGGACTTGCACTTGGACTTTGGGAAGTGCACTTTAGTTCATTGATGTAGGGGGCCTGTGCGTCAACAATGAAAAACACAATGCAGTTGAGCATGCCCCTTCTCTGTTGCCTTGCGTTTCATTCCAAAGGCATTGTTGTTACTACTGACAACAAACAGGCATTGTTTGGGATAAGGTTAGTTTGTTCTATTGTCTCCCAACAATACAATGTATTGTTTTCCATAAAAGGTATACTGTATACTTGAATTTCCCCCTTTTTACTTAATTAAGAGATCTAATAAAATAAAATATCACAGTTACTATAAAAAAAGTTTTACATGTCAGTTTTGTCTCCTTTTTCTGTCACCTCCCATCCATTTTCGGATGCCTACACATTTCATTCCATTTTTCTTTTTTTTTCTCAGATGTTTCTTGTTATAGAAGTCAAAATTAAGAAAGACAATAAGGATTGGATGTTCTAGAATTTTGTTTTTGCTCAGCACCATTTAGTTCCTTCTCCAAAATTGCCAATTTTGGAAGTCAGATTGTGTTGCTGAATTGAACATTTGTTTTTTATTTTCATTCTTTTTAAAAGCTTTTTTTATTTCTATGAGTAGAGCAAATTAGAGAAAACATCACCCCCGTACTGGATTATGGAAATAAAATTGGGCAGATTTCTTTTCTAAAAAGTTCATACGTTTTTAATCTGCTTTATATATAAATAGGAGAGGGTTTTTTTGATACAGAGCTTAATTTGTCTGCTCCTACCCAATTTTGGAATTAATCTAAGTGACAATTATGAAAATTTCTGCATTCATGCATTGTTAAAAAAAATTGGTCCAAAAAGCTATTTGATAACAAAGACTTTATCAAAAAAAATATCCTGTTTCAGCATGCTAAAGTAATAGAAATCAACAACTTATGTATGACGTTTGTATGTATGCGATCTGTTGCAATAGGCCATTCATTTAAAGGTGGAAACCTAGGTAGGGGCACTGGATATCCTTGATAGACCCTTAGATACGGATATCATAACAAAAGATTACACATTAGTAGCGATCACTGGCCATAAACAAGCAATTCTCTGTTGGCATGCAGTCAATAACACAAAGACTGGACGGTGCGTTTGAAATAATATGCAACTCAAATAAGAGTCAGTGTGAAACACATGTCCTGGGAGGGGTTGAGCGGTCAAAACCATTGATAACCTATTATGTATATTTACATCCTACTACTACGCAACCAATTAAACATATTTCAACATAAATGAGAAATGTTAGTTTAAAGTTTTAAGGAGTTAAAATGCATAAAACTCAACCTTCATGCATTAGCGGCGGCCATTTTTAAGTGCAAGTCCACCTCGTAAGATACCTCTAGAGGTGTCTTACGAGTTGCACTTAAATAGCCCAAAATTTAAGTGCAAGTCAAGTGCACTTCAAGTGCAAGTTTTTTCTTGCAACCCGTAAGTGCACTTCCCCGGATATTTAAGTCTGCCAGTGGACTTGCACTTAGGTAAGTATTTTCTTGCAACCGGCCCCAGCAGTGCTTCGAGAGGAGCATCCGATAGCTCATCTGGAGCTCATCTGGCCCTCAAGACGTGGGCAGCGGACTGGACCGGGAAAAGGGTCAGGGTGTTTTGCGATAACACCAACGCGGTGCTCGCGGTACAGACGGGACGATCAAGGGACCCGTATGTACAACATTGTGCCCGAGAGATTTTTCAGTGGTGTGCTCGTTTTGAAGTGGAACTGCATGCCACACATCGTGCAGGGGTACTGATGGGTAAGGCGGACGCCCTGTCGAGGGCGCATACGGTGGATAGACTGAGGAAAGTGATTGAGAGGGACTCGGAACTAGCTAGGGCCACTAGGGTCAGGGTGTCGGCAGACAGTTTCGTACTTGCTAGCGAGTTGTAGGTGGTTTGCTTATATATATATCTTTTATGTTTTCAGATGCAGATCGACTCAGAGAGGCGGCACGCGCCAGACGCGCGCAGGCATTTAGGCCCGGCACGAGGGCTAATCATCGGTCTCATGCGCTGCTTTTTGTCGCTTTTTCGTTGCATTTTGAGTTTCAGGATTTCCCGGTGCGGCCACAAGGACTGGTTTGTTTCGGCAAATTCCTCCTACGTTTGTACAGCAGCCCTAAGTCTGTGCTGAATGTTTTTTCTTCTGTTCGCAGGGTGCATTTTTTACGCGGGTTCACAACAGAGGCGTTCGACGATTCACAGGTATTTTTGTGGAAGAGAGCACTTCCTCTTACGCTGCGACACCTGCCTATTGTGGCCCCTCCCTTCCCCTTACAGCTCCTACAGCGTGCCTGCGTTTTGGCGGATTCCTTGGGTGCTAGGGGGCGGGTGTTTGCAGCGCTGCTGGCGGTCACTTTTTACACTATGGCACGGCTATCCTCACTGGTGCCTGTGTCCTTACACACGTTTGATCGCACTCGGCATCCAACACTGGCGGATGTGAGGGAGGACGGCAGCTCCCGCAGTTTCCACTTGAAGTGGGCTAAGAACTGCCAACAGACCACTCAGGGCTATTGGGTACCGCTGTTGGCGTGTCCCGGGTCAGGGGCCTGCCCAGTGGCTCGGCTTGACGCGCTCCGGGGGCTCCTCGAGGGTGCACCCGGGTCTACTCCTCTGTTTTCGTTCCCGGGCGAGGGGACGGGGGCTCAGCCGTGGAAGAGGGGGGGCTTCACCGTAGCTCTCGCTCGGGAGTGGCTTAGGTGCTTGCTCTGCGCTTTGGGTGTGAGGGACAAAGGCTTTACTTTTCACTCGCTGCGCAGGGGGGCCTGTACGCTTGCTTTCAGGCAGGGGGCGGCCTTCACGGACTTGAAGCAACTAGGGGGCTGGAGAAGTGAAGCGGTGCGCGGTTACTTTTCAGGCATGGACGCGAGGCGGCGCGCTGCACGTTGCTTGGTTTCCCGCGCGGGGACCCCTACTCACCCTCAAGCTAACTAAATACTTGGGGATTAATGTTTGCCGGCTCTAAACCTACAACGGGAGGCGCAAAGGGTTAATGGAGTTGGTTTTGCGAGCGTTACTTTGTTGCCAGCGGGTGACACGCTTATAGGTCGCGCGGTCGCGGGTTATTTTGTAGCGTTCGAGACACAGTGCAAATTGAGTGCGAGACTGATACATTGTAGCGAATAGCTGTGCAAGTTTGTTGCGTTTTACATTGCTTCGACATGGACTGTGTGGACAAGTGTGGGTCGTAAGACAGGAGTAATTAGATTAAGACTTGTTACTTTGTTACAGTTTAAAAGATACATTGTTGCAATTTTGCTTGACCATACCAACAGTACACGTCTTACTAGGCGTTTGTGTGTTAGTGTACAGTATGCTGAACTTAACAGCTTTGCACGTCCTACGAGGCGTATTGTGTATTTTGTATAGTATGTCTGTTAGTAGTTAATAAATTTGTTCGTCGCCCATCCCTTGGCTCCTAGTTGTTCTATTCACACTAATGCCAATGCATGTATTCGAAGGACGTCTTCCCGTATACTAGTATTATAAGTGCATCTATATACATGTTTGCATATGCAATGAAATGTATTATATTTGTTATTTGCATATGCAATATAACTCATTGTATTTATTGTACAAAGTACTTGCTGTTTCTTACAACTGCTAATGGCTGCGTATTCTATTCTGGTTTCCGGTATGTGAGAAAGTTTCCCGTGACTTGGGGTTAGTGGTTGCTGGTAGGCTCTCCGGTCGCCCCAAACATATACATATGTATTTGTTTTTTTGTGAGTAACATCACAGTCAATAGTGTTGTATAGTTTGGTACAAACTATTGTCCACGTGATAGACAGTGAATATATGCAATACATATACATATATGTCCATTTCCAGAGGCGAGGCGAGGCCATCCCAGCTCGCGCTTGGCGGCGGCCGTGCGGCTGGTGGTCAGGCGAGTAGGGGTCCTGGAGATAGTCATAGTCGTCACTCTCACGTGGGTTCTCATCGTCTGGAAGGTCTATGACGCTGTAAAGCGCAAACAAGAGAAGAAGACCGAGCCAAGTTAACAAGGTAAATCTTACCAGTTGTGTTGCCATAGAAGTTCGTACCTCTTTTACGAATGTCCACATATACATTCACTATACAGTAAAGGTAGTTAATTCCTGACCAGTCAACTGCCGGCGGCTGGTCGAGTGATCGCCCGAGCATCCCCGGCTCTGTGTTGAAGGTCAAGGTACGTATTCATGACACACTTACTTAGGAAAACGATCTTTAGCTTTGACGCCACTCGCACACCCGAGCATTTGGGCGGCAATCGGGATGGCGATTTTGTAAAATACCCGATCTGCCCGAACGTTCAGTGCAGGAACAAAACATCTTTATTGTGTGTTTGAGAGGAGCAGATTATTCATATCATGGGTGTACACATAGTACGACAACCTTGAATAATACTCAAGAATTTTATTATTTTTTTGAAAAAAGGAATTGATCAACCAAAAAGGAACAACAAATTTCAGAAAAGTATTACTCAAAATATTGCTTTAATATTAAACTATGTATATTTGTGCCAGACCACGTGGTGTGCCCATATATGAATTGGTTATGGGAGAATAAGGGAACTTGTAAAGGTTTCCAAACGTGACGTTCAGAATTAAGCATCTAACGTGCACACAATTTGTCTTATTTCATGGTTGAGATATTCACAATGGGCTTTTCTGTCTTTTGATATGTAAGTGTGCACACACCAGGGGCCGGTTGCAAGAAAATACTTAAATGTGTAAGTCCAAGTCCAAGTGAAGTGCACTTACTTTAAGAGCACTTCGTGGAGTTGGTCTTATTGGGTTGCAAGAAAATACTTGCACTTGGACTTAAACAGCCCTTTTATGTCTAATAAATTCTTGCATAAACGATGCTGATGTAATCACAAAATATTAGAGGGATTTATGAGTTGCGGGGTTTTAAAGAGTCTTAAACTCATGGCGGAACCTCTACTATTTTGTTGAAGCTCACAGCATATACACTGACACTGATCCTTCACCTGTTTGAAAAACCAGTCATTTATTAAGATTCTATGGCACTCTGTGCCAATATGCTTTGACACAATCATTTATACAATCGGTTCGTTCGTTTGTTCGTTCATTCATTCATTGTTCACTCATTCATCCATTCTTATTTCAAACGGCTGGTGGTACCATTAGATGATTTGTTGGAACACATATATTCTATAGTGGTGGATTTCACTCCAAAACCTTTCAAAAAGTACATCTTTATCTCTGTATCTATAACACATTCTTTTTGCCTTTTCAGTGCATCTAAAATAATATCTGCTACCTGCACACATGCCGCATGGTTGCTTATCGTCGACTTGGCGGGGAAATCGTAATCAAACAAGAGATCATTCACTTTAATATATATATATATATATATATATATATATATATATATATATATATATATATATATATATATATATATATATATATATATATATATACTGTAGAACACGAAATTTCCGCGTGTGGTTATATATAGCGTACATAGCGTCTGGTGCCGCTTCGCTATATATAAAAACGCTGTACTTTTGTCTTTTTTTTTAGCCACTGGTGGCGCTGACGTCAATTTTCGTTTTAGTGGTGGCCGCTAGATAGCGCCACTAGTAAATCTAATAGAAGATACGTAACCCTGCTGAAACCCTAGCGCCACTAGTACAAACATGAAGCATACGTAGCCCTTCTTGAACCATTCTTTTTTGTGTTTTTCTGGCCTAAATTCATTTTGATAAAAGTGTTTAAAATCTAACTTTAAATGATGTTAAAAGTTACAGTATTTAAAAGTCACAGTCCAGGTTGACAGAAACCAGAATACTGAGTGAGTGTTGCACATAGCAACCAGAAGGATAGGTGCCCAGCTATTGTTCCGGCGGCCCTGTTTACAGACAAACAAATGCCAAATTTAGAAAGTCCATCTGGTTGCTTCGAGTCCGGCAGCATTAGATTAAGAGCTCAGTATTCTGGCTTCTGTCAACCTGGACTGTGACTTTTAAATACTGTAAATTTTAACATCATTTAAAGCTAGATTTTAAACACCTCTTATCAAAATGAATTTAAATTGAGAAGTCTGCCAAATGATAACTGTAATGTGCCAAAGTGATTTTGGAATTTAGTTTGAGAAGACTGGTGAGATAAAATGATATGACATGATGATTTTTTAAAGATAAAGAATGTATTCAATGTATTTTAATGATATGAACTGTGACATTTTTTAAACTGATTGAAATCAATAAATTTTACAGAATTTAAATCTACACTGTTACATTTGTAACAAATGCCAAATAAGAACTGATAAACTGGTAAGATAAAATGATACTAGTATGACATGATTTTTCAAAGATAAAGAATGTATTCAATGTATTTTAATGATATGAACTGTGACAATTTTTTTAACTGATTCAAATTAATAAAGTTTTACAGAATTTAAATCTACACTGTTACTAGTGATTTGTCTAAGAGTGCCAATTCGACAGACCGTTGCCCTCTCCAACTGTCAACTGCATGATGAAGTTTTGAAATTTCAAATAGATCGAGTTAATGACTGAGAATGATGTCAACAAAGAAAACTTGTAGTTGATATTTGCAGAGGGCGACGGTCTACTACCACCCCCCCCCCCCCCCCCCCTTCAACTGTCCCGGTCCAGACAACAAAGTATATATGGGCGCCCCCTTTTTGGGAGAATGCTCAATCAAACTGCTGCTGAGCAAGCATTCTCTGCTCAAATTAGTTTGTCTTTTTTTGCGACAAATGGCGCTGTCAGCGGCGGCGGTTACGGTAAAGAGACGCTAATATAAAGATACGCTATGATGCAAAACTCCCCAATTCGCTATACTTGGGACACGCATGAATTTCGAGTTCTACAGTATATATATATATATATATATATATATATATATATATATATATATATATATATATATATATATTCAACAAATAGAGCACAGTCCCGAGGGAACTACGAAGAAATAGGTCCAAGTGAAAAGCAATAGGACCAGAGGCGAAGCCGAGGGTCCTATTGCTTCTCACTGGGACCTATTTCTTCGTTGTTCCCGAGGGACTGTGCTCTATTTGTTTTATTATATCGATTGTCTATCTAAAAAAGAAAGAAAACGTTATTACATAGAGGATATATTATGCATTTTATTGATGAATAAGTACCTGCAATTGGTAATGTTTTTGGTAACAATTAAAAACTTTCCTTGCCTTCAGACTAAATTTTCTTAAGCATTGCTTTGAAGACATTGTTTGCACTTACAAATGCAGGGTCTGTTATAATGTCGAATGGTTTGGAGAGTGGGGGAGTTTTAAGGTGCCTGTTGAGTCCACTCCTTATGGCTAGCATGCTTGATTTCTTGTACAATTCTCCATCTATACTCCTGGCATTTGCATAGAAGTCACACAGCAGTTCCCCTAACTCTTCCTCATTCAAGCTCTCTATCTGACCCCCAACTTCTCCCCTAGCTGCACAGAAGTCTTTCAAGATGTTGAAAGCATATTTGGTCCCCTCCTTAATCTTCTTGTTGTGCAAGTTTGTCTGAATAAATTCACTGGGGAGATCATTGCTGAATCTAGGGGCGGCCATATTGTTTACATTTCGTCTGCTCATCTCATGAATATTCATGAAGTTGAGCATCATGGGAAGTGCATGGACATCAGTTAAAGAAATGCTTTTGTAATAAACTAACTTCCTCTTAGTATAGAAATTCATACTATCAAAAAAAAATATTTTCCATAACACAAATTTAGTAAGATTGACCTAGATATTTCAGTGAACTCATTAATGAACTTAAGTGCCATCTATTGACGAACAGGGACACTAGCTATGCTCTATTGATGGAATAGTGCCCGGCAATAGTACCCTCCTCCCGAACACAGGCATACTATTTAGAATGTAACAGACCAATCAGAGGCCTATAATTCTACAAGAGGTATAATATATATATATATATATATATATATATATATATATATATATATATATATATATATATATATATATATATATATGTGTGTGTGTGTGTTTGTGCATATGTGTGCGTGTAAGTATGTATGTATATTTGTAGGTATGTATGTGTGTATGGATGTGTGTGTGTGTGTGTGTGGTAACTAAGTAATATAGGGTGCAACATCTAATATATATTTGAAATCATAATTTATTTCTTGAAAAATCAGAATAGCATAACAATAATTTGATTGACATACAGTATTTGTGTATCTTTTCCACCGCCAAAATGACCTACAGTAACCGTATACATCAAATCACATGCACATAGACAGCGCACTTAGCGGATAGAAATGGACTAATAATCAGCCATACGTTGCAGGCGACACACTTTACTTCAAGCATCTTTAAATTACCCTCTTCAAACACACATAGTGTTATTAAGAACACAAATACACTCTAACTTCAGTACAATTTGATTGCAGCTTTTCAGAAATCTTGAAAGAGCTTACAATGAACTTCATATCAAAAATAGTTTTATCTGCTTATTTTCATCAATATATTACTGCAAGGGTATGAGCGCACTAGTTAGCACCAATAAGTAGACAATAATCAGCATGTATCTTTCATAAGTTAGTAGTTTCCTTTTATCATCACATGATCCATACTGTAACGTACTACTAGAAACCACAATTCACTAGAGACTGGAAAAACTCTGCAATACTAACATATGGTAAATCAATAAGTGCAATTCGGGAGTACAGAGCAGTGAGTGGAGTCTACTTTTATCTGAATTTAACACTTAAACATGAACACCAATAAATGCCCTTGAGAATTAAGTGCTGTGAAGAGAACACATTGCCACACGAATGTAGTACTTGCACATGTACAAGGGAGATAATAAAATAAGTGATGTAATCAGGTAATTTGTAAAGTAGGAAAAAACTATAGTCACAATGATGTAATATTCATATAATAAAAATGAATAAATACAATTGGGGTATTCAGTACAATGTTCGAACTCTATTGTCACCATCCATCTTAATGTAACACACAGCAAGACAACTAAAGTACTGCATTCTTCATTACTGAACCTTCCTTCCTTCTGAATGTGACAAATGCAATATCTGCATATCAATGCAGTAAAGGAATGGAGCACCTCCGCTGATGAAAATGAAAGGCCGCAGACTTGCTTAATCTTCAGTGATAAATAAAATAGTCATGCATTTGAACTTTGAATTAATACGAGCACACGCCGCATGGGATAGCTCTGGCAGTCCTGCTTTGCTTAAACCAACAAACACACTTCACACATTTCAAATCACCACACATACCATGTGATAACCGTCGGACACACATCTCATTCAGCTGTTATCTTCTCATACATTGCCTTGATATTTTAGGTTGGATTTAAAGATAATCAACAATACATATTCATGTTTAATATTAAAGAAGAAAACATTGTTTTATGTTATATAATGAATTGCTACTTCGCAATATTTACAAAAGAATGGATATATTTGATTCACATTTAACATTTGCTAAAACGTTAAGCATTCAAACACGCACACTCACAAGCATTCATTCCTCTACATCGAGAAGCAGCCATTCTCGCACAGATGTATCATACAGGCACTAGATTGATAAAACATACATCGACTGTACAGCTCGTTGCAGTGTAGAGTGTTATTAGAGAAAAACGATACTATTAATAGAAACATGTTTTATGCTTTACGTCGCAACCTACGTGCGAATTTACAACTTTTTAGGCATATATATATATATATATATATATATATATATATATATATATATATATATATATATATATATATATATATATATATATATATATATATATATGTACCACACCACTTACACAACTTGCATACATGATTTGCCACACTTGCATGCATCCAATTCACACAATTACAATGTATCCTTTCGAAGTTCCGCGCTGAGGTATATATCTTTCATTACGATACTCAGTCGTTCATACGTGGAAGAACCTATTGCTTATACACCAAAGACATCTCACGGGTAACATTCATTTCAGGATAATATCCAAGACCTTTGGTGAAACATAAAAGAAAAGAAATTTGAATATATAATTGGCTTGTAGGTTATAGTGTTCTCCATGACTTCCAATGATAAAACATGAATTTTGTTTATCGAACTTTTCTATCATAAAAAAGTTAAATCAAGCCATTTCTTATTGGTGGAGAGCACAGATGACATAGCCTAAAGCCCAAATCCTGGACATGGATTCCAGCCAGAGCAGTGACTAGAGACAGCAAGCAGTACATGGCAAGACGCCCAGCCAACATTACACGCACCTCCCATCACTGAAAGAAACACTACCATTCCAAAGATGTTTTTTTTTAGTATTTTAAATTTACCAGCACTTTGCATTAAACACTGGTCTACGTAGAGGAAAGTCCGGAGGTTTATTCTACATAACTAAACCCAGCATCAGAACTTCACAAAATCTTAAGCGATTAGGGGGAGTCTATATACAGTGCAGACATTTAATTCCTGCACTATATGCGTGGGCAGCCCGGGCATAATACACGACTGTACGCCCAATTGCAACCCAGTTTCGTGGGCATGGAACCGAAGATGACCAACTTACTGAATGTAGCTTTGATTCGCAAGCTACATGCGTCATTGATGTATTTGGATTATTTTCTTTTTTTTTTAATTTGAAGAATTTTTGGGTTTATTCATTGCCTGCCAGCTATGGTGATCGCATACTAATACATACTATCTTGGGTGTTTACTCTCAATTGAGCAACTCACAAATTTGTGGTTAGTTTGACCTCCGTTTATAACACTAGACCATCTGGGAGGATTTGTCTGAAATAAAATGTTATCAGATGATTAATGCCATTCATTAACGAGGAGATGCCATTCCTTCTCAAAATTATCTATTCTACCTGTAATGTTTGCACAATACTTTGACTGTATGTATTGTTGTTTCAATATTTTTTTGAAACTAAAGAAGTTTTTTCTTTCATCCTTGCATTATATATTGTTATTTTTGCAAATAATATGATAATAGTGAGAAGGCGGCCTTTTTTGATATCTCCTGTTATTATATTGTTTTCTGTGAGCACATAGTCTTTAACACCTAGATGGTTGATCCATCTTTCTCTGTCTGACCATAGTTTTTTTGGGTTTTTGACAGTGTAATAACATATGTGGGTTACTATCGGACTCGTTTTGGCACATGCTGCAGGTATCATTTCATTTGATACCTATTTTAAGTAACCTATTGGAAAAACATTCTTTGATGAAGAGTTCTGAACTGGATGTATTTGGCATAGGCGTCATCATTTAAGGTACTGTGTCTCTTAAAGGATTTTTACGTTTCATTCGGTGTCAATGAAAGGTTTGCCTTAGTATTCCATTTGTTACATGCTTCCTCAACAAAGTCATATTGCCTCCCTTGGAGTGTTTTGTAAAGATTAGACACACTTTTTTGTCCATGGATTATTTGTTTGACATCTTAGCATGGCTTTTTATACAACCAGGCATTGGCAGACGTCCGGTCGACTGGTGCAGAAATTAAATGCCTGTACTGTATGTTTCAAAGATTTTCCATAGTACCCGTGGTAGCAAAAGCCACTTTTAAGGTGACGTACATGATTACGTTACGATTTTGAAAGATGTTGGTTTCTCTATTGAGATACGATTCAGTGTCTAACAAATGCTTAGGTAAACTCTTGCATTTCTAATGAGACACACGCATGTATCAACTGCATTCATAGGTAAACAGTGTTCATGAATATCACTTAAACAATGGCGATCAATCTCACGTGCGCCCAGACGTACATCAACAGACATATACACGTGTCCACAAGCACACAACCAGATAGCTAGATTTTGCAGATTAATTGTTTCCACTTACTTCAGGAACAAGTCGTAGTTTGGTGAATGTATTTTTAAAGATAAGCATTCAGCCCGTGTAGGTATACTTATAATTGTTTATTTGCCTTTGCCTTTTTCAAGTTCGTGATTTGTATAGATGATATTCTTCTTTTTGCATATTCTGTTCTTATCAAGATTACTTTTATATTTGTATTTGTACATTGTATGGTCCTATAGAAGGGACTTTTACAATCAATCCACATAGAGTACACACAGGAATACACACATACACCGCATACAATATATACAACACGCACCTTCACAACCACAATCTAACGCAGCTTTGTTATCACCTGTTACCTTTTGATATTGAGCCATGCATATTCACAGCAGCCAGGCAGTTTGATAATTTTGATGGCGTATTTTAGGTAAAAATATAATTAGAAAAAAAATAAGGGAACTGTTATTCATAAAGCCATCAACAACTCCCCTTCAAATACATTGTAAAAAATAATAAATTCTAGCTCATTGTCACAAGTATCTCAAGCCAGATGACAAGTTTGGGATGAAATGTTAATTGTGAATAACATAACATAATTTGTAGTAGCTCTGTTGATCAACGGAGAAAACACAGAAAGACCAATGACAAATCAATGCAATTGAAGTATAAAGGTTTTTTCAATAAAGGACATATAGGAATTAATTATATGGATTGGTGAACTCCTCATGGGTAATTGCAGAAAAGGTAAAATGCGGCACCATAGCTAAAATCTAGTCTATGTTGAGGATGACCACAGCCAAGGAAAGGAGGTGGGCCGTAAAATATTATAAAACCTGATGTAAAAGTTGCCAGGGATTGGGTCTTTCTAACTTAGTTTCCACACTCAGATGGACCCTACCCAATGCCTAGTGCATAGGCAACAGGCGTTTAGGTCACGACTCCCCTCCCCTGTTCCTAGACTATGCATAATACATAGATAATTGGCCACACCTGCACAAACAACCCCCTGCTCCTAGACTATGCATAATACATAGACAATTGGCCACACCTGCACAAACAAGCCCCTGCTCCTAGACTATGCATAATACATAGATAATTGGCCACACCTGCACAAACAACCCCCTGCTCCTAGACTTAGCACAGGTGGAAGCTGCCCGCGTAGAAACTATGCAGGTACATCTACACATTGACGCAATTCTAAAGTCTACATGCCGTGACATCACTGCTATTGTTCTAGTCTACAATGATATATACTGTTAGACATTGTGCTCCTCCGCCATATCTGTTCTTTGTGAACCATTTCACTTGTAGTACAGTTCATATACTCATTTCATAAACAAAGTTCCATTGCAAAATAACGCAGGTAGTGAGTTCTTGAACTAGAATGCGCCTATTGCAATGCAGAATATGCCTTAAGCAGTTTCTGGTCATTCTACAACAGACAAAAAGCTAACATGCGAGAGCCTCTCACTTACCAGTAAACACATAACCATTCTCTTTATAATCGCACACAATCAACACATTTAGACAAAACTCACTCAATTAAATACAGTATATCGGCAAAGAAAAAAATGAGGGATATTCTTACTAATCAGAGGCCGGTTGCACAAACGTGACTCCGACTCAAACTCAGGCCCAAGTCTCGGTTTGATTGTCTACAACAATAGCATCTATTGTTGTAGACAGTCGAGCCTGAGTTGAGCCTGAGTTTGAGCCTGAGTCACGTTGGTGCAACCGGCCCCAGGGCTAACAACTTTCCAGAAAATGCTATCTATTACTGCTTTGTGATCAAGATATCACCAAATATGTCTGATCTTGTGAACGTTCCAAATGTGAATGGAACATAGCCAATTATAACTCTGGACTTTGTGTCTATGCTGGCAATGGCCTAGATTCAGTATGAAATATATTAGACAGAAAGATGTTGCTGTTGTGAATTCACAGTTACAGATACAGCACAGGTTCAAGGTGTTCGACGAGGTCCCTCCACAATTCAAAATGTTGTGTTTTTTGCGAATAACAGTCATTTCATTTTACATTTTGCCTTGACAATTGATATAGATTTACCTCTCTTTAAAAAGAAACCCCTAAGCCAAGATCCCACATTGCATTCTATCTTATGCTAATGATATGTGAGTTTGGAAAGGATTTTCTCATGTCGAATGAGACAGATACGTCATGGGTTCTCGACTATCATCGAAAACGGGAAAAGGGTAGTCAAGAACCCGTGAAAATGAAGTCGAAAAGTGGATTTTAAAATTTTGAACAGGTTTAAAATTTTCTTGATCTGGCCTCTGTTTCTTTGCTGGCCATGACCTAGATTTAGTATTAAGATTTGATTGACACATCAATGCTTACGATGGCCAAAAGCAGCCTGGCAGTTCTGGTGAAATCTTTCAGGCTAAAATAGGATTGGGATGAAGAAGAAAAAGTTGATTTTTATATTTTGAACATGTACAAAATAACTTTTAATCGATGTCGACTGAATTTCTGTTGATTTTGACCTCGGCAATATGTCCTCATATGAATATTGCCACACATATCATATTATAGCAACACAATATAACAAGTCATATTCAACTTCTTGAAATGTATTCAAATTGAGCTTTCCATTAAACAGCTCATTTACATAAAATCGAAATTGATATCAGTTTAACTCGTTGTCAACCTGGTTTTCAGAAATATTAAGTGAATGCGTCGCTTTTCGGTTACACATAGAAAAATGAACCATGTCGGAAAGGCTTCTTTTTCGAAAGGGTTAAATGGGTGAAGCACATTTATTTTTGGGATCAGCACTATCAGACCATACGAAATGAATGCAGATATCATAAGAGGGTGAACATGCAATGGAACGATACCATGTTATCAAGTACATCTTCTCTTGATTCCATACATTGTATTCACAATACAGCTTGCATGGTCCAAAAGCGATGAGTCGAGACAAAGCTGAGACAAATAGCAAAACGCCTAAATCAAATTCATTTCAATTTTCGGCATACGTTTAAAAAGAATTCTCCATGTACACAAAAGCAGACACAATCAATTTCTAAACCATTTATGTAAACCTATCTCTGCTACTGACAATTGTTTTTTTAGCTAAATATATAAATAGGTAAACAGGAATCTTTGACAAATTACATCGTAATTGTTTCCTGTTACTTTGAACAACTTGGTATAAGTAAGGGAAGATTTTGAAATAAACAAAACAGTGAGTAAATCTAGCAAAGTAGAAAATACACATATTAAGTGACAGAGAACATCAGTTCGTGAGTATTCGTGGTACATACTACTTTACCAGACACTGTGGTGTATTATTAAAGCAATAGATGGCGTAAAAATGTGCTGATTCTTGACAAGACATTTATACTTTAAAATAAACCACCAACTTATTTACAAAGTATAGAATACTTCAATAACATCTCTTTACTACAACTGAACATCCATGTCATCAAATTCTTTTCCTATACTGTCTAGAGTCTGTGTGCTAATGCTCGTGCCGTTGCTGCAAGTCTGAGTTGCACTCGTTGACCTGCTGAAGCCACTCGAAAAAGACCCGGATGTTCGCAATCGTTGGTGAAGTTCGATTTCCCCTGCAAGAAAAGAAGAAATGATTTATGGCCGAGCACTAATGGAAGTTCTCCGTCGTTGCGTCATGTGTTCATCGCTAGTTTGCTTTTCCACGAGAGATGTCTTCCGTTTTAGCAGTACCTGCAGGAAACTTGGATAAGAGAGACTGAGCCAGTGGACCACACGGGAAGGTGTGTCTTTCCCGTGGGACGATGGAGCTTTTAGTTTCTTGGCTTAACTTTGGCACGCAATATATTCATGTTTTGTTCTGCACACTGAACAGCAATCATTACCCTCTATATTAAAAACACATTTTCAGGAGAAGTCACTGGTTCCTGCTGACTCTTCTCCAGTCATTTTAGTTATGCTTGAAATGAGATGAAGAACCAGCTCTTAACATTACCCAACAAAAGTATTACATTACAATAGTTATCAATCCTTTAATAGATAGATAAAAATAGTATACCACTAACTAACTTCAAATGGGTTTTTATATCGTGGCATACGCAAAGTAAATAATTTTCGAAAATGTGACCCAATCACGGTCGACGAATGACAAATGCGGGACTGTGCTCTATTAATAGCCATGAGCGGCGATACAACAAGATGCAAATACACCCACAGAGGTGTAAAAGGTACCTAATTCGGTAATGTGACAAAATTATGAATATTTCTTTCAATAGAAATATTCTAAACTATTTACAATTTCGATAAAGTTAAAGTTGAACAGTTTTATTCAATCAAATAACTTGCAAAAGTTAATTAGGTCAACTACTCTAAGCACATTACTGTACTCCAATCTACCTATATAAGTAGCATCATTTAGGGCAAGCACAACCAATGGTTGTTGCGCTTCCCTGGTCTCCCTTCCGATTCGTCATCAGATCGGGAGCTCTAGGGAATGCTAATTTTGAGTGAGGGTGTGTCGGTGGTTCGCCCCGATACCCTCCACTGACCGTGGCCTGCCGTTTGGACCACAGCGTTGCCAATGACTGCTAGCCGTCTCTCGATCCTGTCTGAATTTTGAGTCCCTGCTGGGGCATGAAAAATTGATGCCTTCGACATAACACCAAGTGGCGGATTGGTTTCCCTATCATCCACACCTAATTACATGCGCCCTAGCAGCAACTTGGCAGAAAAACTGACCAAAAATGAAAATTCCAAATCTCAACCTGTTACAATTGTCGAAATACGCCCTAGCAGCAATTTGGCAGAAAAAAACTGACAAAAAATGAAAATTCCAAATTCTGGTCTCAGCGTGTTCCTGAGCGGCAGCACAGGCAGGGTCTACCAACTGCAAGTTCGCAGTTCTACTCTCGAGAATACTCGTAATTTCATTAAAAGAATTGCCAAACGAAAACAAATTCCAAATTCTGGTCTCAACGTGCACTGGCAGGGTCTTCCAACTGCAATATCGTAGTTCGTGTAGAATGCGATACCTTCACTACCCTACCCTCGAGAATACTCGTAGCGTTATGAAATTACGAACAAGATAGGGTTGAGTTTAGATCCCAGTCAGATTTGAGCGTTCCCGGCATGCTTTGCGGTATTAGATATCCGCGGGAAGGTCAACGCTCATATAAAGATACACTTAGTTTCATAATGGCATATAAAAGACAATATTGACAAACAAACACATTTTCTTTATATGTTTGGCCAGATAGACGCCCAAGATAGAACTAGAATTAATCATGAGTGATGTTGCAATCAGATATCTAGGTGCTCTGATCTTTTTGGTCAATTTGAAATATTTCATGGTAACTATCTGCAGGGCGGGTACTTTCCAGTTAAGTACAAATTTATAAACCAATAGTTGTTGTTTTGTTTTTATTTATGCATTTGCACCATTTAAAATTCGCCCAAAGGATGCCTTTATTAGGCAGATATTACATGCACCTGGATGGTAGGGCCTTTTTGTGACTACTGTGAAAGCTTTGACATGTCCAGGGCATCATGTTTGATTGGTAACCCACATTAACCACCTGCATTAACCAATGATTAAGATAATTGGTTTCGCATCGTTTTTCTAGGGTTGTCCTGCCACTGAGGAATCAGTGATATTAATATTTCATATTTTCCTTTGAATATAACTCCATTCTCTGAGTGCAATTTTACTGCCAGCAGACTCCCCGCAGGGCTTGTTCATATAAAAATAGCAAATAAAACGCAAATTGTGAAGCATAGGCAATCAGCCCAAGGACAACACGGCAACCTTTGGTGGTTTACACGAAAAAAAAATGGTTCAACGATTGTTTACAACCATCACTAACAAAAACGCCTAACCATCAATAATAAAACATGGACCAAACAATACGTATTGGGCATGAATATATTTTACGTTTAATGAGATCTGCATAAAATATAATAATTACAACAAGTTCCCAAATATCCAACCTGTCACACGGTTGAAGCCTCTGTCACGCTAAGGGATAACGATTGAATCTGTGTATTGAGGAGCAAATACTGATGTTTGATTTTACGCCTACGGATAAAATAAGTTATGAAACACTACTCTGACATTTCCTTGGCACTGAAATATCTAGTGTTACAGACCAGATTAAATATTACGCTTTCCAGGTTGAGTTAAAGGTTTGAATTCAAATGGGGGTTAAGCTGAGTTTTAAAGATAAAAGTTCTTCTACTCTCAGGTTTGGGTAGCATTCCCAAACAGAGTGTAAAAATACAATATGATGACGCATATGTAATTATAGATGCAATAAAAATCATCTTCTTGAGAATTTAAAAAAACAGAGTGTAAAACCTGGAATTCCGAAAAAAAGACTTAAAATTTTAGGGATATCCATCTTTGATAAACATCCTTTGGAAATATTTTAAGGAAAATGCCAAATTGCCATTGACTTGTAGTTAGGCGGTGGTTCTTGTTTAAGTACTCCTCCACAATTCACAAATAGCTAGTCACGACCAAGCCGCAATATGGCAGAAAAAAGTAACGATAAATGGAATTCTAGATTTCAAATGCCAATCTGAACCAAACTAACACACTTCCTTCTACCCTTCATCTGCAAATGATACAAACTTCAAACTTGTCAATGGTAAAACGGCCCAAGGCGTAATGTTCTGGCTTCCAAAAGGGGATACTCACCGTCTGATTGCGTTCCGGAATCCACCCTGTAAGTCGACGAATTGGTCTTTGTCACAGTCTTGGAAGCCATCATAGACTGCCTGACGTTCCTCTCTGGGTGAGCAAGAATAATGTACATCTTAGGCGTGAATAGACACACTAACGACACAGTCGCACTGAGACTCACAGAAAAACACATGGTCGCCAGTCTAATCTCTATATTATTTGCAGTACTGAAGTAGATAGGAACAAACGCAAGCCATATTATACACGTGGTGTACATTGTGAAACCTATATACTTTGATTCGTTGAAAGCTTCGGGGATCTTCCGAGTCAATATTGCATAAATGGTGCATATTATTAGTAGGAATATAGGATAGCCAAACCCTATCATATAAGATGGCCTTACGGAGGAGAGACAGACAAGTAGATTGTCATCTCGTGTTGGGTAATAGGGGCCTGCTTTGGGTGGGCTCAGCAATAACCAGATCCCTCCTATGCAGACCTGAATCCCCACCAGGGCCCCACATATCACTAGCTGCGACTTGGGACTTATGAATTTCGGTCTTTTCACCGTCCTCTTTCCCGCTCGGAAGATTCTCGCGATGCGGTTCGTTTTGGTCAACAGCGCGGAGTAACACATAGAGAAGCAAAATCCAATCCCGAACTTTTGCGCGCCACAGATCATATCCGTCGGCTTCTGAACGATCACAAACGTCATCATGTAGCAGAGGAAAATTCCCGCCAAAAGCACGAAGCTCAACTCTCGTCCGGACGCCTTGACGACGGGAGTCTCGTTGTTCTTGACGAAGACGAGGATTATCCAGACGGTGAAGATGATGCCGAGGCTGGCGAGCGCCATGGCGGCAAGCGCGATGCCGCTGTCGTAGCGGAGGTAGACCTGGGGGATCTCGCGGCAGTGGCGGAGGTCGGGGGAGGGGACGGTCCCCGGGGGGCACTCCACGCACCTGTAGGGCGTGGGCAGGTACTGGTACGTGTTACACGTGATGCAGGTCCAGCAGCACTTGTCGCCCTCCATGTAGGACTGGGCCTGGATGGGGCCGCACGGCTTGCTGCACATGGACTCGGGGTGCCTGGGCTCATTAGAGGTGAACGTCAGTTCAGACATATTCATCTAAAACAGAAAAACCCACATAGAATCTATAGATTGTAAAAATGTCAATTTAAATTTTTTGTAGTTTTGATTTTCATGCGTTAAACGTTCATTTTAACATGTGATCATTTAAAGGGCACTCTTGGATAGACAATTATGATTCGTCGTTGTTTCAGTTGTTTTGTTTTGAGAGCCATATACATGGACCACCCTTGACACCTCAATACGTTTGCAAAACGACATGGAAAATTGCTTATGATGATCTCCAACAGTTTGGACCCTATAAAGCTAGCCAACTTGCTCCCTATACAACATGCACATTGTCGAACATAGCCACTAGCTAATATATTATGGTGGAGAATGGGCACTCGCAGAAAAACACTGCCCCATACCTAGTCATTAGGAAATTTTCTCACATGTCCCAAGCCGGATCGGAATCATGGTCCTTGGTAGTGGTGAAAGAAAGCAATCAGAAAGGGGCATAATGTATGGACCTCTGGTCTGTCTTACGGTTTGGGGGAGCTTTTTCATGTTTTCATATCCACCTGTTATACACTTTGGACTATGCACCATAGGTAATGGACCCACCCCTTGGCTGAGCGGTATTCCACGCTTCTATTGACTGCTCGCCCACTCTCACTTATGCCTAGGTTCGTCCGACTTGCGACAAGTAACAGAGCTGTATCAGAAACTCATGCTTTTAATTGTGGGAACCGATTTGGTTCATCTTATCGGCTCGGGGTAAGTGAGAAAGTTGCCAGTGAATTGGCACTCCGGCTGCCCCCATCACTTCCAACTTGCCAGTCAAGATTCAGCCTCCTGCGTTGTATTGGAAATGATGAAATTCAAAAGTGCAAATATAAGGTACACACTTACTGAGAGCGTTTTATTCTCATACAGCCCCACAGTCACCCATTCATACGTATCGTTTTCTCCCGGTTTCTTCCGAAAATTGAGGATTCTGTAGCGAGGCGGACCATCTCCATTCTTTAGAAATTCAAACTTTTCACCTGACAAGCCTGGAGAAGAAAAGCAAATTCTATTTACAACTACATATAATCAAGCACTTTGAAGGCTTTTTGCAAGTTGACGTTCTTCTTAGGTCAACTTCAAAAGTACATTTGATGCAGGCGACAATTTTTAGGACTGATGAATATCTATTGGTTAAGACAATCAAAACAAACTGGTGACCTGATGTTTTCACCTTTTTAAATGTCTAGTAATGATATTATTCTCTTACATATTTGAGAGTATTGGTTATCCTTCTTGTGAAAATGGGGTGTGGTGTTATCAACGGTTACGGTAACTGCTCATGTTAGATTTACTGCCCTCGGTGACACTACTTGAGAGAGGCAGGGGATGGGAAAAAAGGATTCCCGTCTTTTCAGTTGGAGTCTTATCTTGGTCATAATGTGCTTGGAAATTATAAAAGCTGAAATTGTATACGCTACTTATTGGTAATCTATGTACGATAAACTTATGGCATTTCGGGATAAAACCTACAGGAAAGTAAGATAGCCTATGACCAAACATATCCTTTTTGGTTGACCTACCTTTAGTTTTTTTTATAATTTATTGTTCCACAAATAATACAAAAAACCAAAAAAACAACCATATTGTAGTGGTAAAAAAGCAATTTGTATACCTTGACTACCGCAATGTCATGAGAGCAGCTGTACTTAATAGGTTGTAACTCATCTGTTTATAGTATGGTAGATTGGTGACCACTTTCCTAAAGTTTTTTCTTTGCCAAGTGAAATGGTATTAACATATTCATATACATATTCAGTTTTCCAAGAATTTTGATAAGGGTGACCTTCGTCTTGGTCCATTTACTTTTATAAATTTCGTGTTTTACTATTAGGAAGATGTAGTTTACAATGATAGAATTCTCTGGACTGCCGAGTAAGATGGCCTTTTTCTCAAAAAGGATGTGTTCATTTATATTGCGATTAAGCCACCTTTCAATTCCAGTCCAGAGCTCCCTTAAGTGTTGGCAATCTACAAGCAGATGAGTTACAGTTTCTGTCATGTTACATTTATCACAGTTTTCAGATTCAATTAGGTTAAATAAATATAGTTTTCTGTTTGTTAGCAGACCTCTTTGTAGGACTTGGTTCTGAAAGAAGCGTACTCTGGCATTTACATTACATTTCTTTGCCATGAGATATAATTTTTGCCAGTCTGTCTCCTTATGTAGAGCCACTTCGTCAGACCATTTTACTTGACCCACAGATTGCTTTATAGAACCCTTGTTCATTATTATCCTAATGTTTTGTGTACCTTTTTTATCTTTAAGGAGCCAAGAAATGTTATTTGGGTATTTTATGTTATAGTCTATAGTTCTTGTCTCCATATAGTCTTTAATATGCCTAGACCCACTTCGGCATCAGACGTGCTGTAGGGTAGCACGTCCCGTAGGACATTCATAGATTCAGCATGCTGCCACTCGCCAAGTTGGCAATATACTAGGTGTATAGGGAAAAGTACCAGGAAAAGATTATTCGTAATAATGGTTTATGGTAGCGAGTTTATTGATGAAACTGAGCGGCCAAAAAATCAAGTCATGCGTGCGATTGAAACATTGTCTGAAGCTTATATATGGGAAAATTTTTGGCATATTTTCGCGCCCGTGTACTTTTAGCTAATATGTCGAAAAAGGGGAACGACTTTACGGTAATTCCGCACATAGCGAAACAGCGAAATATGTATAGGACGTACACCTACGGCATACTATTATACTACGGAGATGCCTCATTCTGAGAATATCGCTAAACTGGCCATAAGTTCTTAAATCATGGTACGTGTGTGTTATGAATTGTTCAATTGATATTGTGCACGTACGTTGGCATACCCGTCAGCATTCAACAATCCAAAATCAGGATATTTCACTTATCAGGCGGTTTACTATACTGCGACGTCTTTTGGTTTCATTTTGTTTAGTTCCAATTCTGGGAGGGGCCAGGTTAGTACTTTTGCTTAAGGAGCGGGCCTTTAGAGTTGGTTATCATGGAAACATATGTTAATAGGATAACTTTAATTTTAGCAGATCACAATTGCTGCATGATAATATACACACAGTTTTCAAAAACACGCAGATAGCTTTGGAACTGAAAATGTCTTCATCAACAACATTTACATTGTGTGATCTTTCCAGACATTGTGTGATATTTCAAGATCAAATACTTACTATGTTCAGCATATTATGAAATTCTTGGCTCTTGGCTAGAAAATAAATTTATTCTTGAGGAATGGTGGATGATTTTTGAAAGTTGGCAAATCAGTAGCTAATCTGAAGATTTCTGACCAAGTTATATAATTCATACCTGTTAACATTCAACCATCCAAAATCAGGAGATTTTATGCGGTTCCAATCCTGGCCATCAGGGGTCAGCTTAGTTTATTAGTTTAGGAGTGGGCTATTATATTTTACAGGTGTTGGCAAATTGATAACCATACAAGTATGATTATGAAATAACTTTAATTTTATGTAGCAGATCACACTTGCAGCATGATGACAAATTCCCAGTTATGAGAAACACACAGAGATTGCTTTTGAACTGAATACATCATAATAGTCCATGACCCAGAGGTGGTCAGTATCATATTGGGGGGGGGGGGGGGGGGGGGGGGGGGGGGGGTGCAAATTCTGGTTAATGTTTTTGAATTCCCCATATTCTCACCTTTATGGTATTTCAGTAACAAATATTTTCCAAATCAGACCTTTTTTTCCCAGGTGAACTTAGCTTTAAATATTTACACGATCACTAATTTGCTTTTACTCACTACCCAAATTCCTCATATTTCATAACTATTACATCTCTATCAATTCCCCTTGAGATATGGATCCGTGCGCCGGCCTACCTATTTTGGCGCACGGATCCATTCCTCTACCATACCTGCCTAACCTCTGCGCTGTGTTGCGCCCAGCGCCACTAGCTTCATACTACTTTCCATTCCTTTCATTTCCACTCCTATCACCTTGTATCGGACTTTCTCTGGGTACACTTTTCCATAAGGAGAGATAGTAAGTAGAGGGTAACGTTGTTTGAGCTAGATATATTAATTCTTTTAAGGTTAATCTATTATTTCCTCTGTATAGGTCTTGTAAAAATCTGACATTGGCTCTAAATAGGGCTGAATTGAATTTGACCTGTATATCTGGGTTACCCCAGATTGGAGTGAGTTCTATCTGGTATGGTGTTTCATTCTTGATACTTGTATAAAAGGTAGTATAACCCAGAATAAAACGTCTCCAGAACTGATTATGAGCATTTTGAAGTATCGTATTATGATAGTTTGTATCAGATTGGAGAAGTCTATCAATTCTGTATTTATAAGCGAACTCCATCCAATCTGGGGTCTCTTTTATGACCGTGCGCACCCATGTAAGCTTAAGTGCTTTCTCAAATTGGCTAATATCAATTATATTTAAGCCACCCTTGTCTGTACTTCAAAAAGTAACTTTTTTGCTACCTCGTCGATCTGTTTACAAAATCGTCGATCTGTTTCTCTTATATTCCCTATTCTAATGACTTTGGTTTTTTTAATGTTGATTTTCAAACCTGACTTTCTATAAAACCATTGCAGTATGTCAAGAGATATTTTGAGGTTTTTCTCTGTGGCCTTCATGAATACCGAGGTATCATCGGCATACTGGCAGAGTTTGTGCTCATAGTTAGTTATTTGTATGCCTTCTAGGTGTATGTTATTTTTGAAGGCAAGTGTTAGAAATTCTGAGCAGAGGATAAATAGGTAAGGGGAGATAGGATCCCCCTGCCTACACCCACGTTGCAGTGGAAAAGGAGAGGAGAAATGACCGTTTAAATGATTTTGGAAGTAGAGCCGAGTTGAAACATGTTTATCCAGGAAATAAAGTTTGTACCAAAATTGAATTTTTTTAGTGAGTCATTTATGAAGGACCATGAAATACTATCAAACGCCTTCTCAAAATCTACTAGGAGAATAAGGCTGTTTTGTTGTTGTTCTTTACAGCTTATTATGATGTCATACATTAGTCGAGTGCATTCATTTATAGATTTTCCTTCCAGAAAACCTTTCTGTTCTGGACTGATCAGTTTTTTTAGTAATGGGAGGAGTCTGTTGGTAATGCAAGTAGAGATTAATTTGTAAGAGGTATTAAGAAGTGATATTGGCCTCCAGTTTTTTTTTTTATTAAATAGCGTGATTTTCATGTTTTTGGCAGGCAGGTGATTGTGCCCTCTAGTATGGTGTTAGTAAGGAAGCCTTTATCATGACTGTAATTCATATAGTTCAGAAATAGGGAGCCTATTTCTGGCCAGAAGTGTTTGTAGAATTCTGGGCTATACCCATCAGTCCCTGGTGACTTATTATTTTTTAGTGCTACAAGGGCTGTGTCTAATTCTGTTTTTGTTATTGGTTGTTCTAGCCTACTTTTTTCAATTTCAGTAATCTTTTGAGGTATTAGTGCAATGTCATCACCTTCCTCTTCCATTATCGTTTTTTTACTGTATAATTTCCCATAGAAGTTTTTTGAGTTCGTTCAGTATTGCTGATTGATCTGTGATTATAGTATTATCGTCTAATTTGATTTCATTTATCATTTTGTTAACTTTATTCCGATTTTCCAGATTAACGAAGAACTTGCTTGGTTTTTCCCCTAAGTCTAACCATTCGGCCCTAGATCTTATAAGGGCACCATTTAACTCTTCCTTTCTTCAATTAGTTTGTTATTTAGTTTGTATAAGTATTCCAGATCCTGTATATTGGCGACTCCACTTGTAACTATATTATCTAGTTTTGTAATTTTTTGTTCAAGTTCCCTTGTTCGATTGTTTATCTGCCTTTTTTTCTTTTTGGAAAATTGAATTATAGTACCCCTTAATGTGGCAAGTAATGTTTCCCAGATAACTTGGGGGTTCGCGATAAACCCTATATTTTTAGACATTCCTATTACATAGTTAGGGTCATAGGGGTGGCTGCATGGATTTGCTTAAAAATTTGTATTTCAGTTTTTACTAATTTGGAAAAATTTGGGTCTCTAAGTAGGCTGTTGTTAAATTTCCACCCCCCAGGTCCTCTTTTTTGGTCATTTAAGGTAAGTGTTACAGTAATTGGGGAGTGGTCGGATCTATACTTGTATTGGATATCTTCGTTGGAGATGATATTGAGAATCTCTTCGTTACACAAATAATAATCCAGCCTGGCTTGTTTATTTGACAAACCCTGCAGCCAAGTGTATCTTTTTGTTTTTGGATTTTTGACTCTCCATTTATCTATACCTTTAGTTTCTGATCCGGGCAACCTAATGGGGAATGTGTCAAAATACCTAACTTAGGGTGCACTATTTGCAATGAAATGTCTTGATCAATAAGCACTATTCAATGAAATATTCACTGAAAGCTTTTTTGTTTTGATAATGTTTTACAAATCCTCGTGAAATATTTCTCATACATAATGCATGAGTTAATCCTAAAGTTGTTAAAACGTGTCTGCACTCGAGATGCGAATTGGACCAAAGCACCTAGTGCATATCGTTTAACTACTTCACGTACTTACCAAACATTCTAATATCTGCAATTTCTTCATTAGTACGTAGCACGGACTTGCATTTTTCAAAACTGCTGCCTAATATAGTACCGTAATGTGCACATGGTCTATTCAAGCCAATCAAAGTATGACGTAGTATAGTTATTAAGTCATTTGTTTTATGACTAGCAGGTGTAGAAGCTAAAAGCAAATTTTTCATTGTCAATTTTTCCCGCAGTCCACGTCTTCGAGCTGTAGTTTTGAATTTATGTCATCATTCAATAGCTGTTTGGTATTGAAGACTGACCTAAAATCTTAATTAAGTATGATACATTCAGTGTTCTTGTTTGCTTCACTCCACTAAGTTTGTTTTTTCCCCTTCCCCAAACTCCATAACTTCTGCTACCACTTTGTAGATTTTAAACTTTCATGTGTCCTCTAGACAAAGAAGCATACACTGCAGTATTGATATAATGAACCCGTTGGTATCACTTAGTAGAAGGATAGACATGTATATTTCATAGCACCCCACAGAGTTCTTTTGAATATATTTTTCAAAATCACGCTCTATCAATACAACTTTGTGTTTTAGAGGCATCGTGATATCTAGAATAAAACCTTTAAAGAAATGCAGCAAACCTGCCTATAATTATAACTTTATGACAACTGTATGTGTCAGAAAATATTTTACCTGTGCATCACGTATGTATTTTTTAGAAGAATCTAAGTATCCAGAATGTTATTTTCGAAGATACTCTGAGCATGGGTAGGTTAATCTAGGTGAGGTCATGCTGTGGAATCAGGGCATGGCAGGTTAACTACGGAAGGTGGTCCGGGTATTACCCGACGACCAACGTAATCACTCTACACACCATCTCCCAGTAGGGCATAATACACCAGAGATGAGGCAACCGTCTCAGCCTTAATGATGGACGGCAGCGCTGCTTCCTTTTAGTGCTTTATGGTTTAATGGGAACATTGGCCTCGGGTAAGGATAGTTGTATCGCCACTCCACACCAGCCATTGATTGTGTTTTAATAGGACACTGAACCCTTACTTGGGTGTGTGACTAGTAGGTTTGGCAACTTTTATCTGTCTTGCGGTCTTTGAATTTGAAATGGGTATGTGCAACGCTCTCTTGTTTGGCGCTTGAGTGTATGATATGTTCACTTTCTAGTGTACGCTCTATTTCTTGAATAGGACATTGCACCCTTAAGTAGGTAAATGATTAGCAGGTATGGCACCTGGCTAATATGTGTAATAATGACAGAACGCAATAGCAGGTAATTACTGATTTTAAACACGTAGAAGGTAAGTATTATGCCATTTGATTTAGTAGTTCCTCATCCTGTCTGGCGTTCTTTGAATTTGCAATAGTAGGCGCAACAACCTCCTGTTTGCACTTGAGTGTACAATATGTTCACTTTCTGTATGTTTCGATTGTGTCCTAAATCAATATATCATTTGATTTCTATACTAAAGGCTCTACACATTTGTTTTGTGTTTCCTTACAAAGTTTGTGTATGTGTCATGTTTTGGTATAGTAAGAGTCACTAACAATACACTATAACACACATGATTTCTGTAGTAAACAAGTGATATTAGTGTACTTTGATACAATGCGATACACATATCTTTAGCAGTTTTCCTAAGGTACTTTGATGCAATGCGATATGTACATCTTCAGCTTCCTTAAGGTAATACGATACTATGCGATAGATACATCTTCAACATTTTTAAGGTACTATAATAAGAGTCTCACCTGTGAATTTTACACGTAGTAGGTACTCTCTTAAGAGGTCTCCAGGTATGGGGTCCATCTCCAGGCAGACACCAGGGTGGTCGGGACACAGGTCGTCATGCATATTCTATAAGAGATGGAACCAATTCTGAACCACCAGTGAAAACACGACGTATGGTTCTGTAGTTTCTGGTGCTACTATACTACTATAGTTACCCTAATTCCTGCTGCTGCTGCTGCTGCTGCTGCTGCTGCTGCTACTACTACGTGAGAACATTTAAAAAAGGCATGCATAATGGTTTCAACTTCTAAACAATGGGCACACGTCGGAGATGCTACAAAATTCATTTTAAATAACAATGCATTCGTCATAACTCTATGATGTGCCAATTTGAATTGAATAAGTCTGACAAAGGTATCATTCGTTGTACGATAATTAATTCTGAAAGAGTTTGCAACTAAACTGTAGTCAATTTCCTCATTCAATTTGGATGTCTACTTAGATCGAATTTCGCTAATAATGTTGTTATTGTTCAATAACTGTTTGTAAATATTTGCACAACCTTTATCTGAAATCCTGATTATGTTTAAAATGAGTGGTAATTTTGGACCAATCAATGTTACCTTGTTAAAATTGTATTTTTCTAACCTTTTCCTAACAAGAAATCTCAAATTTTCATAGTCCAGAAAATTGATTGCAATATGAAATAATGCTTCAATTTGATCTCTTGAGAGAAAGTTCCACTGAGAATCAAACAAGTCTGAAATCCAATATAATCCTTTTAATTCCCAACTTTTTCTATAAGCAAAGTTAATATCACTATTGAACCAGATCGGGTCCATCCAATTTGGATCTATCCTACCACTGTTGCAAGTTTGATACAAGTGTTTTACTGCTTGCAAAAAATGGTCCCAAAATTCATTTTTAATCTGTATTCTTAATTTGTCTACATACATATCTCCATATTTACAAATATCAAAGATTTCAAAGAGTTACGCTGTAACCCTCCAGCCTGTTTTGTTGGAACCTGTCAACAATCTTCTTCCCCATGATAATTTTAATACATTATTAAATGAAACCATTTCTGGGTAACCTGTAGGGGTTTTGCAAGTAAAATATTTTTGTTGTATTTTGGAGGTTTATTACTCCATAAAAAAATCTTTAAAATACGGTCAATTTTGTCTAAAATCTGTGGTGTAGGGTTTGGTAGAGACAGTAGGATATGTGTTATTTTAGAAATTAACAAACTTTTAATAATTGTAATCTTGTCCAAAAGTGTTAGTTGTCTAGGGTTCCAGGTTCTAATTAAGCTTAAAATATCTGAAATTTTGTCTTCTAAGTTAAGTTCTGTGATTTGCCTCATATTACAGACATTATATTTGATTCCTAAAGCTTCAAACTCTTGTGTCCAATGTAATGCTAAATCATCGCAAAGCGTTATCCCACTGTCTCTCCACCCCCCAATGCTGACCACCTTAGTTTTCTCTATATTAATCTTTAGTCCTGAAACTTTTTGAAATTCTTTTAGGGTAATTAGACATGCTCTTAAAGTTTTTTCACCAACTGGGTAGTCGCGATTTGACCTTTTTGTTCCTGACAATGTGATGATAAACAACCTTACATAATTCCATGCGTCTATATATCATGATCAGTACAATTCCAACCAATTAGTGAATAGCAAAGGTGTACTGCAACCTCTTTAAAGATTAATCCTTCGCACCTCACTGTTCAAGATAAATGCAAGTAAATTACAATGAATTGCAGGAACACTTTCAATAGAGCAATACAGGCATGTCTAAATACAGTGTGTTAAGTGTGACTCTAGAATAAATTACAAACTCCAGACTAGAATCAACTAGAACGAAAAACACTAAAATAAATAGAAAAGTTTTTTCTGGCATTTTCAATGATTTCTTTATATCTTTTAGTTTTTGTTTTTGATGTTTTTAATTTACCTATCGTTTTCCATTTCTTCTGCTGCTCCCAAGAAAAGGTATGTGAAACTCATGGCTCTAAATATTACCTGGAATGCCACAGCGAATGCCATGACGGCGTCGCTGACGAACTGTAGCTGGGCCTCCCTGTCGTAGCCGTTCTCCACCGTCATGCACTCACTGCCATTACACACATGGCTCAGGTTTTGGTTAAACGGCGTCTGAGAGCTGTTGGGATACCTGCAGATATATAACAACAAAATGCATATGTGTATGTACGTCTGCGCGTGCGTGCGTGCGTGCTTGAGTACACGTACGTTCGTACTTACGCACGTATGTATGTATGTATGTATGTATGTATGTATGTATGTATGTGTGTAATATACATGTCGAGTAATTAATACCAGTTACATCTCGGAGTAAAAGCTTATAGCATATACATAATTTGGTATTTCGATAATTGTCCAGGAAACATGGGTACCAGGCAAATAGCACCCCTAATTAACCCCAAGTCACTGGAAACTTTCTCGTACATTTCATATATATAGAAGTTACTTTGCGTAAAGTTTCACTCCACTGAGTTATAGTGATATCGACTTTTCCCAACGAGTTCAACGTCCTGCCTCTCGCATCCAATTGAGGCATTATTTGACATGTTCGCCCATTTCCTTACAGCGACATGACACGACATCCATATTCTCTTTATTACAAGCCATCTGAGCATGCGCACTGCAGCTTGTCACGCATACTATCACAACGCATTTCCCTGTGATATGCCAGGATATGTCCTCTTCAATAGTTGGACCTCTCAAGATCCGGGTAATGTTTGCAGGACATTTTTCATTTGGACACACACCAAAACCGAGCGGTACATATCCATGTGTTCGTCTTATCCCTCCATCTCGCGATACATTACGAGAGTACTAATTTTAGCCACATCAATCACAGATAGAATGTTGTGATCGAAATATCAAAGCCAATTGAAATTGAATATACATTTTGATTATTATTTTCTCACAAAAACAGAATGAAACATAAATCATGGATGGACTATGTTACATGTATGTATGTATGTGTGTAATATACATGTCGAGTAATTAATACCAGTTACATCTCGGAGTAAAAGCTTATAGCATATACATAATTTGGTATTTCGATAATTGTCCAGGAAACATGGGTACCAGGCAAATAGCACCCCTAATTAACCCCAAGTCACTGGAAACTTTCTCGTACATTTCATATATATAGAAGTTACTTTGCGTAAAGTTTCACTCCACTGAGTTATAGTGATATCGACTTTTCCCAACGAGTTCAACGTCCTGCCTCTCGCATCCAATTGAGGCATTATTTGACATGTTCGCCCATTTCCTTACAGCGACATGACACGACATCCATATTCTCTTTATTACAAGCCATCTGAGCATGCGCACTGCAGCTTGTCACGCATACTATCACAACGCATTTCCCTGTGATATGCCAGGATATGTCCTCTTCAATAGTTGGACCTCTCAAGATCCGGGTAATGTTTGCAGGACATTTTTCATTTGGACACACACCAAAACCGAGCGGTACATATCCATGTGTTCGTCTTATCCCTCCATCTCGCGATACATTACGAGAGTACTAATTTTAGCCACATCAATCACAGATAGAATGTTGTGATCGAAATATCAAAGCCAATTGAAATTGAATATACATTTTGATTATTATTTTCTCACAAAAACAGAATGAAACATAAATCATGGATGGACTATGTTACATGTATTATATTTTTGAAAAGAAACATTTCCGTTTATTCTTTAGCCAATAATGACCGATCCCACAATCCCAAATTATAATAATAATAATAATAATAATAATAATAATAATAATAATAATAATAATAGTAATAATGATAATAATTATAATGATAATAATAATAATAATAATAATGATAATTATAATAATAATAATAATGATAACAATAATAATAATGATATTGATAGCAATAATAATAATAATAATAATAATAATAATAATAATAATAATAATAATAATAATAATGATGATCATACCAACTGATGACTATTTAATGGTGAATATCGCATACAAGTACCCAAATATATGTTACTACAAACTGCCAATCACGAAAGAAACTTACTTGCACTTGAAATATAGCTCCCAGTATTCGATGAACCAAGGATTACGTTTGTTGTTCTCTGGTGTGAGATTCAGGAAGTATTCATCGAATCCTTTTGGCGGCTCTGCATATGGCTGAACCGTCACGGCTCCCTCTACCTGGAATAGTAAAATACAATCATATTCCTAAATAATGCAGTTTACAAATAGCAATTATGATTTTGCCTGGTCGATTAATCTCGCAAGGTTCCTCGTATGTGCTGGATATGTACCTGTATCACTGGCTCTGCTGTGTTTTACAATATTGATTTAGGTATCAGACTTGTAGCCGTTCAAACTATATATTTTGATATCGCATCTCTGAATTCAATATTACCCCGAAGCGCACCATCAAAATTGATATCACCTACTAGCAAGCATTGCGCTGCATTTGATTTTAGCAAGCATTGTGCTGCATTTGATTTTAGCAAGCATTGTGCTGCATTTGATTTTAGCAAGCATTGAGCTGCATTTGATTTTAGCAAGCATTGTTCTGCATTTGATTTTAGCAAGCATTGCGCTGCATTTGATTTTAGCAAGCATTGTGCTGCATTTGATTTTAGCAACCAATGTGCTGCATTTGGTTTTAGCAAGCATTGCGCTGCATTTGATTTTAGCAAGCATTGTGCTGCATTTGATTTGATTTTAGCAAGCATTGCGCTGCATTTGATTTTAGCAAGCATTGTGCTGCATTTGATTTTAGCAAGCATTGCGCTGCATTTGATTTTAGCAACCAGTGCGCTGCATTTGATTTTAGCAACCAGTGCGCTGCATTTGATTTTGCCAACCAGTGCGCTGCATTTGATTTTAGCAAGCATTGTGCTGCATTTGATTTTTGCAACCAGTGCGCTGCATTTGATTTTAGCAACCAGTGTGCTGCATTTGATGTTTTTCTTACCATGGAAGAGAAGTTAATACATTCGTTACAGGCTATGAAAAATGTGGGTCTGGCCTGCTATCCACCCAAAGGCTCCGCCTCGTGGATTATGGATGTCTTCGGTTGGATCAGGGAAGACCACACTTTTTAACATGGTGTACCTAACATTGTTAAACACAACTATCTGGGGGTTGTAATCATTTGAAAATTTCTGATAAAAGAAATGTGTCAATTTGATTATATCAAATGCAAAAAACAATATATATATATATATATATATATATACATATATATATATATATATATATATATAAATACATATATATATATATATATATATATATATATATATATATATATATATATATATATATATATATATATATATATTTCAAAAACAATGTGTGCTGGTAACAGTTTATATATATTGTGGCACGACGCCTGGTTTTAGAGCGTGTTGACGTGGGTTCAAGGCTCCGGTGAATTCAACATTGGCGGTTAGGCCAGGTCGTTGTATAAATGTGCGGTGTTTTGAAGGGCCCTTTTTACCAGTTCTGTTTCATGGCCTAGGATGTTGAAGACGAGCTAAATGCAAATCCTTTCACCCTCTTCTCTTCCAAATTACAGCAAACATGCATGTTCTTCTTGTCAGTCGTATTGAAAAGTGATAGCTTCTGACACTCACTTTGAATAAGCAAATCGTGATTATCTTTGAGATTGTTTAGTGTGTTTTAATAAACATTTAAATGGTAATTAGGTTTGGAGATATGAAAGTAGACTTTAACAAAAATGGTACTTTGCCCCCTTCCAAGATAGTTTTATGAAGATGGCTCCTGATTACAGAGTAACCTAATCATTTGTTACATAAAATATCACTTTACCTTTTTAATAAATAGCCTTTCTAGACGTCCAGACAATGTACTGCAACTGACATCCATGAAGAGAATATTACGAAAGGTGTTTAAATCACTTAACCGTGTATAAAATCTTTGATTTCATTGGTTCTGACAAGGTCACGTGATCCACGTGGCCTTGTGTGAACCAATAAAACTGACGCATGCCATCACTGTTCCGTGATTGAAGCGGCCCCTGGAGAGAAAGGCCTTCATGCTATGACCTCTCGCGGTGCAACTGTGCCGCCAATGAAATTAGCTCCCAGAAAGCCATAATCTGCCGTTGTCGACAAGTACTGCCTGGACGGCTGACGACGAGAGGCATCAACAGCCAGACCAAATTACTATTGGCTTCGGTAGTCAATGCGCCAGAAATTCGCTTCTTTTAGATTTTCTAGCCTCTCTTTCGTCTCAAGCAGAGGCGAGACCGCAAAGCAGAGCATTCGGCTCAGCCCGATAGTTGCGTGTTAATTTAACTGTGGTGGTGAAAAGAATTTTGGTGGTGATGATCTATTACTCAATTTTCAGTTTTTAGTTGAACATGTTTGGCTATTCTAGTCCACTACCTCATGAGTGGGTCATCAGCAGTGCTACTGAATTGTGTTTATTGTGCAAATCGCTAACATTTTGAATGTGATTGCAATGGCATCGTCTCCATTTTCTCCTCCTTCTAACATAAACTGAGATTTGGATTTGGAATTTTGTGTATGGTCACTCTTTCTACCAAGTGTGGGATAATTCATGACTATCAAAATGTTGACGGTTGATGAACCTTATGTGCCTTGGGGTGGGGGCACTAAGCCAGATTAACTGGCAATGTTCATACATGTCTCACGCCTGGTACAAATCCGGTACCTTTGAGTGAGATTATGGGCGGCCTGTGCAAATGCAGAGACCGCTCAGCTATTAGGGGCATCCCCCGCAGTAGAATAAGGGGGTTATTAGAAAGTGGTACAAAGCAATGTATTCTCAAGCCCGATCAATCTTTGACATGTAATCAGAGAAATGTGATCGCCGTAGCTGATGGTTTATCGACAAGGACGTGAAATGGCACCGAGTGACCTTCAATTGTGCACTCAAAGAACCAAAGATTCCATCGAGAATCTCATATGAGGGGGCATTGGCTTTAATGAAAACTGTCAGACATCTCTCTCGCTGCCTGCCTATCTGGCCAATATATCACACAAAGAGATTGGATGAAAGAAGTTACTGTTAAGACGGTCAACGTGCACTGTATTGCTGGTTTATGGAGAGGAAAACCTTTGAGTACGTGTACGATAAGGCTGAAACCTTAAAAATGAAAAAAGGGTGGTAAATAATTTCTTCTTTTTCCAGGGAAAAGACCATTCACACAAACATACACGCATACATACATACATACACACACACACAGGAGAAAGAGGGAATTACTTATCACCCTTTTCCATGTTGAAGTTTTCAGCCTGACCGTAATGATCTGAATAATCGAACGCAAAAAACTGAGTGTATATTTGAGGAGGAATCACATTTTTTTTTAAATTTTAGTGCACTCAACCACTTGTTGTGCACTTGGTTTTTATTCAAACAACATATAATAACAGTTACAAAAAATAATATATACAAGACAAACACCTAGACATACACAATATTATATTCCATTGGTGTATCATAGATACATGTAATGTTGAAAATAAAGTTATTTTCTATATTTACAAATCCTTTTAAGATTTTTCCATTCTACTCCAAATTGGAGCCCAGAAGCCCCTAAAAAATCTCAATTTACCAGTTTTTTCTGCATTGAATTTCTCAGTTTTGAATTGAGATTTCAACATTGACAGAACCTGACTTAATGTGGGAGGTTTTGACTGCTCTCTGTTTTTAAAAATAGCAATTTAAGTGGTCAGCAGAATCCTATTGACTACCGGGTCCATTTTTGGGTCACCAAGAACAATTTGTGAATCCCTAAAATATTCAAAATTAAACCCTTGTGGATTCAGCCAGTCAATAATTTCCTGCCAAACACCTGTTGTCAGATCGCATTCACAGAAAAGATGTAAAATTGATCATCCTCACTATTGCAAAAACTACAGAGTGGTGATTCAAAGATCTTATACAAAAAAGCTTAGAATTTGTGGCTAATATTCGATGTAGGGTCTTATATTGGAACATTTGCATCCATTTGTCTCGATTGCAAGTTTTTGGGAGAATAAATATTTTGTTTTAAAAAGACTCATCGCCTGGTGTCAACAGCTCATTTTTCCATTTACATACGGAGGAGAGTGGTATTGAATTTTTCAACATAAATTGTTTTTTAACCATCTGGTTACACTTATTGTCTCCTAAAATAGTCATAATGTGCTGTTGGCACCAGGGACCAACCTCATCTCCATCAAATTCTTTAGCTAATAATTCTAACTCTTGCAGGATTGCTCTGGTAAGGTGCGTATAATCAATAAAATAATATTAACTTTAAAGTCTTCAGATAAACTGGCTCTCATTTTCATTTCCCCGTTTTGATCTAAAATGTCATCAATCCACCTTATCCCCTTATCATCCCATTTTTTGATAAATGGTTAGTTTATTTCCGGATTGAACCATATGGGAAGGTGTCTTGGATCATTGTCAGGATTGTCAACCTCATATATCTGTTCAAATTGTTGTAGCGCCCTTATCATAGAGGCCCAAAAAGGATTTCTGACATTTTTCAGAATTGTTGTAAGGTAATTTTTACCGTACCTACATGCCCTATCAATACCATATGTTTCAGGGATAACTTTCCAGACATCATTATTGAGCATCCGTTTTAACCATTTTACTTTTATAGTTCTTTCAAATCTTTCAATATTCACCATTCTTAGACCTCCATCCTTAAAGTCAAGCTCTAAGGTGGTTCTTTTTATTTTGGGGGGTTTCCCCTTCCAGAGAAAACGGAAAAATTTCTTGTTAAGTTCTCTTACAAAATCTCTTGGCAGAGAGGGCAAAGAAATAAAAAAAATGGACTAGTTTTGACAGTGCTAGGCTTTTGATGATCAGAATCCTACGCACCAGGGTCGTATTTCTGCGACTCCAACTGAGCAGTATTCTGTCCATTTCGGCCAATTTTTCTACACAGTTCTGTTGCAATATACCTTGTAAATCTCTAACACTGTATGTGACACCAAGGGCAACAAATTCATGTACCCAATCAAGCTCAATTTCGTGACAAATAGTGTCTTCTGAAAACCTGTTCCTTCCTACCCAGACTGCTTTGGTTTTCGACACATTTATTTTTAGACCTGATGCTTCCTCATAGGTTTTAAGAATTAAAATGGCCTTTCTCAAAGCACTCTCTGACCCATCTAAAAAAAGAGACGTGTCCTCTGCAAATTGGGTCATTTTTTCTTCACGGCCTTTAATGTTGTATCCGACTATTTCGGGAGAGTTTATAATTGCTTGACTCAGGAATTCTGCACAGAGGATGAAGATGTAGGGGGTCATCGGGTCCCCCTGTCTGCACCCCCTCTGAAGAACAAATGGGTCAGACATCCAGCCACTTTGAGACACACGGGATATCGGATTTAATTGCATCATATATACCCAGTCCACTATAGTTTGAGGGAATTCAAACTCCTTGAGTGCAAGGTGGACGAAGTCCCAGGCTATCGAGTCAAACGCTTTTTGGAAATGGATCAATAAAAGTAAGCCTGGGACTTCTCCCTCCTCACACTCATACAAAAAATCATAAATTTCCCTTGTACAATCAGCTATGTTTCGGCACTGTATGAATCCCTTCTGTTGAGACTTAATAATGTGTGGAATGATGGGTTTTATCCTGTTAGCAATACAGGTGGATGCTAATTTGTATGAAGAGTTTAATAGCAAGATCGGCCTCCAGTTTTTTAAGAGCTTTCTATCTTTGTCGCCTTTAGGAATGCAAGTGATCACTCCTTGAGACTGAGAGGTCGAAAAAGCTTTGTGTTTAAAGTTTTCATTGAGTGCTCTCAACAGGAAGGGACCCAGTTTATCCCAAAAATGTTTATAGAACTCGACAGGATACCTGTCTGGGCCTGGACTCTTATTGTTCTTGGAACCATTTAGAGCCTTAGTTAATTCGTCCATTGATAGTTCTCCCTCTAAACTTTCTTTAAAATGTTCTGGTATTTTCTTTAATCCAGATATGTCTAGTTTTCCATTGTTCTTTCCAGAGGCACTGTTCTGGGTTGACAAGTATATAAAGTTTGATAAGAATCTTTGATATAGTCCAGAATCTCTTCTTGATCTGAGATGCGAGATTCATCATCCCTTAAGAGTTCTTTTATTGTTTTATTTACAAAGTTGTATTTTTCCTGTTGTAAGAAGAACTTAGTCGATTTCTCACCCTGTTCCACCCATTGTGCTTTTGCTCTTAGTTTGACACCTTCTATTTTGGGTTCCCTAAGTATTTGTAGTTTCCTATTTGCCTCATTCAATTCTTCTTGTATTCTAGGATTTTCCCTATTGCCATTACATTCTTGCTCAAGACGTTCAATTGTTTTGATGAGGATCCCTTCTTTTTTGCATCTGTTTCGCTTTTCTGATGCAGCGAACTTAATTATTACCCCTCTGATTTGAACCATTAGAGTTTCCCAAAAAAGTGAATCACCAATCGTCAACTGGACATCACTATTTGGGCATGAGTAGATATAGTCTGGGTTATAAGGTGTGGCAGCATAGGTTGATTTAGCTAAGAGAATTTTGTCTTTTATTTTGTTAACCAAATCCTCATTGCTCAACAGAGAGGTGTTTAGTTTCCAAAAACCCGGACCGATTTTGTGTTCAGCAGTGTTTAACCTTAATCTCACAGGACTATGGTCTGATCTGTATTTACTCTGGAAGGAGCATTCCATTGTAATATTAGCAATTGCTTGGGAAGTTAGAAAATAGTCCAATCTCGCCCTTTTTACAGGGTTTTGCGTCCCCAAGTGAACTTAAACGAGTCCTGGGTAACACTACGCCACACATCTCTGAGTTCAAGAATTTCCATTCCTCGTGATATTTCTTCCCTTGCCTTTGGATTGTTTTTACGCACATAGTTGTAGGTGTCCTGGCGGTAATCTCTTACCGATTAGGAGGAATCACAGTTGGTATAAAATTACAACGGTGTTCCAATGTTAATGTGTGCAAAGTGAACAAACAATGATAACTTGTCTTCACGTAAGTTACATCTAACATTTGTCTGTCGTAAAGTCCATTGTGTACCCTGTGCAAGATAATGTAATTGCTTAATGAATCAGTTAGTCAATCACCGAAACCTCGAGCTTTATTTGGATTGCTTCTTACAAAAACGTCTTTGCGATGAAAAGTGGATTTGGGTGTTCACGATGTCAATTGGATGAAAGTTAATAACCCCTACCACTTCTCATGGAAGGCTGAGACATAACATTTGATCACCCCGTGGACAACCTGATATTTCAGAGACTACGCAATAAACTTAATAATGTAGATTAGATTACTTACACATTTGCAATACATTTTAAAACCTTAAAGCAGCAAGCACTTTGTGGCACTCTGTGCCTAATGCTGCTCTCCCACATACGAATTTTAAGGTGCGACAAGGTGCGAATTCAAAAGTCGTAGTTATTCGAGTGTTGTCGTGATGTATCGTGGTTGTTCGCAGTCAGTCTTAGGTTTTCGTAGGCAATGCTGCGATTTTAAAAAAAAGTTTCACATGTAAAACTTTTGGATGCGAAAAAAATTCTGTCGTAGGGAAGTATTTTTTGGCGAACATTGTTGTACATTGTCGAATATGCTGTCGCAACATGTTGTACATTGTTGTATGTTGTCGTACATTGACGTACATTTTCGTACACTAATCAAATGTTCGACAAGGTACAACAACCTACGAAAGTGGTTGAACGTACATATCTAACAAATGTGGAAAACACCAATTTTATAGCCAATTCATGGCTTTAATCGTAGATTTGATATCGTGTATGTTCACACATTAGATTCGTATGTGGGAGAGCAGCATAAGAAGACTATGCGTTAGTTGAGGGTAAATGATCCTCATACCACTGCAATAAGGTGAGCAACACTGTTTTTGGATGTCACAATTGTCACATTTGTAACAAACTGGGCAGTGTTATGTTTCGCAAAGCCTAAATTAGAAGTAAAACCTTACCAAAATGTAAAGAAATGTCCTACCTCTGGTTCGTTGCCAGTGGAGACGAGTGAGCGGCCTCCCCAGCCGTCGCTGCCTATCCAGGTGAACTCTCCGGTACAGTTATTCCTCCTGACCGCCTTCATCATTTCCCCCACCTCCTGGTCAGAGCCGAAAATAATCACGCCTGAAATCAGGGGAAGAGAGATAATTACCACTCTAGATATTTCCCCCACCTCCTGGTCAGAGCCAAAAATAATCATGCCTGAAATCAGGGACACAGAGATAATTACCACTGAAGACATCTCTCCCACCCCCTGGTCAGAGCCAAAAATAATCACGCCTGAAATCAAGGGCAGAGAGATAATTACCACTGAAGACATCTCTCCACCCCCTGGTCAGAGCCGAAAATAATCACGCCTGAAATCAGGGACACAGAGATAATTACCACTGAAGACATCTCGCCCACTTCCTGGTCAGAGCCGAAAATAATCACGCCTGAAATCAGGGACACAGAGATAATTACCACTGAAGACATCTCGCCCACCCCCTGGTCAGAGCCGAAAATAATCACACCTGAAATCAGGGACACAGAGATAATTACCACTCCCGCATTCTGTTCAAAGACTAAGATAATCCTTTCCAAAATCAAGGAGAGGAAGATACTTACCACTGAAAACATTCAACCTAGGTAGATATGTTCAATAGTGGCAATGCATTTATTACAAAATAGACTTGTTGTAGTCGCAGGTATACCCCCTTCCCTTAGTAACCAATGGAAACATGGACCTGAAGATGATTACATTTATTTCATCTCTCCCACCTCTGGGTACGAGTCAAAGATAATTACTCCTGAAATATTGGAAAGGAATATAATTATCATTGAAAACATAGACCAGAAATGGATTACATTTTCTTCTTCGCCAAAGACAATTACTCTTAAAAGCTTAAGGGATGGAGATAAATACTTGTGGAAACTAGGACTAATGGGTAATGAAGAGTTCATCCTCGCTCACGTGACCCATCTTCTGACCTAAGGCCAAGATGGCTACTCCTCAAAACAAGTTGTGAAGAGAAGGCACCTAAAAACGTACGTGGAATAGAAGCTACTGACTGTACATGCCATTTCAGTTATTCCTCTTGACAGCGTTCAATGTGTGATGAACCTGTCTCGATGGCTGAGTGGATAAGGCTTAGCCATCATATGCTCGCTGCCTCTCACCACTACCTATGTTGAAAACGAAAGATTATTCTTAAACCACAGAGTGGAAGAAAATTTGGACTGTAACGTAAATGCTCTCGAAACATGAAGTGGAACATACTTATTCCTGAAACACAATTTTTGGATTAATTATAGTTATTCTTCATGACTGTATTCTTCATCTCATCCACATCGTCGGGTCAAATAGTCATTGAAAAGAAAGATATGGGAGACAGATACTCCTGAATCTATAGAAAGGATGGAAATTGCTATTGAAATATTGACACAAAAGATAGTTACTATTGAAAACACAGAAAATGCAAAGGAAACTCTTGAAAACTCAAGATAGGTTTTCTAACCTGCAAAAACACCAGAGGCTTCAGTATTATATGCACATGTAGGTCTTTGCCTCTCCTAGTCGCCACGTGTGTGGTATCAGTATGCCATTAAGGAGTGTGTCACACATTCCGCATTCTCCTCTGAGACCCACTATACTGGTGTCACGTGGTCGTCTGAGTGCACCCAAGAGGGCTGGCCACTATCACATAAAACTGAAGAGCCCGTACTGTCTCACCTTGCTAAGGACAAAGGCCAATTGTTAATGCCCGACGTGTATCGCTAGCCAAGAATGTGCATTTAGTGGCACAGAACTAATTAATGTTAAAGCCTTTAGTATAAAAGTACTCTTACACTATGCGAGTGGCATATTGAACAACCGTTTATTTGACACATGCTTGACTTGAGTTATGGAATCGATCAATGAATACAGTTCGATTACATGTAGCCGACCTTCTATTAAATAACACACCTCCTAAAATAAAACCAAGAAGTTGTTATAGTTTTAGTGTTCATTTTCAATATCCTTGCAGAATATGGGGATGTTTATAGAAAGTTTTATTCAAACGTTCCTAGTTCCTGTAACAAGTGACCAGCCGCATGCCCGTTCGACTGGTCTTCCACTAATGTCCGGGCATCCCAATTGCGCAATAAAGATAATTATGTAGATATATCCATGTCCCAAGAAAACAAAGTTTAGCTGTGACATAACAGACGTGCTCGGGCACCCAGGTGACAATTTGGCGAGTCGAGCGGTCGTGTTAGATTCCCGATCTGTCCTCATATTTCGTACAGGATTAAACATTGTGACGCCTTACCTCTTGCGCTCTTCTTCTTGAGCAGGCTCTTGACTATCTTGTTGTACTTGTCGTCCCCTGCCACGCCAGAGTCCTTGATGAGCTTCTCAGTCACCGCCACGCAGATACCCTCCTCGCGAAGACGGTCCTCAACCTCATTGAAACCCTGCAATTATAATAATAATGATAATAATGATAATAATAATAATAATAATTATAATAATAATAAAGATAATAATAATAATAATAATAATAGTAATGATAATAATAATTATAATAATAATAAAGATAATAATAATAATAGTAATAATAATAATAATAATAATGATGATGATGATGAGGATGACTATAATAATAATAATAATAATAATAATAATAATAATAATAATAATAATAATAATAATAATAATAATAATAATTACTAGCTGCAACCCGTGCTGAGCCCGGGATTATACAAAGCATCTTAGTTTTATGAGATAAGATCAGCTAACATAAGTACCCAGGGAAAAGCTCTTTATGCTCTTTCCAAGGATGTGCTGGTGTTCCGGTGGGACAAACAGCACGGTAACCTAGAGTGCCAAAAGAGTTTTACATAGTTAAGACTTTTTTTTTATTTGATGATTCCCCCGTGAATTCGGGTCCCCAATTACGATTTCAATGTATTTGAAAAGACTATATTACCGCTTTTTAAAATTTGTTGTCTTAGACCCAGGAAAAAATTGAGAAATCATCGCATGAAAACGGACATATTTTGTTGAGAATCTCAGGAAATCAAAACGTCTATTTAATGCGTTTTTATTCAGTAATTTCTCCGTGATTATTTGGCCTATAATTACAATTTCAATATGTTTAAAAAAACATATTACAGACTTTCTAGATATGTAAAATTCGTTGTCTAAAGCCCAGTAATCACAGAGTAATAATCAAATAGCAAATGACATATTTTGAGGAGCTCTTGGGAAGCCCAAATCAATTCTTACGATTGTAAACACTTTGTTTTTTGATGATTATTATTTTTCTGACGTAACTAATAGTAGAAAATATTCAAAAAGTTTTGTGAACTCTCAAAAAACTTCTAATGAAGTTAAAAATATTGAAAAAAAAAAGATCAAAGCTCCATGTCTGGACGATCTCCTTTCCTTCCACATGAGCTTCGAGCACACTACCGAATGAGCTAACAATGACGTCAATGTTGCAGAAGCGAAAAACAATTCACGTGTCGTCATTGTTGTGTGTTGTGCACGTGCAGGCGGAAAATGGCTGCTGCGGCGGATTCAAAATTTAGCTTAAAATTTTGCATTCACGAATTTAGATAAACTGTGAGTTATTTTTCCTTCAAACCTAACTATCGCAAGACTTCAGCCCCACACTAATCAGCATGCAAAGCCACAGGATCAGGCTTGCAGCTGTTTCGGAGGAGATACGGTCACAAAATTCGCAACTCGCTATTAATACAGAGATGATAATAACAATAATAAAGATAACGATAATAATGATAATAATAACGGAAACATTACTAATCTAATTTTAGATTTTCTTCAAATATGATAGTATGTGTTTATGTATCCGATATAACAAATATAGATTGTTTAATCTATCTAATATGCCATCTTCTTTAATAAACATACATACATACATTGGATGATTACGCATAGAAGAAGGTTGTGGTTCCGACATAAATTTCTTTGGGAAAAAAATCATACACATGGTGGTACATGTAACTTACAGAAAAATGAAAGTTGTATATCTTGCATAGCCTTCCTCAAAGTTTATTTTCCTCAGACAATGTATATGATATGCCTATTACTTCCCTTCAGCTAAAGTAATAGTGAGATTGCATTTTGCATAGGATTACGTCAACATATGACGTCAGGGAAGGCAGTTCTAAAACCTAATGCTCACGTCTCCTGAAAGGGAACTCATTTTGTAAAAAGCATTCTGCGAGGTCTTTTTTTCGCGGTAATGCGAAAACGTGATTAATTATTATTTGTCAGCTATCCTAAGGATACACATATGGGGTCTTGTGCAGAATATAACAATAGGCTTGCATTTCCTTAAGAGTTGGCTAATCCCACGTGTAAAGGAATATTTGTAGATCTGGTTTCATATTCTCGCCAGAACTAATATCAAATATTTAGATACTTCTATATAATCTGTGCTGTCCTCATTCTTCGGTTTCGTATAGTAAAAGACCTCAGATATACTATGCTTGTGTAGATGAAAGACTAAGAGTAGTGGTATTAAGATGATAATATCTTAGTAAAATGGCATAGTGCTTATAATATTCATAATTAAATTTGCAGCTTAGGGGAATTAACAATCCTAACCATAAGTAATGCACGACTCCTCCCACTGTTAAAGATTATAACCCCCTTTCTTAGAGTCCATAATCCTGGATTCATCCACAGAGAACTCGGTGAATCAACACATACCTTAACTAAGCTTCACAACAATTGTCGCGTAATCTATACGCCACCAAGTAATACTCTAATTATTACTTAAATTGGAATAGACCTGTATATCATCCACACGATCAATAATTAAGCCTTATCCTTCAGCCTTAGTAATGCCTTTTGAATTGCTAATTAACACATGAAACACACCATTCTGAATTCCATTAGAGTTCTCCAGTAGCGTTTCAATACCCTCATCTTTTCCACTGCATTGCACGCTGTGAAAGGAACGTCCTCATTTGACATGGGCGGGTCCCAGAGCGTCTTTAATCCCATTGATTAACCTATTTTTTCAATTTAATTAGCGAGAGGTGTCTTGGGTAATCTGAGGAAGAGACTGCCGCGCGTGCGCAGTGCAGGGAATAGACAGCGTGCGGAGACTTTGCCCTTAGCTACCACTTGTATTAATTAGCTTGGTCTTTCAAGCCGTTCGTCCTCGGAATACGACTAATTGAAACATTTGAAGAATATTGCCCTCCTCGATAGCGTAGAAAGTATTGGTATCGTATTTGAGCATGACACTGTGGTGATATTTGTTCTAAATACATTTAACTAATTATTTTCTTCACTTCAATTCCAGATATATTTGTATTGATTATGCTGTTATCACATTGGTGGTATACAGGGTATGTTTGAAAATTACGTAATTTGTGTATGCATGCATGCGTGTATGTATGTATGTATGTATGTATGTATGTATGTATGTATGTATGTACTATGTATGTTAAATTTTATGCAAATGTGCATTTACGGATGCAATCTGTCTTGATATGTGTATTGATATATTTCTATTGACTAGAGCGTATACTCACCTCCTGTCCATAGCTTGACTCCTCGAAGACCACAGATACGTATGTCCAGTTGAAAAGTTTGACTAGTTCCACCATAGCCTCGGCCTGGTTTTTATCAGATGGAATGGTTCGCATAAAGTATGGAAACCGCTCTGGACTGCTCAATGCTGGACTAGTGGAAAAGTACGACACCTGGCGGGGAGATCAAGAAACAAGACATTGGTCAAAACAATAGAATACTAATCAACATGCGAAGACAATAGTGCTCTGTCTGTTTTACTCTCATTGGTCGAAGCATTCTGATTCTCAGTGCAATACACGACAAGAGTATTACCTCAGGGGGTAAGTAGATGTGACACATCTACTACTACTACTACTACTACTACTACTACTATTACTACTACTACTACTACTACTACTACTATTACTACTACTACTACTACTACTACTACTACTACTACTACAAAAGCAACTACTACTACTACTACTACTACTACTACTACTACTACAACTACTACTCACTACTACTACTACTACTACTACTACTACTACTACTACTACTACTACTACTACTCACTACTACTATTACTACTACTACTACTACTACTACTACTACTACTACCACCACCGCCACCACTACAGCTACTGCCGCTGCTGCTGCTAGTGCTACTGTAATCCATATACAAATAGTTTGAACAATGCTCTTACCAATTCGAACACGACAGAAAGGTTTCAAAGGGATAACGTATGACATCACGAATGTAACAAAATGCATCTTATACGATTTCGACAACTGTGCAGTTCTTTTAAATACGAATGTGTGAACATGGTTTTAGTGAGCGAGTATTTATTTCCCTAGTCGCTGCGATTTCATTGGATGTGAAGTGCCTTGTATCTCTTTGTGGCCAACCCCGATATCCGAGTGGTCTAACGTATCGAAACTGATTGTCCGCTGTCTCTCACCACTGCGCGAGATTCAATCTTGGTCGAGGCACGTGAGAAAGATACCAGTTACGCTGTTTAATTCTGAATTAAATTCTCAATTCTCAATTAAAACTGACTTTTCAGAGTATACTCTAAATGTGGCAGAAAAACGACAATAAACGAAATATCAAATTTCAATAAAAATATCGTATAAGTTTTATTTTCAGGGCTCACAGTATTTCAAGCGTGAACGGGGCGTCAAGGTGGAGCGGTGGTGATCGCAATTCCCATGACATCTACAGGCAAAAGCACATTTTGGAAGAAAAAATGTGATAAAAATGGGGAAATGTGATTCAGGAAATTACCAATAACCAATATCCTTTCATATCATTTTCAATTCCAAAGTAACCAACAAAGGTATCATAGATCGCGACATCATAATCGTCGGAGTGTTTTAATTCTCTGAAAAACAGATGTTGTGTTTTTTCTTGTTGGATAACTCAGTTTCGTCATATAATCATACATTGAGCATCGTATACAGATATAAACAAGACGGTTCCTAGTATATACCGGCATATATGTGATGGAACAATTTACCTTAAGAGCCTAAAAAATGTGAATATGTCAATTAAAAAAATCATTCATATCATAAAAAATAAATCTACTTCATCTGCCAGATAAGACCAATACTAGTACTCGCTAGATTTCATTTGGCCCAATAGACGTTTTAACTTGTAAAAAGCATAGGGGTCCACAAGTCCTACGCTTGATATAAGTAACCTTTTGCTGCTAAAATGACTGTATTGACAAGTATGTAACCATTTTTTATCCCAAAAATGTAATCAATTTCTGATAATTTTACATATTGGTTTAACGCTTCTCTCAACCACAGTTAGTTCTATACTTCTCCATAGATTGGTAACATTTTCTAGGAAGGCATGAATAAGAGATTCTTCTCTTCAACAGCAGACACACCGTTGGAGTTAACACATTTATATCTGGAGTCTGCTCTGACACAGGAGAACACATCTTGACAGTAAAGTGATATTTCAAACATCATTTGACTGATAGTTATTATTGTTTAACAAGCCCGCTCCAAACATTTTTTCAAATGTGTTGCGAATGTACTGCATTCGCTGGCATTGGGGGGGGGGGGGGCCCGAGCGACCACTTGCCACTTGGGCCGACACGAGCGAGAGAAGTGCGAGGCCTGGAGGGCCAATCAGATCAGAGAGATCTGGGTGGAGGGGCGGGGTTCGACCTGACAGACAGGGCCGGCGGCAGACACCCAGTCACAGACACACGCGCACGTGGCCTCCAGCCAATCGACTGGGGGTTACTCCACGCTGTCTATTTCATTCCAACAGCAGCAATTAGTCTGCGGTTTTTCGATAATTGACTGGACGTGCCAGGAGGACTCTGCTCACAGGTACCGGACTGTACTCTTAGTTGCCGAGCAGAGTCACTCAGATACACTTTAAGCAGCCACGGCAATTGATTTAACATGCCTAGGCAATATCTTTGCAAAACGTGCGGCAATGTACATGCACCGCCAACGGGCAAAAAGTGCCGTTGGCAGGAGACTGAACACGAGGAGGACGATAATGAGAGCGAGGACATGGCGGAGATGGAGGCAGAAGGGGGCGAAACAGACCCTATGATGCATCTAATGCTGCAGATGAAACAACAGATGGATGGTATGGAGCAGAATATGCGACAACAGATGGATGGTATAGAGGAAAGAATGAGGAAAGTGGAAACCGGCGGGGATAGCGAGTCGGTACGTGCACGGCCAGTGAGAGATGCAGACAACGAAAATGAAGTCGACGGCGAACATAGCGCGGCACTGGATGTCATAACACCAGCTACACTTCGAAACGACGTACGTGCCATGCAGAGGGCAGCGCAAAGGATAGCTCAAATCGGTACAGACGACCTAGACGACGATGATCTCGGCTACGGAGGCAGACGAAACAACGGTAAGAAGTCTGGTTCCCTGCTGACAAAAGCAGATAACATTAAGACCAGAATTGACTGGCCACACATGTATGTGAACAGGGTGAATGGCGGAGCAACGGTGGCAGTCGGTTATAAAGAACTGAAAGTGGAGGAGTTCGTCCTAGGTTATCTGATGATGCTAGACGCGAGGAAAGATAAATGGGACAAGGAAGTCATGCTTGAGATATTAAAAATGCTCATGCAGGACACCGTAGATTTCGCATGGGAAAACGCTTTAAATTTTTACAAAATGATAGGCCTGGACGTGGAGGCGGGGGTCAGACGTTGGGACGATACGGAGGCCATTAGTAGACTCAGGCTGGTGCACTCGCGCACAGTGTACCCGGAGAAGAAAGACAACAAGGAAGCCAAGAAACCGACAGGGCAGAAAACAACACCACAGAATCTGCGTTGCTGTGCCCTATACCAGAGAAGGGCCTGTGAGCACAACAGAGACCACATGCCTTTCTCGCATGCATGCAGCTATTGTGCGAAGTCTACCGGAATGGCATACCGCCATCCCGAGGAAGATTGCTTTCGTAAAACGTTAGATGATTCAAAAAACTCGAAAAAGAGGGAGTAATCTTACTCCCTCCTACAGTCGACCCTGGTGCACAGAGGTCGAGGCCCGAGTGCGGGGGGAAGCACGAGGGGACGGAAGGGAGAAACTTTGTAGCGGGACGCTCAGATAGTGAGGAAGTGCAGGTCAGGGTCGAACCAAGTGAAAAGGGGTCACAGGATGACCTGGATCGAAAACGAGACATCATAACATTGGGCGAAAATGGGGGTTTCGGGGGCCGGCACAAAGCGATAGTGCTGGCAGAAATATATGGTATGGTCACAGCGGTGACTGGACACAACTACAGGGGGGCGAGGATACCAGTGCCCAGTGGGCTTTGTGTGGCGGCCTGGCGAAAACATCTGCAGGGCTACAGTGACAGCAACCTGCCAGACTTCTTGGAGTTCGGGTGGCCGGTCCATTGCCAACCCACAGCCATGCTGACACCCACCTGGCACAACCACCCATCGGCAAGACAGTGTCCTGCAGATATCGAACATTACCTCAACACAGAGTTGGGTTTCGACGCTTTGGGGGGCCCGTACGCTACACAACCGTTTGTGTACATGCAATTGAGCCCTCTAATGACAAAAGACAAGAAAGACTCAGTGCACAAACGGGTCATCATGGACCTGTCGTGGCCGGACGCCACCTCGGTCAATGACGCTATTCAGGGGGAGTGGTACGTAGATGGACCTATGACCATGACGCTACCCACCATGGATTACATGGAGGGACGTCTGCTGGAGCTCGGGAGGGGTGCCTACTTATATAAGACCGATCTAGCAAGGGGATATAGACAGCTCAGGGTCGACCCCTCCGATTGGCCGCTCCTGGGCTTCACATACCAGGGACAATTTTACTTCGATATGTGTCCACCCTTCGGCTTGCGTACGTCAGCACTATGCATGCAAAGAACTTCGGAGGGCATAGTGTGGATACATGCACAACGAGGATATATATCGAGAGCATACCTCGATGACTTCGGGGGCGCGGAAGGGACGCTACACCGGGCGGAGCGTGCCCTGTCCACCCTACAGAACATAATGGCCGAGCTTGGGGTACGCGAGGCGAAACACAAGGTGTGCCAGCCGGCTCAACGTATGATCTGGCTGGGGCTGTGGTATGATACCATTGCCATGACAATCTCCATACCACAGGAAAAACTAGAGGAAATCATGTGTGTGCTCAAGGGGTGGGAGGCGAAACACAAGGCAAGTAGAAAAGACATGCAGAGACTGCTGGGCTTGCTGCAGTTTGTGGCGAGCGTTTCGCCTCCCACCCGAGTATTCACAAACCGGATGCTAGCGAACCTCAGGGAGATGCCAAAAAGGGGTACCGAGACCCTCTCCCTGGGTTTCCGAGACGACTTGAGGTTTTTCCTCGATCTACTGCCGGCGTACAACGGGGTACGCATCGTGGACAAGACACAGGTTCCATGCCAGGAACGGCTAGAGCTGGATGCCTGCCTGACGGGGTGCGGGGCCTTCACGGGGGACTCGTACTACGCGGAAGAGTTCCCCCACACAGTCCTGCAGGCGGCACACAGCATAGCTCACTTAGAGCTACTCAACGTTATAGTGGCAGTCAAACTCTGGGGACGGCGATGGAGGGGACACTCGCTGCAGATCAAAAGCGACAATATGAATGCCTGCTTGGCAGTGCAGTCAGGTAGGTCGCGGGACCCGTACATACAGCATTGCGTGAGGGAACTCTTCATTTTGACAGTGACATATGACATTGATCTGCGGATCATGCACTGGCCAGGCAAACAGCTGGTCAGGGCGGATGCACTCTCTCGCATGCATATGGATGAGAGGTGCAGGAGGTGGGTGACAGCAGATAAACAATTGAGCAGGGCAAGCAGGGTGAGAGTGCCTAGCGAGATGTTCAGGTTGGACAGTAGAGTGTGAGAAGTGAGGGGGAGAGAGAGGGGAGTGAACTTGTGTGGTACTAATGCTGTTTTTCCTTTTTTCTATCTATTGCAGGCCCCGCGGGACTGCTCAGGAGAGCGAGACAGAGAACACGGGAGGCGTTCCGACCGGGGACCAGGGCGAATGATCGCTCACATGTGCTGCTTTATGCAGCGTTCACGCAGGCCTTTGAATTAAGGGATTTTCCGGCAACCCCTAACAGTTTGCTGGCGTTCGCCGAATTTATGTTGCAGTCGGTGACAGCACCCAAGTCAGTGCTCAATGCACTGGCTTCGATTAAACACTTCCACTTGGACAGGGAATTCTCGGTGGTTGCGTTTGATGCCCGTTCACTACGGCTTTGGCGCAGAGCACTGCCGCTCACTTGCCGGCACGTGCCGGTACAGGCGCCACCACTAGACTTGGCTTTGTTGTGCCAGCTTTGCCAATTAAGCTTGCGGTTGGGGCCCGGTGGAGGGGTCTTCGCTGCCCTGCTTTCTTTTCAGTACGCGTCCATGGCCAGACTTTCGTCTTTGCTGCCACAGTCAACCCAGGTTTATGATACCACCAGACTGCCGACGTTTGAGGACGTTGAGCTCAGGGGTGGTCAGTGGCATTTACGCATCAAGTGGGCGAAGGCCCATCAGGATGCAGCGAGCGGGTTCTGGGTACCTTTGTTACCCAGACCAGGGCTCACGGCCTGTCCCGTTGCCCGCTGGGGCGATCTCCTCAGATTGCGCGGGAGTAGGACCGAGGGGGCACCACTTTTCTGGGTACCGGGGAGGGTCACAGGGGGGACACTCACGCATAGCCCACTGACTATTTCAGTGGCCAGAGGCTGGTTGAAAATACTGTTGACCAGACTAGGCAGAGGGGAGGAGGGCTTCTCCTTCCACTCTCTCAGAAGGGGGGCCTGCACGAGTGCGTTCAGGGAGGGAGCCAGCGAGGGAGACCTGCGGGCCCTGGGGGGATGGCGCAGCGATGCGGTGAGGTGCTATTTCCCGGCAGAGGAGAGCAGGTGCAGAGCTGCGAGAGCGCTGGCGAACTCTTCTTTTTCTTAACCAACAGATAACAGTTTGCCCAGGGAACGAGTTTGCCGCAGGTGAACAACTTGCTTGGTTCGGTGACGGAGGTGGAGCTGGGTTGCAGATGTAAGGTGGTGCTCTGATACGGAAGGATGGGGTTAACAGGTCTCTTGCAATTAGGGGACAAGAGATACATTGTTGCGAGGGCTTGTTACATTGTAGCGAGCATGGTTGCTCGGGTATGTGGGGGCGAACACGCGACACAAGGTTTTGCAAGTCGGATACATTGTGGCAGTCGGCGAGCATAGCGCTGCCGGGTTATGAAATATTTGTCAGGTTGTGTTATGCGATCGTACGCAGACAGGGGTAGAAGTGAGGCAGGTTCTTGTTACTTTGTTACAATAAATAATACTAGCATAATGGATACATTGTATCAATCTGTATTTGCTGTTGACGGTCCGAGACAGGACGTAGCGAACAAACTTTATTTGTCTTCGAGTCACAGACTTAGTCAGTCATGGTTGTGTTATTGGTTACCAGAAAACTGTTCGAGTTACTGAATAAATGTTTTTTCCTGCATTTCTCTTGTCTTGGTCGTTTGTGCCCCCCTTTACTAATGTGTTGCGAATGTACTGCATTCGCTGGCATTGGGGGGGGGGGGCCCGAGCGACCACTTGCCACTTGGGCCGACACGAGCGAGAGAAGTGCGAGGCCTGGAGGGCCAATCAGATCAGAGAGATCTGGGTGGAGGGGCGGGGTTCGACCTGACAGACAGGGCCGGCGGCAGACACCCAGTCACAGACACACGCGCACGTGGCCTCCAGCCAATCGACTGGGGGTTACTCCACGCTGTCTATTTCATTCCAACAGCAGCAATTAGTCTGCGGTTTTTCGATAATTGACTGGACGTGCCAGGAGGACTCTGCTCACAGGTACCGGACTGTACTCTTAGTTGCCGAGCAGAGTCACTCAGATACACTTTAAGCAGCCACGGCAATTGATTTCCCGCCCACCCACCCCTTTGTTGTTTTATTGTTGCTACAGAGAGCAGAATTGGTGCTCGCAGGTGAACAACTTGCTTGGTTCGGTGACGGAGGTGGAGCTGGGTTGCAGATGTAAGGTGGTGCTCTGATACGGAAGGATGGGGTTAACAGGTCTCTTGCAATTAGGGGACAAGAGATACATTGTTGCGAGGGCTTGTTACATTGTAGCGAGCATGGTTGCTCGGGTATGTGGGGGCGAACACGCGACACAAGGTTTTGCAAGTCGGATACATTGTGGCAGTCGGCGAGCATAGCGCTGCCGGGTTATGAAATATTTGTCAGGTTGTGTTATGCGATCGTACGCAGACAGGGGTAGAAGTGAGGCAGGTTCTTGTTACTTTGTTACAATAAATAATACTAGCATAATGGATACATTGTATCAATCTGTATTTGCTGTTGACGGTCCGAGACAGGACGTAGCGAACAAACTTTATTTGTCTTCGAGTCACAGACTTAGTCAGTCATGGTTGTGTTATTGGTTACCAGAAAACTGTTCGAGTTACTGAATAAATGTTTTTTCCTGCATTTCTCTTGTCTTGGTCGTTTGTGCCCCCCTTTACTAATGTTACTGAATTTGATGTTTAGAGTCGTCAGACGGCATGTGCACTATAGGTGCAAAGGTGTTATTAAGTAAAGCGTATCCTCGGGTCGTCGTAACCTGCCGCCTGACGAGGCTATCCAAGACGATATCAGTTTGAGGGAGTTCCTATCTCTGCCATCTATTCCACTCAGCTTGACGGCCCAGCAGCTTATCTTAATTATATGGCATTCTTTAAAAAGAGCGAATACCAAAACAGCAAGTGAAACCAAGGAAAAGGGGACGCGGGGACTCCAAGGTATCAGACCTACGGATGTCATTCATGCTGAAATATCATTTTAGTCTAATGGTGAAAGAAGGACTTGATATTAGGGACTAGATCCATGTTTTATTGGACCCCATAGCGGATCAATCATCTTTATCTTGAGAAATGTATTAATTGGTTGAGATTGAAGTAAGGTTTTAACAATTTTTTGCTGTAAATGGACTTGCAATATAATTGAGGTGTTTTTTAGTGGTCCATGGTTATAATTAAATTGGCCTTTTCTAGTCATAACATTGACGCTTCTGAAATGTGATGTTGAGAGACAGAAGAAAAGAAGTGCTTGTGCAGAGAACTATACATAACATTATGGGGATTGCTTCTGTACGGGTTGTTTGTGGGGGCTGTCACAGTAGCCACATGATCTTAGACATTGCACAAACACTGCACACTGTCTCACTACAAAGGGTACTATGTTCAGATTTGGCTCACACACATACGCCCATACATACACACACATACTTACATACATACACACGCATACATACATACAAACATACACATACATACACACACACACACACACACACACACACACACACACACACACACAGATACATACATACACACACACATAGATAGATAGATACATACACACACACACACACATCGATACATACACACACAGATACATACATACATACATACATACACACACATAGATACATACACATAGATACATACATACATACATACATACGCACACATAGATACATACATACAAACGGGCCACATGCTGGTGGTATTATAGTGAGATTGCCTTGCGGCGCAGCCAAGTTGGTCATGGGTATGTGTAATCAATGATCTCGACCATGCAGCCGGGATTGCCGGGCAACTGCCCGACCAGTCGATGGCAGGGGCTGCTGTACTGGCCGACTAGTAAAGGAATTAAATATCTCTACTGCACACAAGCACCCGCTCCAATTCCTCCACGCATCCCCCACCCTCAAGTAGGCCGGCTTATCAAATCTGTTTAAAAGATAAGTACAGGCCGATTTAAAACGGCATGTAAGAATACATTCTACCGGAGCCCAGTCAATCAGACTTCAAACCGTTGTCAGTTAACGTGCATCAGTGAGATGTCTGCGGTAGATCTTTGGCATTTGGAAGAATATGCTATTTTTGTCGCCGATAATTACCAGTAGCGCGCAGCTCCCCGCATCCCCATGGCAGTCCACTAACTGCCCAGGCCTAGTAATCAGTTGCAGTAAATGGAATTGCTCAATGCCATTCGGCTAAGCTTTATGTTGTTAGACGACTGTATATTATCAATCCTGCCTCCCCTCTCATCCATGCAGGGCAAGAGAAATAGTAGGAAGGGCATTATCTGGAGTTAGATCTGGAATTTCGTTTTTCCTCTCCTCTTTCTGCCATCTTTCCTGACAAGCCAGCTAAACTGGCGCAGAAAACCGGAGTTCCTTAAGTGAACCAGCGCCTAACCCCAGCGCCTAACTCTCGCAAATGTCTCTTTGAGTTGTGACAAACTTATTTTCCATTGTTTGTTTGCACGTGTTTCTTTGTTTGCTTGTGTGTGTAATTATTGATTGCGCATCTCGCACACGGAGTAGTAATTTACAGGAATATGTCGATATAATCGACAAGCCAATGCTTTAATCGTCCAAGATATGATACGCTTTTTTCCAATTTGAATTGCAATTTGTTGTGAACTTAGTGCATTCTTGCTCTACGACCATCTATGCGTAATCATGTTTACCACAAACCATTGACTACTAAACTGTTCTGACTACTAAAAATTGCTCTGTATCTTCGGCACTTGGCGACTCTCAAGTCTCATGTTACGATAACCGAACATCAACATCTCGTTTTCGTGACAGCAAAACGAGTTCACTCATCTATAACAATATCTGGACATGCTGTATTTATATGAACTGTCAAGTATATTGTTACAAGCAAGGAACCTCAAAATCTCTCCGTTGCTAGAGCGAAATGAGAAGACTGATTCATTGTACTCTTTACTCAGACTGTCAGGTCTCGTGTTAACGAGAAACGGATATCAAAATCTCGTCATTGCGAGAACAAAATGACCAGACTGAGCGCATCCTTAACTCAATGCTACTGCAAATGGTACTAGACTGTTCTCTCTCATCTTACGATAAATGGATATATAAAATCCCGTCTTTACGAGGGCAAAACAGCGAGACTGATACATTGCGGCCTTTATTCAATCGAAGCCGACTGTCAAGTCTCGCGTTACAATTAACGACAATGGTAACCACTGTTATCACGACAACGTAACGCTCTGACGGCGGCGGGGAAATCCACGTGCCTAAGTAAACCATTTAATAGTACCTGTCTATTCTAAAACCATTAGGAATCTCTGTACATGTGTAAACAGGCTGTGCGGACTTATCCATACATATATTCTTGGCAATGAAGTGATATAGGTTTTAGCAATTTTGATTCATGTGTGACTTTCAGGCTTGTATGTGTATTGATAAATATGGATATATACTCTAGTATTCTAAGAATTAGATTCCAAAGAGTTGTCTCGGTTGCAAATTTGCTTAGTTTCTGGGGTGATTGGTGGAAGGCAACACACTGTGGTACATGGTCTGACAGCCTTGACAATAACTCATCATACACGTATTTAGCACGGCTTCAAAACCGCTGAAGAAGGATTGATAACGGCAACATCCTTTTCAATTAATATCCTTACTTAAAGATGGCTTTGCTTTCAAAGCAGTTCATGTTCTTTAGATCTTGTATCAATGGGTTAACCTATGAAGCCACGCTCTGGTTATAGCACTATCACACTCACCACAGTGCAGGTATAAACTAGGGCTTCCCATTAATACTATGCCAACGTTCTACAGCTCCACGTGCGTGCGTAAAGGTGAGAACAAATGACCAGCTTACGCACACACTAAATACCTGCCAACCACTACAACAACCATCAGATCTTCTGGGTATTAACTCGTGTATTACTCGGCGCATTTTCTCGCAGGTCCGGCAAAGATAAATGCCTCGGCTAAATCTCTACAAGCCATACTTATCCTCCAACGCCGTTATTTGCTGCTATAATTCAATTGCTGGATGATTTAGGTAGAATAACGGTATCTGAGGCATCTCACTCCAGCCTGGCGCTATTAATTCAGGCAGCCAATAGTATCTGTCTCGCCCAGATCTCGCTCTACTTCTCACGCTTCGTCGGCCACTCCCAAATCTCGTTAACGCGTGTACGAGATTACCTTTTTTGCATGGATAAATCGCATCCGGTGCTATCTTACAGAATGGCGGCAATTCCTTAAGCAGTTACACGGCGCAGATTACTCCTTCTAAATACAGCAATTCTTCCGCCTCCGATGCTCCACGACGACGATGACGACGAGCAGACTCTAACTGGGGCCAGTGGCAGTGCTGCTTAATTTGTATTGTATTTCTCGTAAGTCGTCTGAGCTCGAGGATTTACCCAAGGAAACGCCTTGGACTAGAAAGCAATTAAATTCTCCCCCATCTCTCGGTGAAACAAGCCTCGATCTGTAGCTGTTTGAAAGATGAATGGGAGAGTTTGTCTGTGGTATCTGAGGCCGTAAAGGCTTTTATCTAATGCCACGTTTTTACGTACTGTTTGTAGTTAATGATATATGTACAGAGTGCGCAGAGTGCATTCATACGCGTGTGAAAGGCGTCTTCTTTGAAAGGATCATGCCAAATAGTTCCCTGTGATGTAAAACACATTTGCCTTACCTGTTAGTACGCACTACCTATATAGAAATAGCATTTACTCTTCCGGATGTTATCATTGGCAGGTGTTTCAATAATTTCTTTAGAAAATGTATGCAAATTTAGCATCTAGGTCCTGTAACTCATCTTTAAACCTTTCCCATTTTTCAAACACCAACAGGGATTTGGCAGCTTTTTGTTTTTCCTTTTGAAACGGAAATACAGGTATTTCAATGCGTATTTAATATAACAAGTATCCGTCGGTCAACGTACGCGCGAGATTAATTGTGTGTAGATGTTAACGGGGTTTACAGTGCATTGTGGAAATCTACTTTTTATTGCCAAGTCAACTTACTGTACAAGATAAACGGGCATAGAAGACATGTCCTTAATTCTATCTTGCCGCTGTTCAAGAATTTTGATTTAGAGTACTTTTTATAAAGAAGCCGACCTAGCATGTGTTACATGTATGGCCGTACAGTAGAAGCTAGAAGGCCAATCATTGTAAGCATATTGCGTCAACAGATCGTCAAACAATGTCCTTTAAAACTGAATTACCAGTACAACCTGATGTTAGCATTCTATTGAGAGGTGGACTTTAAGTGCGTGACAAGAGGGGATCTATAGTCCACGCACAAGAATTACAAGAAGGGCTCTCATACCGCTTCAGCAAATCGTGTAACTGTTTCATATAATTGAATTTAAAGTGTTCCACAATACTTTACTGGTTGCATTACTTATATCGAAGAGTCGATCTAGAATGTAGTACGTACATGACGGGCCAACCTAGTGCGCATTTCTTATAAGAGCGCACAGACTAGAAGCAAGATGGGCAATCAATGGGGTTATATCGGTTCTGCAGATCTTGTCACAGTCGTCCTGATGTGACCGCACTTGTAGGCACTAACTCACTCTACTGGAAATATCTCTGACGGATGAGGCAGCAATTGAATTGCACTGATAGGTCACGCAGGTTTGTTCACCTCTCTTATAAAACGGTATCAATCTCCTGGGGTACGCTCTAAATTTAATTCAAAATCTGACGTTCAGAAAAACAGCGTCTCATGCAGCAAGACTCCATCCTCGATATCTGTCTGTATATATATATATATATATATATATATATATATATATATATACTAGTATATATATATATATATATATATATATATATATATATATATATATATATATATATATATATATATATATATATATATATAACATGTCTTTAGTTTAATTAAATGCAGTTTTGTCTCAATCTATAACTCCCTAATGCTGCAGTATTTTTAATCTTTCGTAATACCATGAAGAGCCACTGATCGTAAAAGCTTTTATTCCCAAATTATATCTGGCTAATGGGCAAATGGAGGGTATGCTAGATTGAGATTAAATGGCACCCTGGTGTTATTACCTATAAGTAATTGAAAAGAAATCTTTATAGCGAAATCTTTCGTTTCAACTTCATGAAGGCCAGGACATAATGCAATTCTAGCAATAGCTTGGAGGCTGCCCTCCCCCGTGGCAGCGCTGTCTATTGTATTGCAAACCCACTGCTAGTTGACTCTTGCCATTGTCAAATGGTCCAGCTCTAATCCTGGTCGTTGCACGTGGGAAATCTGCAAATGCCGTGGAGTGTGTCGGTAGTTTCCCACGGTACTCTCCAATAGCAACATTAACTATTAACAAATTGCAAGATCTAGTCCGGAATAGCAGGAAAAAGACGTTAAACAGAATTCCAAGACCATTCTGAATAACATCAACTGGGTATCGGTATCTGTTATGTATCATAGCCTTTTGCTCAAAATCGATATCGATATGTGTTCAGTTTTCCATATCGAACATATCAAAAGTTTGAATTTAACATATGACATATACTTTAGAACATCAATCATTATCAGATGACATATATCATCGTACCATCACAATGGTGCAGTTGCCGGCCGTCACCAGCACCATCCCGAGAATAACCTGAAGCTATTCGCATTAATTGTACTTGCACATCTGTTCCATCTGCAAGTTTTTATTTGTGAAGATTTTATGCGGATTTCATCAATCGTACGTATGCATATTCCGATTTAACAGTAAAAACCCTACAAGTTGAATGGCATAGGCATCGAAAGCGATGTTCCTAAACTCTAAATGTTTGTGCGAATGTATTATTGCCCGTATGTTCATACACACAATTCTCTACAATTAAAACATATACGTATTGCATACAGCACACTACAATATTAAAATGTATGAGGAAATTGAAAACGGGAGGCACAATTCGGTTGTCTTCCAATTCATTTTGTCTGTTGCTCATGGTAACCAGCAAGGATCTAGTTCAGGTGAAATATGTATGCTCCCTCAATTCACTTCCTAGACTTTGAATACTAAATAAACATACGCTCCACTTCAAAACAGTGTAAACCACTGACAGATATTAATATCAATTAGTAGCTAAGCCCCCAGCAGGCCGTGATGAAATGGAACAGTAGTTTAATCCACTTAGCGGCGGTTTCTCCTGGAGGCACGGGGAAGCTGGTGGTAATACCAGGCATTGGCCAGTAGTGCTGGGCGGCGAGCTGTGTGATGAATGGATGCCACAGGAGGCTGGCACTGATGTCCTTTTATGAGAAAATCCTTTTCGCATCTATTCTAGTCACGGTATTGCAAAATAGTCTTTAGGGTATACCGTGTTCTTCTGCAGTTTCCTATTATTTCCTTCAAACCCTATTAAAAGTTTGAAGTACAATTAGCACTACTATGTAACTGCTCATTAATGGTAAAGATAGTTAATGTTATGAAATGAAGTACAATACAGGCATACACCACGTGTACCTAGTTAACTGTAAACAAGTATATTACGTTGTGTGCTATGAACTGTACATGATTAACGATTACAAATAAACAAACAATAACTATTCAAAAATAGTGTTAAGATTATTGAATGTACATGTAGCATGTACATGTAGAAGAGGTTCATTGGACTGCATCAATCAACGTGTCTATCGTACACAATTTCCCAACAGAAAACCAAAAGCTCATTTCGTTGCTTTAAGATATTTATAAAACGAGGAAGCTTGATTTTCATAGTACAAATTGGTCAGTTGACCTTTTATGTCATATTGTGCAAAATTACTTCACTTTGCTATTTCAGTAATCTCTTTAACAAGTCATTGCAACACATTGCACTTGCTTGTATTGAATAAACCCCACAATCGTGTTTTATCAGCAACACGCCATTACATATTATCGTCCTCGCCTCCGCTTTAGACCAGCATCCTATTCTAGAGTATGCTCCCCGCCTCCAGGACATGGTTTTGTTCTACCTTTTCCTGCGTGTAATCAAATGAGCTTTATCACCAATCCCGGAGTGACAGCTTCTCTGACAGTCAATCCCCTTGTCGATCAGTGCGTCCTTCCATTGACTGCTCCTTTCTCTATGACTGTTGTTTTCTGCTGCCAGCTGTGTCTGAGGAAAGCATTTGCCTATTGACCTGGACACCCGCCGTGTCACTCCTGGTTTGTATCACTCTCTACGCCACCTTCCAAACCACCTGGTAGTGAGATAGCATATCATTTTACGTTACACTTTCCTACCTCTATAAAGGTATTCTATTGATGTCAGCATTCATCCTGCACAGTGGACTGTGGAAATAGAACATATCAGAGCATGCCAGCAACAGGTGACAAAGTTGTCACGGCATTCATGCTTATCATGAAAGTATTATATAGACAGTTTTCAAAATTCTCTGCTAAGCAGATGTTTTTGTCTCTCAATGAAATTTTATTTCAAAAGTTTTAAGTGTACAATGCAAAAAACAGTTATAACTATGGAGCATGAAATAACACATCACTTAATCAGTAGTTGCAAGTTCCCAAGCTTGTAACCTCACCTCACTCTTAATCAAATAATACTATTCTCACTACAAAATACCCTCTTTTCTATGACCTTTTTGAGTAAAATCAGTTCTCTTATCACTTAATTAAAATAATTCTATTGATATGAAAGGTATATGAAAGTTCGTTACGTCACATTAAAACATCTTTCGTGGCCATGCTTATTGTGTTGGTAGTCGGTGTAAAACAGCAATACAAACTGCATGTATATGAATAGGGTAATGTATAGAAGGGATTGGTTATTTGTAGTTGTCACCTGAACTATTAGTTGGAATTGAAGGCAAAGATATGAATGAATACTCAAGATCCATTTGGTACGTAATGGACATGTATACGTAGGTTATTGGGGTAAGAAGATGCATGGCCATGCTGACATATAGTATGTAGCATATACACACATATCTGATCCAAAAAGAGACCCTATGCTACGACATTGTCATGCTTAAATCAGCTTATCGTACATATGAGGGCCCTCAAAATCAAACACTGCTGTGAAACTTTGCTTTGATACCTATTTATATGGAGACAACTTTAGTGTATAAGATAACTTAAACCCTGTCATCACTAGCCTTTCAATTTCCCCAAAGGGTTACTTTATCGAGTTAATACGACCCCGGTGTTTAGGACCCACCCACTTGCTTTGTCTTTCCTTTCTGTTGTATATTTCAGACATATCATTGTTAGGCTTTTTAGGCATGTCAGTAATGGACATTTATTTCAGGCGTTGGTATAGTTGACTATGTGGCCTTTAAAAAGTCTTAACTTATCAGGAAAATATCAAATTTACTCCTCCAAAACTGTTTGAAATTAAAACTTACACCGTATACATTTTCTCTCTATGTTAATATAAAAAAGATATGGATCGTTAATTCTATCATAATATGAGAAACTATACCCTAGGATTAAGAAAGAAATTGTAGGAGATACTGTATTTCTTAAATGTTCATGTTTATCCCCACTGCACAGTACCTGAGTGCGAATCCTGGAATGAAGGACCTTTGCATAGTCGGGGTTTGACCATTAGCACAACTAACAATTAGCTATACATTACTGTTGAAAAAATCTCGAATTCCAAGTGAATATCTTCAAAGGGATTTATAACTATTACAGTTTTCTCATAGTATACTCAAACAGATGGAGAGAGGTAAAGTTACTTTTGAAATCCATCACTGTATAAGAGAATCTGTTTCGTATCTAGAAAGAATATGCCAGCTATCCCATGTGTGTTCCGTTGTTTTCGGCCTGCTGTGCCAGATATCATAGTTGTCTTCAGTAGCTTCAGACCTGTGACATTAATAGATATCCTGAGCGTTGATTCATAGCCTCGTGTAATTGCCTGCAACATTGATGTACTCCCGGACGCTAAAGTTCAACCTCCTGCAGCGACGCCCAGACAGAAGACGTTACAGGAACACATTTACTACAGTCAGCCCGATGTGTTCGAGATGGCAAAGGTTTTGAGGCAATTGCTGGCGAAATTGCTTCATTTGTTTTGGCTTGATTGGACAGATTTAATGACCATCTATTTGTCATCGTTTGGTTGCAAACAGAAACGATTTGTTTTTCTGTGGCTGCTATGACTCCACTTGGTTCAAGGAACTCATTGGTATTCCTCGCCTTGGAGAAGATTTGCTAGGAGTGGATCCCATTTCTCTGTTCTTTTATTCTACTGGATGATTATCACTCAACAAATGGTTCAAAAACTGTTGTCATTTCTTGGCAAGGAAGATATTAACAGGGGTAGTAAAACTATTGCTTTGTATATGCTTCGATATTGAAGAAAGACATTCACTCAACATTTGGTTAAAAGAACTGATACTAGTTCTTGGCAAACAGAAAATATGCAATTGCTGTTACTGTTAGTGTTTCTAACTGTACAGGAAAAGATTATGAATCAACATTTGGTCCAGAAAGGTAGTTTTTTGCTCGCTAGCAGAAACTATACAGCGGCGTGGAATCTATTATTCTCTGTTGGTTGAGCGCTGTTGTGAAACAGTGAATCAACATTTGGTTCAGGGAACTAACTAACATTTCCTGACTAGACGAATATCAATAAGGGAAAGTAAACTATCTGTTTGCATGCGTTTGCATATCTCTGGTGAAATACTGTGAATAAACGTTTGTCTAGGGGGGATTTTACAGGGATCAAAAACAGTGTGTTTTATGTTTTCTACTGGTAGTAGACACTGACTAACCTTATGGTTCGATGGTCGATTTTGTCATTTTATTTGGCAAAAGCTACTATGGAGTCGAAACTACTTTTTGTGTGTAATCAGAGGTTGCTAGACGTTGACCCAGATTTTTTTCCAAGAAGCTGTTTTATATTTGTTAGCTAGGACATTCGTCAGGATTTAGAAACAATTTGTTTATGTTTGCTATTTAAAAATCTCCCTCTCAGTATAAGGCTCAAGAGATATTTTATATCTCTTAGCAAGGAGAGGATTTTGCAGGAATTAGGAACTATTTGGTTGTGTTTGTACATAAAGCTGTGACTGGGGAGTCTGTTCTGGAAACTGCTCTGGCATGGGGAAGTAGTAACAGGTTGTGGAACAGAATTAGGATATTTCATGTAAATTTGTAAAAGGTCCCTATCTGTTCTTATTTGCAACAGTTTGAGAAAGACTGTGGCTCAGTATGTGGTTCTGGGAACTGTTCCATATATTTTGGCTAAGTTCTGGCCATAATGGAAGTTATTTTTTGTGACTGTAGCCTGAGTGGGTCCTGTCTCAGCATTTGGATTCCTGAATTTCTTCAGCACGTACATGTAGTGCTACGTCACGTGGTTTCGTGATGAAGTTATGAAAACCTATCATCCTCCTTCGGGTATATACTACGTGGTACGGAACCTCCCATGTGCCACGCCTTTTTATGTTAGTTTCCAAGTGAAACATGCGTGTAGAACGCACGGGAACCATAAGTAGAACGGAGATTAGTCTTTTACGAGGGAAATCAAATTGTAAACCAAAAACATGGTAAATTTGGAGCAAATTTCATGAAGATTGCCCGCCTATTTTCATCTGGAGAAGACACATGTTCAAAAGTTTCAAAAACAAATTATCTAGTAAGGTAACATTTGACAAACATGTTTTACAAGGTTATATCAAACTCAACGCGAATTATGAATAACGTCCAGTCATATGATTATCATATATCGTTTATATACAATATCTTCACATTTGTTATTGTGTGTCAAACCACAAGAAACTTCTTGCTGGGAATACAACAGACCACAGTTCAACAGCGGCCCAGAATCCCATTACAGGTGCTACTGACTCTCAGAGCATATGAAATATGCTCAGTCCCTAGGACGCACAGAGGGCAGTCTGCTAGGAAGATTGGAGTGGGTCCCAATAGAAATGGGGCCATTCACTCTAATCTTCTACAAATAAGCACCACCACTCCAGTCAAAACATCAGGACTGACTGTGGGATGCCTGAACATCCAGTCTGCCAGGAATAAAACAGACATCATCAGAGACATTGTCATTAATCATGACATAGACATTCTTTCGTTAACTGAGACCTGGCTCACCACAAAAGATAAGGATGATTTCCACGTCAAAGGACTATCGTTACCTGGGTATGAACTCAAACATACACCAAGACGTGGAAATCAAGGATATGGAGGGGTTGGTGTCCTACACAAGGCTTCAATCAAAGTCATCAAAACAGATGTTTACAAGTCAGACAGCTTTGAAAACATGCAGATCAAGTTTAACACAGGATCACGCTGCCTTGATTTAATTACCTTGTATAGGCCACCACCCAACCAAAAGAATAAGTTCACCACTGGTCAGTTCTTCGAGGAGTTCTCTTCATTTCTCCAGGACAAAGTCACTTGCTCAGGTGACTTATTGATGGTTGGTGATCTAAATTTCCATCTTGATAAAAAGACTGACAACACCACCCACAAATTCACTGATATGCTGGGGTCACTGGGTATCGAACAACACGTCAATAAACCCACTCACATGTCTGGACATATATTGGATGTTATCATGTGTCGAGACACAGATAATCTTGTACAAGAGGTCCAGGTGGGTGATATGATAACAGACCACCATCTACTGTTATGCAACGTCCATCACCCCAAGCCACACCTTCAGAAGACAAAAATAATAACAAGGGCCTTTCGCTCCATTAACCTGCCCAGTTTTAGAACAGACATTTCACAAGGACTGGGGGATCCTGATGACAACCTCTCTGTCACTGATCTCATGGACATATATGATACACAACTAACCAATGTGCTGAATAAGCATGCACCACCCAAGGAAAAGTCTATTGTAATAAGACCACAACAGCCTTGGTTCTCAGATGATCTCCATCGAGCAAAATCTGAGAAAAGAAAAGCTGAAAGGCTGTGGAGGAGAACTGGCCTGACAGTTCATCGTGAAATCTTCAAGGAAGAAAGAGACAAATACAACAAGCTCCTTGAAAGTAGCAAAGTGTCATATTACAATCAGAGGATTATTGATTGTGGGCAGGATTCAAAAGCGATGTCCCAGACAATGAATGAACTCCTCTTCAGGCAGAAAGTGTCAAAACTCCCAGAACACAGCTCTGCAGAAGAACTTGCAAATAGGTTCTCATGCTTTTTCAAGGAAAAGATTGATAAAATCAGGGATAACCTCCCTGACTGCTCTGACATCAACCTGGAAATAGCACAGTCACCACCTGTTTCCACTCTGAATGTTCTGCGGAATACTACAGAGGAGGAAGTATGGAAGATAATCTGCAAGTCTCCTGCGAAAAGCTGCATGCTTGATCCAATCCCAACTTGGCTCATCAAAGAAAGTAGAAGCGAATTACTTCCAGTAATGACTAACATCATAAATTCTTCTCTCAGATCTAGCCAGGTACCGAAATCCATGAAGTCGGCTATAGTAACACCGTTACTTAAGAAATCTACCCTAGATCCAGATATTCTAAAGAACTACCGTCCTGTCAGTAACCTTTCTTACATCTCAAAACTGTTGGAGAGGGTGGTGGCGGGGCGACTCACTGACTACATGACTGAGAACAACTTGCATGAACATTTACAATCTGCTTACAAGCCTGGTCACAGCACTGAGACTGCCCTAGTGAAAGTACAGAATGACATTCTAACCAGCATTGACCAGCATGGAGTAGTTATACTGGTCATGTTAGATCTGAGTGCGGCGTTCGACACCATCGACCATGATATTCTATTCAACAGAATGGAAAATACATTAGGTATTACGGGTCAAGCACTTGCTTGGTTTAAGTCTTACCTGTCAGGACGCACACTCCGCATCAAGATTGACAAGTCATTCTCTGAGTTACAGGACATTCTGTGGTCCGTACCACAGGGATCAGTGTTAGGACCGTTGTTGTTCCTGATCTACCTCCTACCCCTTGGAAAACTCATCAGAAAGCATGGTTTAGAGCTTCACATATATGCAGACGACACACAGCTCTATCTGGCAATAAAACCTATCACTCAACAAGCTGTGGACATAGGAGTTGCTAGGCTGGAGGGCTGCCTCACTGACATATATACATGGATGTCACAGAACAAGCTAAAACTGAATGCAGACAAAACGGAAGTCCTAGTGCTAGGTACCCCTAAGCAGCGAGCCAAAATATCTGTGCCTAGCATCTCCGTAAATGGTGAGATTGTTAAGATTCTCAATATACCTATCGGCAATCTGGGCTCTGTTTTTGATCCAAGCATGAATATGGCCGCACATGTGTCAAAGGCAGTCAAATCTGCAAACTATCACCTTCGAAACATTGGAAGGATCAGAAAATACTTGACTGCAGAATCAACTAAAGGTGCTGTCATATCCCTGGTAACCTCAAGATTCGACTACTGCAATGGACTTCTCTGTGGAATACCTGAAGAGCTAATATGTAAGCTCCAGAGAGTACAAAATAATGCCGCCAGGGTGATCACACTCACAAAGAAGTATGACCATATCACTCCAGTACTAAAGGAACTTCACTGGTTACCAGTCAGGAAGAGAATTGAATTCAAGATTCTTCTCCTGGCGTACAAGTGTTTGCATGGAACTGCACCCTCTTACCTGAGGGAAATGCTGAAAGAGTATGTCCCACCACGGACACTGAGATCAACATCCAAGAACTTACTCTGCGAGCCGAGAACCAACATGAAAACCTACGGTGACAGATCATTTAGTGCCTGTGCCCCAAAACTATGGAATCAGCTCCCAAATAATATTCGGGCAGCTGGGAGTGTGGCAATCTTCAAACGACAATTGAAAACACATCTGTTCAAAGATGTATTTATCAAATAACTATGTGGATATCAACATCTATCCTCTGACAATGAATGTAATGCGCCTTTGAGCATGTTTATATGGAAAGGGCGCAATATCAAATGACAATATTATTATTATTATATTACGCCCCAGATGGCAATGGGATAGTTGGTGTACATGTAATATAAAAACGCTACTCAATTACAATACTATACATTGAATATATCTTAACATGCCTTGCACTCGGATGATTTGATTCAACCAATTCTGGGGAGTACAGATTCTGTTATTTCTGCTAATCATATAAAAATAATAGTGTGCCTGAGTATTCAAATGCTTTAAACCGTCGTTTGTGGAAACAATAGGATCTATAAAGATGTATGCTTCCACAGGGGGCGTTTGGACATACACGTACACCCTTGAAAATGATAAAGGCACACTTTCATGAGAGCATACAGTTGACATTGCGATGGCTCTGATATCAGGCCATAAACATAATCCTACTTTTTAAGAAATGACGTCTACTTTTTAAACCAAAAGTATCTATTATATTCAAATATCTAGTTCGTTTCAAAGTTTGGAGGATGATATGAAACATGTATTTTTCTTATGATAAAATACGCAGTAGTAGACATATTTTTATGCCATCTTTAATTTAGCGTTGATGGGCATTCGCCAAAAAACGCCAAATTAAAAACCACGCAAAATTAACCAGTTATACAGTATGTAACTCGCGAGTTCAGGTGAGAACTCCTCACGGGTTGCTCTGCCTGACATAGGGTATATTGAGGGCTCCTTGCGTCCGTGAAAATGGTTGAGATATTATACTTCTTTTTCATTATGTATTCATTAAAGTTGAAAAGTGAATGGGGAGGGGGTTATGGTTAATCTGAGGGTCATAAGCTACTAGTTGTGTAAAGCGATGGTTAAAATCCAAGTATCACGTATTCTCGGCTTCATTTCTTGAACATGTTAGAACTCATTTTCTCTCACCAGGAAAAAATACAGCAGGTTTTTTCCAATAATGTGAAAGAGAGGAACTGCTACCCATACTGGCTTCAAGGCTAGCAGCTGCTGCTGCTGAAAACACAAACTCCTTTTTTTCCTTTGTTGCCTTCATAATGCAAGTTGACTATGACGTCCAACTGCGACTAGTCTGAGTAAGAATGTTTTGCTTATGTCCACTGCAAAGACCTTGAACATTGAACTTATGGTGCTTATCGTAACTCAAAATTCATCTGGGGGAAAGGATGATATATTAGTTATCTGGCTTCTCGTACAAATATGGCCGTATCCCATTTTCACAAGAAGGATAACTAAATGTATATGTGTACGGTTAGGGCAAAACTTTGGTAAACTGACACAGGTGCGCAATTCTATCCTTTTGCTGCGGGTCTGCACTTCTAATTTGGGTAAGAGATAAATACAAGCAAAAACCTAAGGCTATGACGTACCTGTGGAATGCGGAAGAGCTTTAGAAGATTGGCCACCTGGATTGAGGTCACACTTGACGCAGCCGCAACCACACCCGAGATCACTTCCGGTTCAGATCCATCCTTACATTTATACTCCGTACCGCCAATGTTGCTGATCGAACCTGAAAACAACAATAGATATTTATAAGATAAATGCCACAAACATTTACTAGAATATTCGTTTGTTAAGGTTCTTTGCTCATTTGAAGCTTCACTCTATTGAAATATAACGTTTTATGGGACGCCATAATTGAACACATTGAGAGTGATACTAACGGATAATGCTGTCAAGCGGCAGGATGCGTTATCAAGTAACCAGGAGTTATAGTAGGGGAGGAACGGGGGGCTTACGAGCACCCTCATGATACATTTTTTTAAATCACATTTTTGGAATCCTGAGGTGCTGAATTTTACTATTTTTTTTGTTCCCCGCGCCAACTCGTGTCCATTGGGCTTGCTTTTTTGGCCATCTTGGCAGCCATATTGAATTTCCCTTAGACAGCAAAAATAGAGGAAAAATAGGGGTAGGGGTAACCATTTTGATCATAACTTCAGTTATATTGGTATATTCTCAACAAATGAGGTTTCAAAATTTGAAATATTCCATTCCAAAAATTTTAAAACCAGTCACGTTCTGATTGGTCAATTATGAAAGGTCATTTAGGGTCAAATTAGGTCAAAAAGGTCACAAAGGTGAAAATCTGCTTTTCATTTTATTTTCATAAACTAATATTTTTTTTTGTAAAAAATCAGGTTGATGATTATTTCAACATCATAACCTTTTTAAGCAAGATTATAAACACACATCCATAATTAGTAGTCCAAAGAACAGGAAATTACTATTGAAGGGTGTGCAAGTGGTTGAAAGATGACTATACACATTCAAAATCTTGTCAGTTCTGGGCTCAATATAGGAGGGTAGGGGTAACATTAGTCTCCATAACTTTAGTTATATTCAGACAATTGCAACAAATGAGGTATCAAAATGTGTAACTTTTTATTCTTCAAATTTGGAAGTGGAACCCTTTCTGATTGGTCATTTAGAAAGGTCACTTGAAGGTCATTTGAAGGTCAAATAAGGTTAAAAACGTCACAAAGATGAAAATCTGCTTTTTATTCATAATATTTCCATAGACAAAAATTTTCTTAAATCAAGTTGATAATTCGTTCAACATCATAGCATTATCGGACAAGATCATTAACCCACTCACAATTAATATTCCAAAGAAGGGGAAATCACTATTGAAGGGCGTGAGAGTGGTTGAAAGATGACTATGCACATTCAATATCTTGTCAGTTCAGGGCTCAATATAGTAGGGTAGGGATAACATTTTTCACCATAACTTTGGTTATATACAGACAATTGTGCACAAATGAGGTATCAAAATGTGTAAATTTTTATTCTTCAAATTTGGAAGTGGGACCCTTCCTGATTGGTCATTGCAAAATGTCACTTGAAGGTCATTTGAAGGTCAAATGAGGTCAGAAACGTCACAAAGATGAAAATCTGCTTTTTATTCATAATATTTCCATAGGCTAATATTTTTCTTGAATCAAGTTGATAATTCATTCAACATCATAACATTTTTGGGCAAGATCATTAACCCACTCACAATTAGTATTCCAAAGTAAGGGAAATCACTATATTGAAGGGCGTGAGAGTGGTTGAAAGATGACTTTGCACATTCAATATCTTGTCAGTTCTGGGCTCAATATACGAGGGTAGGGATAACACTTTTCACCATAACTTTGGTTATATACAGACAATTGCAACAAATGAGGTATCAAAATGTGTAACTTTTATTCTTCAAATTTGGAAGTGGGACCTTTTCTGATTGGTCATTTAGAAAGGTCACTTGAAGGTCATTTGAAGGTCAAATAAGGTCAAAAACGTCACAAAGATGAAAATCTGCTTTTAAGTCATAATATTTCCATAGGCTAATATTTTTCTTGAATCAAGTTGATAATTTGTTTAACATCATAGCATTTTGGGGCAAGATCATAAACCCACTCAGAATTAGTGTTTTAAAGAAAGGGACATCACTTTTGAATGGCGTGAGAGTGGTTGAAAGATGACTATGCACATTCAATATCTTGTAAGGTCTGGGCTCAATGTTGGAGGGTAGGGATAACATTTTTACCTGTAACGTCAATTATATTTAGACAATTGCAACAAATGAGGTATCAAACTGTGTAACATTTTATTCTCCAACTTTGGAAGTGGGAGCCTTTCTGATTGGTCATTGACAAAGGACAATTGAAGGTCATTTGAAGGTCAAAAATGGCTCAATATAGGAGGCTAGGGATAACATTTTTCACCATAACTTCAGTTATATTCAGACAATTTCAACAAATGAGGTATCGAAATGTGTAACGTTTTATTCTTCAAATTTGGAAGTGGGACCTCTTCCGATTGGTGTTCGAAAAAGGTCATCTAAAGGTTATTTGAAGGTCAAATAAGGTCATAAACCTCATAAAGGTGAAAATATGCTTTTTATCCGTAGACTAATATTTTTTCTTAAATCAAGTTGATTTTTTGTTCAACATCGTAGCATTTTTGGGCAAGATCATTAACCCAATCACAATTAGTATTTCTAAAGGAAGGGATATCACTATTGAAGGGTGTGAGAAATGTTGAAAGATGACTATGCACATTAAATATCTTGTCAGTTCTGGGCTCAATATAGGAGGGTTGGGATAACATTTTCACCATAACTTCAGTTATATTCAGCCAATTGCAACAAATGAGGTATTAAAATGTGTAACATTTTATTCCTCAAATTTGGAAGTACAACCCTTTCTCTTTGGTCATTGACAAAGGTCATTTGAAGGTCAAAAAGAGTCATTAACATCACCAAAGTGGAAATCTGCATTTTATTCATATTTCCATAGACTAATATCTTTCATAAATCAAGTTGATCATTTCTTAAACATATGTATAAGATACCAATGTATCATATGAATATGGTTTGTAAATTTATTGAAAGTAACCTCCATCAATTCAGCCTCGGACCGACAAATGGCCATTTTCCAGCTATGTTGCTGATACATCCACGAGACAAAAAGTGAGGGAAACCCCAGCCTGCCAAATAATGACAGGAAAAACGCAAAATGATAAGATACATTGGTAACACACTCACCAATGTATAATATATATATGGATTTTTAAAGATATTAAATGTAACTCAAGGGAAACCCAAGCCTGCCACGTGACAAAGAGCAAGGGAATACCCCCTTAACACATCATAGATATTCAAATACATGACACCGTGCACTAACACCTGCCAACTAGGCCAGCACCAATATTGTAGGCAAAAACACACCCGAACAAACACCAAATGAAATATTTACCTAACATACTGTAGATCTGGTTAATTTGGCGTGTCCGAATTTACTGATTAAGCCATTTTCTGAATTTGCCGAATCTTGATTTACCTATTGTGGTCATATGTGACCGGTAAATTAAAAACAGAAATAAGCTGTTCTCCCATTGACACTAAAACGGCACCACCAGGAGGACAGAGTGGCACTTCCACTTGGATTTGTTAGGGCATTAGTAACATGATTAAGTGGTATAATGGGCTGGCGGGTCGATTGCAATTAGTACAGATCAGCCAGGAGAGTCACAGGTTGCACAGGTTGGTGTCTGCCCTCATCTCCGCTTTTGACTAGTGGAGTCAACAAACAGTCACTATATATTCAGTATCAATTACAATTTACCCTTGTACCCTAAATCAGAATAAAACAAATACTGGGTATGTCCTAGTGTACCTTCATTAATCTTAAAGAACAAGGCAGATATATAATTTGGCCATTAATGTTAGAAAGTTGAAAGCTGCGTCATTAAATGAGGACCATTAGTCAAAAAGTGTCATACATGTGAATCATGTGGTCATATTTACTATCAACAATAACTGCTTCCTTGTAGTGGCGTCTGATTGTTACCAGTGTGCTGGACCTTTGTGATATTCAAATGACCTTCAAGTGACCTTTGTCACTGACCAATCAGAAAGAGTCCCACCTCAAAATTTAAAGATTGTAAAGAAACACATTTTGATACCTAATTTGTTGCAAATGTCTGAATATAACTGAAGTTGATGAAAAATGTTATTCTGATTGTCTTTTTTTTCGAGCCCAGGATTGACAAGATAATTAAATGTGCATAGTCCTCTTTCAACCACTCTCACACCTTTCAATAGTGATTTCCCTTCTTTTAGAATACTAATTGTGAGTGGGTTAATGATCTTGCCCAAAAATGCTATGATGTTAAACAAATTATCAACTTGATTTAAGAAAAATATTAGCCTTAGGGAATACCATGAACAAAAAGCAGATTTTCATCCCTGTGACGTTTTTGACCTCATTTGACCTTCAAATGACCTTCAGATGACCTTTTTCAATGACCAATCAGGTAGGGTCCCACTTCCAAATTTGAAGAATAAAAAGTTACACATTTTGATACCTCATTTGTTGCAATTGTCTGTATATAACCAAAGTTATGGTGAAAAGTGTTATCCCTACCCTCTTATATTGAGCCTTGAACTGGCAAGATATTGAATGTGCATAGTCATCTTTCAACCACTCTCACGCCCTTCAATAGTGATTTCACTTTCTTTGGAATATTAATTGTGAGTGGGTTAATGATCTTGCCCGAAAATGCAATGATGTTGAACGAATTTTCAACTTGATTTAAGAAAAATATTAGCCTATGGAAATATTATGAATAAAAAGCAGATTTTAATCTTCGTGACGTTTTTGACCTCATTTGACCTTCAAATGACCTTCAAGTGACCCTTTTCAATGACCAATCAGAAAAGGTCCCACTTCCAAATTTGAAGAATAAAAAGTTACACATTTTGATACCTCATTTGTTGCAATTGTCTGAATATAACTAAAGTTATGGAGACTAATGTTACCCCTACCCTCCTATATTGAGCCCAGAACTGACAAGATTTTGAATGTGTATAGTCATCTTTCAACCACTTGCATACCCTTCAATAGTAATTTCCTGTTCTTTGGACTACTAATTATGGGTGTGTGTTTATAATCTTGCCTAAAAATGTTATGATGTTGAAAAAGTAATCAACCTGATTTTTTACAACAAAAAAATATTAGTTTATGAAAATAAAATGAAAAGCAGATTATCACCTTTGTGACCTTTTTGACCTAATTTGACCCCAAATGACCTTTCATAATTGACCAATCAGAACGTGACCGGTTTTAAAATTTTCGGAATGGAATATTTCAAATTTTGATACCTCATTTGTTGAGAATATACCAATATAACTGAAGTTATGATCAAAATGGTTACCCCTACCCCTATTTTTCCTCTATTTTTGCTGTCTAAGGGAAATTCAATATGGCTGCCAAGATGGCCAAAAAGCAAGCCCATGGGACACGAGTTGGCACGGGGAACAAAAAAAATAGTAAAATTCAGCACCTCAGGATTCCAAAAATGTGATTTAAAAAAATGTATCATGAGGGTGCTCGTAAGCCCCCCGTTCCTCCCCTACTATTATCCCTGGTAACCAATAAAAGCCAGCTCCGCCGCTATGCTGGGAAATCAGGTTAATGCTTTGTAGAAAACAGTTTTTAAAGAGGATTTCAATCATAGTTATCTAACATGGGAGGGAATATAACCTGTTTATGGCTATGTTACATATGGTGAAGCATCGTCTGAATTACATTATCACAGGTGGATAATCTAATAGTCCGATTAATCTTTCTTTGATCAGTAGTAGTAGTAGTAGTAGTAGTAGTAGTAGTAGTAGTAGTAGTAGTAGTAGTAGTAGTAGTAGTAGTAAAGGTATGCGGTTCATAGTATTGCATCCATCGAAATGTTCACACGGCCCTCCTTCTCTAGCCAGCTTTTACACAGGAGAAACCATTTGAATCCGCCGAGGGATATTGCGAACAGCTGGCAGCATATTGCGCACAAGCTCTAAGCAGCCTTATTAATGCTAGGTACCCACTTTGCAGCTGGGTATACTGAGGCAATATGACATAAACTGTCTTGTCCTGGGACAGACCAAAGTGCCCAGTTCGGGAATTGAACCAGCGACCTACTGATTACTAATAAACTGCTGATCAACTGAGCTTCTTTGTCCCCTAGTGGCAGCAGGTGAAGAGGAAATAGTAATATCAGTAGTTATTGTAGTATTTGTATTCGTGTTAAGCGTGTATTACAAATTCATACTTTATCCAACGATTTCTGAAAAAATACGTATTACCAAGAACTTCACATCTCACAATATCTTTGTTACAACTTTACTTTTACATATCTTGAATCTCATTGATGTTTTGTGAGCTGAAATTGAAGAGTAAAATCAATTAAGCTCTTCTTCCGTCCTCCAGGTTCCCAGCTATTGCTCTGTAAACAAGCATTTGTGAGATCTATGATTGACATTTGCAGATAAGGCTGAGATGAACTCTACATTACCATTCATGGCATGGTCACATAGGAATCTACGAGTTTCTCTTAAGGGCCCTCGCCCCCTGAGGGAGGACTCACGGAGATATATTGATGCTAGATTGTGAATAGTAATGTCTTTACGTGTAGGAGATTACTTGCTCTCTACTGAATATTGGAATGTGTATTGGTATATAAACTTCAATACACATCAGTGGCGGGACGAGAAATTGCTTTATTGAAAGCGAGTCCGCATTTGGCTAAATGGGAAACTTCGTTGTAATGTGAAGGAAGCCGGATGATTTAGGAAGCATCCTCGCGGAGGTATTTTCGCGCACGTCAGTGCAGCCAAATTGGAAAAATATACTACTAGATGTTGTCACCGGGCTATCGTCTGAGAGCTGAATCATTCAGTCAAGCGTAAAACTGTGGCAGAATTCTGACTTTTGTTTGACACTTCCTTAGGTCCGCGATTAGAATACTGGGTGCGGCAGCGAGAAAATCACAAATGCTCTATGGGGTTAGGCGTTGAAAATGCTGTCCGGGCTAGAGTGTTTTAAAATGGGTAGTGAGAAAATTATTGAAGGGCATTCATATGAACGCGTGGGGGTTAAATCCTGATTATATAATGAGCCAAGACAATGAGTCAAAGGTCGTAATAGCTGGTGTAGGCTTTAAATATACGTAAACATCTTAAAATGACCCTTTATTCACATAAGCCACCTTAATTTCATTAGAAAGTGTTAACCCTTCCAATGCTGAGGCTATTTCCATCCAAAGAACAATAATACAAAGCTTTTTGAAAACCATCTAAACCCTGTCGTGTTGGTATTCACCGTTTTCTTTTGCATCATTTTGTCTTGGTCAAATTAGCCACCAGCCGCGTAAGGGCTAAGATATTTTGCTCCGAATTTCCCTTTATCAACAGTTAGTTATTCTGTCCTTTTACTTTTGACTTCAATTGTTTTGAATCAATGATAGGCGACAAGCAGATACCTCCTTTGACAGTCTCGCACAGTAAAGACTTGTCTATCCAAAAGCCTGACAATTCAGATTCCATTTTTTACATTTTCCAATTCTTGCGGGTATTATTCTGCTCGACGACTCGTTCATGATGTACCGCAGCCTCCTTGTCACTTTATCGACCGCCCATTAAATTTGTGACAGCCTAAACTCGTTGTAAAGAATGTAAAGACATCAAGTGGATTTTTGATTATCTGAAAAATCAAGATCAGTGTGTCAAGCTGGCTCGAAAAAAAATGTGAAATCGAGACCATATCGCACGAAGCTGTCAAAATGTATAACATGTCCCAAGATCTACTGGCTTATTATTGTAATTTCTGACGCGCTAACGTAGACAACAAAATTCTTTTTCTATTGCTTTTTATTACATCTGTGTGAACTTCTTGTGATGTTAGATTTTACAATTGCATATAATTAAAATTGTACCGTCATTGGCACAACCTAGACCACTCTAATATCAGGGCAGCCCTCAGTGCTGATTTAAGGATTCAGCCGATACTGCATTAGTATAAAGCGTACAGATACAAATTGTAAAGGCATTGAAACATCTTCGCTGATTTCCTGTCAAAACAAAAGGTCACGTCGATACGCGTCAAGAAAGTAACTTTATTTTGGACATGTTTTTAGATGTTGTAATATGTCACCTGTCAAGTTTACATTCCTTTCAAATTCAGCTACACCATTCAGGATGTTTTTGTTATTCTAATTATCCTTTTTCCAATAGACGTCAGGAATAGGTTTTTAATGGTGTTCACAATCGTAAGCTGTACATGTATTAAATTCCACACCTGGTCAAATATAACATACCAAACATCTTTGGAAAGCTCGTTTGTGTGTCATTTTATGTCAAAATGCTTTATATCTATTTCAGCGTCATGTTAATTAAGTTTGCAAGTTTAAGAGCATCAGTGTAAATTAGACCATCCACGCAATACCCACTGGCGGGGGGGGGCGATTAATGGCAGTCTGAGTGCTTGGGGCATGAGTTCTAGAGTTCTTCCACGTGGTTTATGGAATTAAGACATTTAATTCCTTCACGAAATGTTCAAGCAGATCGAGCAATCTATATGGCCGCTGTATGATTCCAATCCGGTTGCCAATAGCTTCAAACGACAACACTCCCATGCTGTCACAGCTAAAGGTAGCTATATTCTGCTAAGTGGGTCCTAAATACCACAGCTATAAAGGTACTTTACTATGCTAAGTGGCTCTTACATATGCACGCCTGTAACAACTGCTTATGTAATAATCACGGCTTATGTAATATTAACCACTTGCGTAATAAAAAATTGACTGCTTATGTAATAACACAAAAAGTTAAACGACTGTAACAACTGCTTATGTAATAATCACGGCTTATGTAATATTAACCGCTTGCGTAATAAAAAATCAACTGCTTATGTAATAACAACCGCTTGCGTAATAAAAAAATAACCGCTTATGTAACACCAACTGCTTATGTAATAAATGAAATCTGCTTATGTAATAATAAACCAAATTTGAAAGAAAATACTTATGTTATGGGCCTACAGCTTGTAAATGATGTGTCTGTACTCTGTATTAGTTTTTTTGGTGACTTTCTCTCTTTTTGCAGTTCAGAATTGTTGTTTTGTGTTCCTTAATTACTCCTGCGATTTTGGTTTTGATTACTTTAGGGACAAGGCCAAAGGTTGTGGTCATTGTGAAAATCTGATCCATGATTTCTCCACAGCCATTTGGCTAATACTGACAGATTATAAGTTACTTCAGATTCGTCTGTATTAGATTTTGGCGACCTTTGGGTTACGGTCAAGATCATAGAGGAAATATTGTATCAGTAATTATCCTGCAACCCTTTGACCAAAGTCGTTCATGTTGACAGGGATTGTTGCTTGGGATGTCCTCTTCAGCTTGGGGTGACCTTGGGGTAACTATAAAGGTCAAAAGTGAAGGACGTAAAGTAAATCTTATAACACAATTTCTCCGAAATGTTGGGCAAATATTGTTCATATTGATAGGGATGTTTTGTTTGGATGTCCTCTTTATCTGATTAGATTTTGGTGACCTAGGGGGCAAAGTCAAAATGTGAAAAACACTTGTCTTCCTTTGAATACCGCTGTTTTAGTTTATCTGTAATATAAGCATCAAAACTTTATTTATTTTATTTGAAAACTTTATTATTTTTTTCAGTCAATTGATAATTTGCTTTTTTGTCATTTAGTGACGAATTTCAAAATCTCTTATTTCATCTTTTTCTTTCTTAATAAGTTAATGTACTCAGCGGCAAACTCCTGGGTAAATCCACTTTAACTGTTAAGTAGCACTTTTTTAATCTATCCTTTTGAATTGCCAAAAAATGATCACAGAATATTCACAGATGTCAATATTTCATAATAGTATGAAATAGCCTATTGCCCACAATTGGGACAGTGTGACACTGTTTTGTGTCCTTCTACATGTATTAACCAGTATCATAATACATGCATCATCCACATCATCATCATCATCATCATCCATATTCAGTGTCATTCATCATCATCATCATTGATCTGTGATCATGACCACCCCTGACCCTGTTGAAAAATGATTGGCTAAAATTTTTGCCTGTATTTACTCTTCTGTGAATCTGATTTTAAATATATTTTTCTTTTTCTACAATGATTTTGGCCCTACTCCGTGGGGCATTGCTGTGTTAGTTATTCTATGTCATGGATGAATAACTAACACAGCAATGCCCCACGGAGAAGGGCCAAATTCATTGTAGAAAAAGAAAAATATATTCAAAATCAGAAACACAGAAGAGTAAATACAGGCAAGAATTTTAGCCAATTATTTTTCAACAGGGTCAGGTATGTTGAGCAAAACTAAATTAAATACCCTGTATCAAATAAAATAAATACAAGCTTACCTACAACTCCTTTCCGTCTGTGCCTGCTTCCATGATACTAATACATGTATGCAGTTGAAAACGGCAGGTCCTTTATTTGTGCATTGCACACCCATAACAAAACTTATTTTCTTTCAATATTTGGTTTATTATTACATAAGCAGATTTTGTTTATTACATAAGGAAGTTGGTGCTACATAAGCGGTTAATTTTTTATTACGCAAGCGGTTGTGTTACACAAGCGGTTAATTTTTTATTACGCAAGCGGTTGTTATTACATAAGCAGTTGATTTTTTATTACGCAAGCGGTTAATATTACATAAACCGTGATTATTACATAAGCAGTTGTTACACACGCCTCATTGTCTCGACCCCGCCCCGGTAAAGCCCATGCAGCCACTTGACCAGTCGCGGAACACCAGTCCGCCGCATTACAAAAAGCTGTTTGTCTTGTATGTTGTCTCAGCCACGTTTAAAAAGTTGATAAACTATCTGTTAACTTATATAATGCTTACGTCAAACGGTAACAAGACTTCGGCAATAAGTGGATAATGATGATAGTCTTTTCTTAAATGCACGAGAACCTAAACGGATCACTCATCACAAAACAGATATCCAGGGAAGATTGCAATAAAAACTTTGAATTATGTATTGCCTGGAAGCAAATAGAAAGGATTTGGAAAAATAACATTAATTAAGCTCCGTAAATCTTGTGCTTTAAAGTATGCCCTAAGGAGAGCTGGAAACGAAATGACTGTTAAATCCTCCTCTCTCGTATTGCAAGAATATCTTTATCATCATGTTTATCTCACTTTAGTCAATGACCCTCATATCGAGAAAGACTACATGTAGTGTACTGCAGATGTGTACAGAAACTTGCATTAACTCTAACTATTGTTTTTCCTAAAGGGGGACAAAGTAGCTCAGTTGGTGAGATGTCGGGCTACTAATCAGTAGGTCGCTGGTTCAATTCCCGGCAAGACAGCTAATTCCTTATTGCCTCAGTCCACCCAGCTAAAATGGGTACATAGCATTAATAAGGCTGTGCTTCGAGCTTGTGTGCTATATGCTGCCAGCTGCTCTGGAATATCCCTCGGGGTATTGAAATGGTTTCCGTGGGAAAGAAGGTCGTGTGAACATTTCGGTGGAAACAAGACTATAAACCGAATACCTTTACCTTTATTTAAAGACGGTTTCATTGTTTTGTTGTCGTTCTAGAGGGCGCTTCTGGCAAGTTTACCCACGGTAGTGTGAGGATGTAAGGGGCATAATGGTGCATGATGTAGAAATGCTAGTATCACAATATGCGGATGATACAACTTTGTTTTTAGATGAGGATCTTAAAAGTTTTAATTGTGCAGTAAACATTCTCAAATGGTTTGAGAAAAGGTCAGGGCTGGCCATTAATGATAACAAAACGAAAGTGGTCAAACGAGGGGCCACAAGAGACAGAAGCATACCTTGGCAGGGCAAGTGCGGTTTTGAATGGACCAGTTCATTTGAAATCCTTGGAATTATTTATAATGTTAAATCTATGGTATAAATCACTAAATTAAACATGTATAGGAAAATAGGGGAGGTCAAAAAACTCATTAGCACTTGGCAATCTAGAAACTTAACACCTTACGGAAAAGTTACGATAATAAAGTCTCTATTAATGTCAAAATTTACCCATATGCTCCTGTCCCTCCCAAGCCCCACAGAGGAACTTTTTGAAGAACTAAACACTCTTTTTAAAGTTTTTTTATGGTCAGGTAAATCGCCCAAATTTAGACGGGAAATATTAGAAGCTGAGATCAAGGATGGTGGTCTAAAACTGCACAATATTAAACTTTTTGATACAGCTCTTAAACTGGGTTGGTTAAAGCGGTACATACGTAGTAACAGCAAATGGACAGTGTTTCCTAAAGATTTTGAACTGGAAGGTGCCTTTATGTATGGATCGGATTATCTGGAGAGAATTAAAGCTATTGTCTCTAATCCGTTTTGGCTTAATGTACTGGAATCTTTGAAATTATTGTGGAATTGCAACTTTGCTCTTGAAAGATCAGTTATCTTGGGGACACCACTTTGGCTAAATCCAATCTTTAAGCTACAAATCAACAGAGAATGGAAGGATAAAGAGATTATGGTTATCTCTGACCTGATTGACTATTCAAAGAAATTATACTCTATGGGAGACTTCATCCAAAAATACGAAGTGAAGACTAATTTTTTAGAATATGCCAGAGTTTGTATTAAAATTAATAAATACCTTAATTGGCGAGATACTCCAGAATACAGAGAACCTAGGCCAAAAAAATCCTTATCTGTTGATCTAAAAGGTGTATCAAACATGTACAAACTTATTCTCCCAAAGGGTAACCAAATTTTAGGTGAATTAACTGATAAATGGAGAAACAAGACAGAATTGGAATTCAGTAATTTCAAACTACAAAAATCATTTCACTTACATCACACATCCTTTAAGGATTGTTATCTTAAATATACTCAATTTAGAACCCTTCATAGAAGATTTTTTACAAACGATAAGCTTCACAAAATGGGAATTAAACCAAGCGACCAATGTTCCTTCTGCAAAGCTTCAACTGATAGTGTAGACCATATGATCTTATATTGTACTGTTGTTCAAGAATTATGGGCCAATGTCAATAACTGGTTGATAGAAATAGGATTTCTTGATTATAACTTATCAGACTCAAGAAATGTCTTAGGGGATCTAGAAAATGGTCCAATAGTAAACTCAATCATTCTCATAACAAAGAAAGTTATGTATGACTCATTCAAGAAAGAAAAAAACCTGTATTTATTCACATAAAAAATGAGGTCAAAAACCACTATTATCTTGAAAAGTATATGCAATATACTAACAGAAAGAAACATCAATTTGATAAGAAATGGCATTTCTTGAGTACTTATTATGAGAATAATTGAGAAAACAATACAATATAAAAAGGCTCTTATTCTGTAAACCATTAGTTTAATCAATCATAACATGTACTTATAACATCAGTATCATAATGACAATATACTACTTTACAATAATATAACTTAAGCTTTTTTTCAACAAGGCTATATCATTACATTTCAACAAATTGTTTCATATACATGCATTTCTACTTGGGAGCTGACATGCACCTTGCCTGCCCATTCCATGCGGTTGAATAAAAAAGTTTTGAAAAATAAAAAAAAAGTTTACCCACAGTACCTCCGCATTGTGGGAAGTTTCTATGTAAAGTTATAGAAAATTTTCCAATTTGCTGAAATTGTTCTTAGTACCATGCAATTTTTAAAAAATGAGATTAACCAGCTTGTTTTCAAACTTGGGGCAACACAATACCATCCTTTCATGCTGAACATTTCGAAATTCCGGAAAGTTGACAACGCACAACTGACAGCATGACTCAATGCTCAGGCAATAGATGCCGCTGTTGCGCATTGTAGTCATCGGCCTTAACGTACACAGATACGTACGAAATATATATAACGAAATATATATATATATGTATATATATATATATATATATATATATATATATATATATATATATATATATATATATATATATATATATATATATGTATATATATAAATATATATATAAATATATATATATATATATATATATATATATATATATATATATATATATATATATATGTATATATATGTATATATATATATATATATATATATATATATATATATATTTATATGTATATATATATATATATATATATATATATATATATATATATATATATATATATATATATATATATATATATATTTATATATAAATATATATATGTATATATATATATATATATATATATATATATATATATATATATAAATATATATATATATATATATATATATATATATATATATATATATATATATATGTATATATATATAGGTTCTACAGAGTGGATTTAAAAATCATAATAAGGCAAAAACCTTTTTCCTCGGGATGCAACAATAAAGCACGCTAGGTGATAATGGCACAGGTATCAATATTAGTAGTAAACAAATCGAACACTTCACTGATTAGGCCTTTGCACCAACCTAAGAAGGTATTTGAATAGGAAATAAATTATGCTGCAATCAAATGCAACATAAATGGCAATAAGATTCCGAAGTAAAATACTATACAGTGTATAAATACATAAATAGCGGCAGTGTTTCTCTTCGGAGGTCATTGACTGTTTAGTTTATCGCTGATAAAGTTGCTTGTCATGGAAGCGCTTGCACTTTAAAATGCTATCCGCATTTCACCAACACAATCTACCACACCCCACCCTTTATCGTGGATATGACTTCAAGATGAGGTTGCAATAATGATAAGAAAAAATACTGCTAGTTTTTAAACCTCTCTTTCAAATAATAAATTACATCTGCAACTTGATCACTCAAATTGACATGGATGACAAAAGAGGTATATGTTGAATATATCCACGGGTGTTATTCAACTGGAAGGTAGGCGTGTTGCAGAGGAGATCTATCATCATGCGGTACATCTCAGCATTACAGGCTGAATTTCTACACCATCCTACAGGGACCTATACTGGCAACGACCGGCATCCCTGATGATTTCTATAGTGTCCTCTCTCAGACAATGATGAATGCTTCTCCTCCATCTTTTACTTAATCCATTCGTGCCTAGGGATCTCGTGTAAAGTGTCTTCCCGATCTGTGATACTCAAGGCGATAACTATTGAATGAAGTAGAATTTTATAAACTACTTGGAGGGTTCTAGGTAACTTGTCGGTGAACAACTGTCCTTCAAAAACCCTCCAAAAATGATATTTTGTCGGAGAGATACATGTACACAGGGAAAGAATTCGGACAGCAAAGGGATATAAATCTGCCCACCATACTGTTTTTGCACTAAAACATCGGTCAACCATTTGCTGTATTGGACAGCAAACAGTGAATGCTCTATAGGGACATGCCAATTTTAGTGGGGTATTGTAATGTAACATAAGTATCAAGGACAACAAGACTTTTCATATACATCAATATATTTTATTTGGTTTTATATACAGGTTAGAAATAAGCATTTCTGGGACAGCAAACGGTCAACCGAAATATTCTTCAACCGTTTGTGCACAGATGTCCGAAAGACTATTTGTGCACAGTCACATGTTCCAGTGCTGAAATATTGCACAGGGACCTTCGTTGACAGATATATCGGTCAACCGTTTGTGCATAAGCGGACAGCAAGCGGTCGACCGCTATTATATTCGTCATCCATTTGACATCTGTATTTTTTGCTACATTGTATGTAACACAAATATAACCACGACATTTTGGCGCTGGCATAATGGGATAAAGCAGCATATGGGTGAATAGTGGCTTAAAAGGGAGAGAGAAAGAATACGGTATTTGAAATTTGTTTATCATCACGTTTTTCTTATGCTAGATTCAAGCACTGTACCAAGACTAAGCACGGAAAACCAATTTACAAGAAACATTGCTTGCTAGTCGTATTTATGGAAGAAGGGCTTCACAGTTACAACTAACTTAAATCATAACACGCTTTGCTTTTCGTAATCAATCCACACTGGAAATCTGAGACTTGCCAAATCTCTTCTCGTTTATTTATCGTCCTTGAATTCAATTACTCATCGGATGTCTGACCTTCCAGCGCTATTTCATGATTGGATACTTGAATAAAAAACCGTCAGTCTTAACTCATGTACTACCATTCACTGACCGGCCCCGGGCTGTTCTGAGACTCACCTCCAAGCCTCCCAAGTAGGCGTTGGAAGCTTGTTGCCAGTAGGAAAATGAGTGGGGGGTATGACTCGGCATCAGTGTGAAAATCAGTACAAAAGTAGTTTGTTAACCGATCAATAATTTCTTTTTGTGTATTGTAAAGGGGAATTAATTGAAATATGAGGCTGGACGCGTTTGTTGCATGTCAGTACTTCCAGGAATAAAGGGGTACATACAAAAACAGGGATTAAACTATGCGCTTCCTGTATCTATAGAGTTCAACGAAAACTATGAATCGCGAGGCTGTTGCTGTAAATTACAATTAAAAGTTTAGAATAGAAAAGGTAACGAAGGTACTTATCCGAATAAGTGATGTATGCATATTACTTTATAGATGCAACCTATCAAGTACTTTGACCAAACTAACAATTAGCAGCCGCATTGCATACATGACTCTACCTAACGTAAATTTAGAAAGAAAGTATCCAAAGAGGTCTGATTAAAGCAAACATGGAAATCAACTTTTGAATCTGACTCAAATAATTGTGAATATACTGGTTTGTTATCCAGATATTTGCAGTTATGTCAGAGTAGACGTGCGTAACGAGAGTAAAGGGTTAAATGGTATCACCAGATGTCTGTAATCATCACACCAATACTCTCTTCTCTCTGTGTGAATCATTCGATAACTTAGCGTTAGTTAGAAAGTTAGAAAGGCCTGTGTCTTACGATATGAACATACCATCCATCTTTCTCAAATGTTGATAAGATAACCTGTCACGCTATGTAGTAAAGCGTCTATGAAAAACACATGGCGTGTACGTTACCACATGATAATAATAAAGTTAGTGAACCCGTTATGCCAATTACCGCAAAAAGGGTAAAGCTTAGACCGGCTGTGCCAGAATGAGTGCATATTTGTCTATGCTTTATTAGAACTGGTTGTGAATCCGTGCAAGGCAGGCACAATTTTTATCATTCTCCAGCCATGCAATGTGTCCATATGGAACAATCGATAACATCTGAAAATTCTTACTGTTCTTGTTATTGCGATTTTCAAATTCCTGCAAACTAGAAGTGCCAACACGAATAGTTAAGTGACTAGTATATGTGAGGTCATATGGATTATCTCAGCAAAATATCTGCTGCTTATGTCACGTTTCTTACTCACCTATATCAATGTAGAGATCCGTGAAGTTGACTGCAAACTATTTATGTAAAGGCTCTACAAATGGCATTTCAAAATATAGATAATTCATATAAATACCTTACCAATGCCCTTTAGAATACAAACATTCATGTAAATGCCTTTCAATGCCACTTTAAAATAAAACTTATTTACATGTTTGTAAATGCCTTTCTAATATCCTGGTACAAAATACAAATTAATATGACGACAAAGCAAAGCTCTAAATGCTCGCAAAGCTTGATACTATTTTTGCATTCCCTTCAAATGCATTCAAAAAAGTTACAAATTTGTTATCTGTGACGTCATTCTTTGTTTTTACCTCGCGGAAACATATTGGAAACCTCTTAATACGAGCTTTACATCTGTGCAATAACCACACAGTATGAGTAGAGATTGACCAAAAATATGACATAAAACTTACTACGAATTCAGCTCTCAGAATGGTACTTAAGAATACAGTTGCAAAATGATTAGTAAAAGTACAAAATGATATTTTTTATAAAAGTCGAAGACTATATATATAGTTTCTTTTCTATTGGCAAACAGGTGTGCCCTTCCAAGATGACAATCACCTAACTACTTAGATCTTAAAATGCAGATATCTGTTTTAAAATATCATATCTACTCCTTGAGGTCTGCCTATTAATATGGTTTTGATATTCGTAGGGGTGCTGGTTTTATCATCAGAGAGGCAACTATGTATTTTCATATCATTCTTCATAAAAGCGGTCAAATTTATTCTGAGCAAATTTTCTTAGAACTATATCCTAGAGCATTATATTTAAGATGATAAGGGGGAATAATTATCATTGTCATGTCATAGGGGGAAATAACTAATTTCAGATATGATGAAATAAGTTCAATGTCATTTCAAGGCAATTGGAGGTCATATCAAGGTCATTTGAATACTCTAAATGTTTCGTATCTCTTCAAGCTATATGGTGGCCAAATTTCATAAACTTTTGATTATGGCCTCCAAGGATAGAGGGCCACATCCCAACTTGGCCACTTTCTACCCCATAGTGGGACGTTTCGTATTGGTGAATAGCAGCAGGATGCTGCAACTCAAGGCTATAGAGATCACTCTAGCCTCGTGACAGAATATGTTCTAGGCTGCTGAGAGTGACAAAAGTTTAGATAAAAAGGGAAAAGGGAAGGGCCAATTACGTAAAGCAAAAGAAAGTCATGACATAAGTCTTCAATCAAGATGATAGAACATCATCTGTCATATGTGGTAAAAGGTTTTGATAAGAGGAGCGAAGACATAACAATTCCTCTTCAAGTGAAGTACGGGTCCCCTGCCAACCACTCATAATACATCTTCATTTAAATGGACAGACAGGATAGTGCCAGTCTTGGATAAGATATTTTTTGCAAATCTATGCATTCCTCTCAGACAATAAACATTACCCATGGCATGTGATAACACAGTAACCCCTCTCTCTCTCTCTCTCTCTCTCTCTCTCTCTCTCTCTCTCTCTCTCTCTCTCTCATATATATATATATATATATATATATATATATATATATATATATATATATATATATATATATATATATATATATATATATATATATATATATATTAGACATCGGTATGTATGGCTAAGAGTTGACTCAATATTGCATAAAGAAGACAGTCGATCAACCTGTCCGTCTTGTCTCTTAATAACACGCCACTGCCACAGGTTAACGAGAAAACTACCGAGAAGACGTAACAATTAACAAATTTGAAGATTACTCATCAAAAGAACATTTCAAAGAAATGTCAAGATTTCAAAGAAATGTCAAATGTTAAAATCAACTGAGAGAAAGTCTTTCAGTTGAATAATTTTCACATTACTGCTTAGTTATCAAGATATGTGCATTATTGCCTGGCCGTGTACAGGCGCTAGATGTAAATAGGTTATCCGGCAAGGTCTGTTATTTCCGCAAAACAGCTACTTGCGACGAGGAACGTATTGGCAGATAATTTATTTACATCAAAGATAATGCCTCATAATTCAGACAGATTGGATACATTCGTAACTATAGACAAATGCCAGATGAAATTGTCTCTCATTTCCACGTGTTGTGTATCTGAATGGAATATTTCTATTTGGCCAATCATTGCCGCATAGAAGACTAGTGCTTTTCTTAATGAACGTTGTTTGTTATCATTGTAGGTAATTTATCATTTTATTTTATTTCCACTCATTTTCAGGCATTTGTTTGTTAGCAATAATGGTCGGGTTATTAAATGGGCCACCCTATTATGATACGAGTAGTTGGCATATGTGCATCTAAAGGATTAATTCCATAGTTACCTCAAGCTATTTAGGTTAGACAAATAAGAACGCAGAGAGATTAGGAATTAGATAATATGGAGAAAATAGTCCAATATTTCTATTTGAGAGAGATAGAGCTTATGCGATTCCGTAAGTATATTCAAAAGAAGTAACGCATATGCACTCTTTATAAGCAGTATGAGAATGGCACTAGTATTTTTATTCTAAAGCCAGTGTTCGATCAAAATTATCTTGATTTCATTTTAGTGTTTTCTTACAAAAATCTTTCAGCTAGCCAGATGTTTTGGAAAGTGCAACCAATGTCATTGTCCTATTATCTCTACTGGAATCAATTGATTTGCTGTAATGGAATTGCGACAATTAATTCTGCGCAATGCCAGATTAATGTGTATGCCTCGCAGCGAGGATTGCAATAAGGAAACAGCCAGTGCCGATCAATTATCCCGATACCTTAAGGACACCTTCAAACAAAGACTTTTTAACGTTGTATATCGCAAAATCGGGCAAGGACGTTTATTTTTATTTTACAAAACTCATACATATACAGAATGCACATACGCACAATTTCATTTTATCAAAAATATTTCTCGTGGCATACAGTAGTACTTGTCACCACTCCTTTACTGCAAGTTGTTGTAGATATCCCCTTTTAAATATGAGTTGGTCAAATTTGGTCTGCATAACATTGAATGAGATATTTTCCATATGTTATCGTCTATGTGAATATTGTAAAGCCTGTCTCACACAGACGTGTCAAGCTAGGACTTTTTGCCAAGATGCAGCTAGGACACGCAAGACCTCACGAATTTTGCGTTGCCGACAAAGTCCTAGGTGGTTTTGGCAGACAAATATGCAAATGAAGGGGTCTTGGTGTAGTCGGGGACATGTCTGGGACATGTCCCCGACAGCTTTTAGGGGGGTCAAGTCGTTGTTGAGACAGTCGTACGCCATTTCAAAAATTATCCCCTCAATTAAGACAGTCTTGGATGTGTCTGGGACACATCGGCGACCATGTTAGGACAATGAAGTATTATCTGCGACATGATCATAAGTGGTATGAAGTAGCCACGATAAAGTTAGGACATGCAAGATGTGTCGCGGATGTGTTTGGGACTTATCGGGGACGTAGTTGCGACGTCTTGAGGTTGTCGGCGACTCTAGTTCCATATCACTCCCTGAACGCATCAATTGCACAGTGCAAATAATATCTTTCACCATCAGACAATATGGCTGCATTACCACCAAATCAACAACTCGCACAAATTAGGGATGAAGAGGACCTCCTCCTTGCTGCCGGATTATTGGTCCTGTACGATTATGAACACCGTGAGCAAAGGATTGCTAGAAGGAGAAGAAGGAAGGCACCAAGGACAGTTTGGGTGAGACCATGGCTCTTGAGACGCCCAATTGTCGACCATTATGAAAACTTACTACAGAACCTCAATAGGGAGGACCTTAGAGAGTACAAGAAGTTTATCCGCATATCACCAGAACTCTTTATGGAATTAGTGCATCGCGTGGGACCTCGCATTGCCAAGAAAACCACCAATTGGAGACCCGCTTTAGAGCCTGGACTTAAAATTGCTGTCACATTAAGGTACTTAGCCACAGGCAACACATGCAATGAATAAACACAATCGGACCGAAGCAGATTCATGTATTAAGGTGATAATTTAGTACAACAAGATCATCACCACTAGATGGTGTCTTTGGCTGGCCCCTAAGCATGGATATCAAAACAAAACATTGCACATGAGGAGTGGTCACCCGCCACGAATCTTGCCCTAGCAACTTCCTATTGTTGTACGACCACGAGAACAAAGGGCGGGTCCCTTTGGGCCCTCCGCGTTAAATTGTTCCCAAACAACATGGGTGTCTGCTTCAACCATGCAGATTCCTTCCATTTTGACCATATTTTCATCTCGTTTTTTGGCTGAAAGTGAATAAAGATACGGTCTTCAAAGCCATTGTTTTAGTATATGACAGATATGAATCCCCTCTAGGTGCAAGGTCCTGTCATAAATACCTCTTATTATGACAGGACCTGCAAATCAGCATTAACTACGTAAACAGTGCTGTTAGTAATGGCATATGGGAATATTCAAAAATGCTTTTGACATACTCATCGTTCAGATTTCCGGTTTAGGTAGGACCTTGCACCTTGCCAAAGACATGAATGATCAAATGGTAGAGTTTGGTTTTCAAGCAAAGGGTAAGTCTTGACATGTTGCCAAAAAATGAAACACAGACAGATATGTGCGTAAAGGGTGCCATATCAACTCAAAATAGCAAATTATTGATAACTTTAACATTATTCTGTCAGGATGAGATGTAAGCTATACAATAGTGCCGTTGTCTACATTTAACTCAGTTTTCAGCTATTTAAGTTTTTAAAATGGCCTGGGTATCGGGTAGGGTTCTACCTTAACTAAAAAGCTCAAGTGTCTCTCTAAAGTTGCAATCCTACTATACTAAATAACGATATGTGTTATTCTGTGTTATATTTATCCAGTAAATATTGAAAAATAGAATAGATACATGTACTTGGTTTGTCTTGTAGCCAACCCACACTACAGGGAGGTCGGCGGTTAATCTTTTTCGAGGGGCTATCGATTTTAACCCCGATTTTGCTTGATTGTCCGCAACATTTTCACCCTTTGTGTCAATGCCTGTTTAGCGTTTTTTTAAGATTGGTAAGAATAGTGTAAAGATCATTGTATGATCAACCAACTTTTGGTGCCAGTGGACACGCACTTGGCCGAGGTAAATAGAACCAGATGGTGGAGAATGGACCGACTGAATTACTGAGGAAATGGGAGGAAACGAACGTCGGATAGACAGACAGGAATGGTTTGGGATCAAAGATTTCGTCCGAGCTAAGTGAAGTCCGAGGTAGGAGAGTCCGAGTTAAGGTCTTACGATACTCTATACCGGCGACACCTATTAGGTATTGGACAAACTAAAATAATTTATTACAATTTACCTGACATCACTGGAAAAATTGAAAAGAAATTGATTTTTATTGAATATGTACCAGTTCTGATTATACCTACCCATTATAAATAGTATCCTATGAGTTTTTTTGTTTTTGGCTACAGTGATTTCCATATTCATTGAATTTAATGTTTTGACACGTTTTCAGGAAGAATGCGTGATAATTCATGTGTATAAAATGGGGTTCCCATTCTCAACAATATCTTATTTAAGTACGGTAATAATTGAGTAACTCTTTTCTAACATTTTCATAAGATTTGCCTCAAAAAAGTCCTATTCCACAAACTTTGACTATATGTGGTTCAAAAGCTAACACGATGACCTATCATTTTCTTCGTGTTCTTATTAAGGTCATTGTGTAGATAGTGTAGACAAAAATTGGTGAAAATTAAACTGGGCAATTCTGACTTATAGTAATTTTTGGGGGTTAAAAACTTGTTTCACGAATGCCTTGATTTTTCCAAATAATTCCTATATAACAGCAGAAAAATAATCTCAACAAGGCAAGACAGTCTTTCAGGCAGTGTCACAGTATCTTTGAAGGGATAAATCTAGTAAAGAAAGACACCAATTTTGGAGAATGTGATAAGTGTCGTAAGACCTTAAGTAGTATGAATCTTGCACTTTCTAGTGCACTCTGTTTGATCATATGCCAAGTTACTGCCGAGTACATTCACCTTTACGTATTCTATATGACACTTCCTTATGTTTAACATTACCAGAGACGTTTATTGAAGGGATATGCGACTACCTAAAATACAGTTGCATGTATAGAATGGCTAGATTTCAGTAGCAACTGACAGCAGGTCCGCAGCTTAAATAGATACATGCATGCACTGGCTAGACTCACTTCTCAGTCTAGCATGCTCTTCCATACTGTAAACATCTAGGTTCATTGGATACTTAATTTACTTGATTTACTTCATAATGTGATCACTTGGATTAAACTTTAACATATGTTAAGCCCTCATTTAATCCAAACCCAGTATCAAGTGACTGAGATGACCCCTGCTTAAATAGATATCTGGCTAAATATTGGATATATTGAGCTAGCTTTGGGGAATCAAAGTTGGATGAACTGTAGATTGCTTTGCCATTAAATCTGTACAGCATTGTTTTGTGGCTTCAAAATAACAGACAAACATCAATTCAGAATAAATGCCAATTGAAAAGATTAGCAGGCCAGCCAGTCATACAATAAGAAACCCTAAGTATAGAATTGCACTTGTGAAGTTTGGTCAGGCAGACAGGCACATACATACTAATCCATTCTCCCTGGTTTGGGATAAGATAAGTAATCTGTTATATGAAAAATAACCCTTTAAAAACTGAAAGATAGCTTAAAATTAAGTTATAATTGTTTTCTTCCAAGGAAACAATCGTAGATAGTGTAATGAATAGACAGTTACATTATACATGCAAATTAGAAACATATTGAGACAATGGAATCTGAAAAGAAAATGGCCGCCACTGAATAACACTGGAGTAATCAGGATTTTCCGGACATGAAAACAGATACTTCTGAATTGTGTTTCAGTAACAAAATACCAGGTTCCCTTGAACATATATCTCTACTTATATGATATTAAGTTTCAGACTTTTCTAACAAAAGGCTTGGGAGGAGTTAGATAACAACTAGAGGCTAACCTAGAGGCTCTTTTTCAACTTGTCATGGTGTAAATGAACCAAAATAAATATCCTGTCGAAAGTAAAAAATCATAACAAAAAAATAGACGAAATTTGCTTCTGAAACATGGCTTAAAATTAAGTTTACAATACTATCTTCCAGAAAAAAAAACATTTCTATGTAATATAGTAAATAGGCAATATGTTTTTAGATTCAGATTAGAAAGCTCTATGGGTACAAAGAAATGTGAAAAGAAATGGCCGTCACTGAAAATCACAGGATTTTGAAAAATTGAAAAAAAATATTTCTGGGCTGCATTTCACAATGAAAATACTAGGATTCCTACAACACTTACTTAAGCTATGGTTAGGTTCCAGCCAAATAATGTATAATTCCATAATAAATCCATAGGTGCATCCTGATGGTATGCACACCTTTACACCTGAATGCGATGCTGTCTTATGATGTCATAACAGCATTGCATTCTGGGAGATTTCAGAAAACTCCCTGGTTGCAAGAGATGTCACAATTTCTTAAGGAACTTGTTTATAAGTAATGGAGGATTCCACACAAACTATTCAATCTACAAACTTCAAACTTACCATGTGAAAAGAATACATATGAGAAATTTCATTAAAAGTATTTTAATGAGGGAATTTAGTTAAGAAATATTTTATCTATATTTTTTTAAGATCAGGCAGTAGATTTTTCTTACCAATCCCTCTACTCAAAATCTCTGACATTACACAGTGCTATTTGGCACATCTATACTATGTCAGTGACTCTGGCTCTCTAGCTGATCCTTCCCTGATAGGGACACTCTCAATTATTACGGTGCGGGTTTAAAGGTTGTATTATATGAAATGGAAGTGCATGGTCTGTCAACTTTAAGCTTAATTCTTCGAATAGGGTACCATTTAAAAAACAGTTGAGGAGGAAGTTATGACCCAACCAAATACATCGTACTCTCAAATGATCACTTTGCTAACATGTTTTTTCCTGCGTGTCAAATCATACGTACGCTCCAGGTGTGATGAGTTATTGATTTGTATGGTGTCTACAGATTATAGTCAGAGATAATTTCAAATCTGAAAAAAAATGTCATCTGTGCATGGTAAACACTCCGAACGAGTCACGTGGTTTAAGCAGCTGAATGTTATTGGTCGTCTTAACTTTCGGACTTGTAAAAACTAAGTGTTCAACATTGCCTTGCTGAGATGCTAAATCCCCCGGGAGAAGTGATTACTTGTATATTGCTTTTCTTAATCATCATTTACGCGTAAGTGTTTTTTCCGAATAGAAAACAAGGTTTTATGAAATGTTAATCAAAATTACGGATATATTTACCGATTAGGTGCATGGGATTATATAATGTTTTATTGGTTTAGAGGAAAGGACGATTAGTCGTTATGTGAAAGTACACATGTACACTGGACTAACAGCACAGGAAAATGCTACTTTACCTAATAGGTAGAATATGATATAACGGATTATTGATTTAGATGCACTTGCGCAGACAGGTGCGGTATGCTGTGAGCATACGTATATAGATTACTCCACCTAATTAAGTAAAAATGTATGATATAAGGTATTTAATGTTTTAGATACTCATCAAGTAAATGTTCTTAACGCTATGAGCATATAAATGCAGCATTCAACCTTCTTACCGCATAAATTATCTAAGGCATTTCTCAATTCTCTCTAGCGAGAAGTTTGCTCGTAAATGATCATAACCAGTGGGTGTAATACTAACGATATTGACTGATAAGTTAAGACCACTTAAGGTAGATATGACTCCCAAGGTACCGTAACATCACAACAGCCTTCGTCGTCTCGTTAACATATCTTATCAGCGAGCAAATAATCTTTCAAAAAGGCAGACTTTTAAAATATCAGCTACACAGGAGTAACATGCATGAAAAGATCGAACGTAGAAAAAACATGGAACATGTTCGTAGGCAAGTCGTAGTAGGTTGAAATATATGTTTCACGTACATTCTTTTATAATATAATTGATCAAGAGATTCATTCAAATAAAGCTACCCAAATGCATACACTTTACATGACCCTACTTATTGTGCAATATATTGCACAACATACAAAAAGAAAAATGTGTGTACATATGGGTTTGTTATATTGATTGGTACTCATTCCTACATTCCTATAACGAAAATACTAAACCCACTTTCGTATCATCAGGATTTTACAAATCATCCCTGGCGCATTCCTATTTCGTTGAAAGTAATTGCAATTTATCGTTTAGAAGACATACATTTGCATTAATTTCTGAAGAGGCATTGAAGGAAGGGTTCACCTTTTAAACCTAAACAAGCTTAGTTTTGCAAATGAAATTTAATTTAATCATTGCTACTATCCTGAAAAAGCATTTCTGACGTTCCCAACATTTGTCAAAACCTCACATTGTTATCACCTTGTAGGTTACAATTAGACAGCTAATGGTTCCGTTTATAAGATAGACTCAACGATTCTAATTTCTCGTTTGCTTTTGTTTTTTGTGGAAAAAGGTAGAACGTGACTTGCTTACCTGATGACCAAATTGAAATGCATGTCACTTCCTGGCTGTAAAATGTCTTTCTTTAAGGTGCGTGTGAAGTTTAGTAAACGCCTGGCAATCAATACAAGTTGTACGGTTACTGTGGCAGTCACCTATTCAGGCTATTGCATGCCGTGTTCTCGATTTTGCAATCGCACAGCGTTGACGGTATTTATTTAGTTGTTTTGTCTGTGATTCAACTTTTTTGTTTTGCCCGTGCGTTTTACTAAAGACCTTGTTTCATAACAGTACTAGACAATGACTGACAACAAAAATGTTTTCGGATATTCGAAGCATAATGAAATATCTACTTCAAATTAGAAGTCACGATGTAATCTTAATATGGCTTGAAATAATGATAAACGAAACACCAACTTCCAAGATCAATAGTACAACTGTGTTTGAAACTAGGGTCGACTACAAAATAAACTACTTATAAGTTTTTGTCTTTAAAAAACAAGAAACCTACGCCAGCGATCACAGCATTGATGAACGGGCTCCAGAGTACCTTCAAGCTTTTGAAAGAGTAAATGAATCCCACCACTATAACACCAGAGACAGTGTTAATGCTCTGATTTTACCAAAGGTTGGTTCATATGGCATAAAATCCTTCCACTACATAGGTGCCAGAATCTGGAACTCTTTGCAGGACGAGATCCAGACCACGTTCAGTAAATCTTTTTAAAGTGAGATGCAAAAAACATTTCATGCCAGTCCTCTCTGAGTCATAAGAAGAAATTCATCAATTCTAGTCCGAACGTTTGTATTATACTATATGATATTGTTGTTATGTCAATCTTGAGCAGTGGAGTTGAACATTACATGTGATGCCATAGGACTCTGGGCAGACTGGAACAACTATGGAAATAAGTTTCTAACTTTTAGTGTATATATCCTGTGTCTGGTTATAATATTATTTCATAGCAGTTAATGACTCTCCATCTAGTCACCGTTATATGTGATATGATTTTTTGTGTGCCAAATGCTATGCAATACACATCTTACTAGACCGAATAAAATAAAATCAAATCAAATCAAGCAATAGCAATTAAATTTCACCTAATTTTCTATGCAGTCGAACCCTGTGCCTGAAATCCACTTACAAAACGGTATGATTGTCCTGGATTTTTCAATAATAATATTATTATTAATACTAATAATACTAATACTAATAATAATAATATTAATAGTAAAAATAATAACAATGATAATAATAATGATAATAATTATACTAATAATAATGATAATTGATACTAATAATTGATATTTGATATAGCGGCTTTTCCACCAATAATGTTCAAAAGCGCTTTATAAAGAATAATCAGTAGACAGATGTTTATGGTCCGTTTTGTCAAATAAACTCCATTCAGAATAGCAATGTTTTCGGCTGTGTCTTGAAGCCTTGATATTGTCGTGGAGCTCATTCTTAAGGCGCAGTTCATAGTGCCTTCTGTCACCAAACCTTTTCAGGTTAGTGTGTGGTATCTGTAATAAGTTCTTTGTGTTTGGTCTTAAGAGTCCTCGTAGTGGCTTGTTTGACTAACAATTCCCCCAGATATAGAGGGACACATCCTTACATGCATTTGAAAGTTGAACGAGTTAATAAACTCATTTTCATGAGACAGACTGTTATGTTTCCTCAATCTGTCAAAAGTGCCGTAATGAGCGCAACATGCGGCATAATTATCTCGTTGATTAGTCATCCTTGTCCTCTCTCGCCACGCATGCGTGCGCAGCGCGATCACTCGCTGGGACAAGACGTAGGAATAATGGATAGCCTGAGTTCAGGACAAGCATCACAAGCCGTCTATCTCTATGCCACTCTCTGCATTTCAGGGTAGCTATTTCGAGTTTAATATTTGTATTATCGCTTTTTATCATTTTTCTGCCATATCAAAACTTTTTTTAAATTCTCTATGAGATGATTTTTATTGCATATATAAATAAATATGCGTCATCATATTGTATTTTCAATCAGAGTTAACCACATAATCTTCAAAGAATGAATTAGGTTAATGATATTACAAAAGGGAATACAAATGCTGATAGCCTGTGACAGCAAAATGAGAAGGGGGAATATTTCAATATCCATTTTCAAAGTATCTCAAAAAATCATTTACCGGTACTAAATTCCAACTTTCTTCGAAATGCAGCATGGCCATATAGAGATTTGCTTTATATTCATCAGCCTTAAGTTGTTGATAAACATAGTATTTAACTAAGTTAACATGCATTTCCTTAGCAATATGCCTATTCATATATATTACATTTTGGAGTCAAGAATAATAACATTTATTATGAAGGATGACTTGGGATTGCCATATTCAAAGGGGAACTAACGCCTCACGTACTACATACATATCAGCTTATATGAAAGTAATACTTTCCAAGAATAGGATGCTGTCCTCCTTTTCTCTCAGTGATCCCATGAGGGGAGAATTTTGCGTATTGCCATCAGCCTGCCTAGCCCCTAGCAGCCCCTGGTAGCAGCCATGTTCTCCAATTGCTCTCAGCTGTGACTCAATGAGTGGCATTGCAACTTCCAGCCCCCGCTCTCTGAGCAGTGAATCATAGACTGAATCACAAAAACTCTCTTCGAAATTTGCATTAAAACTTGTATCAAATAGGAAAATGCTAAAATCATGTGCATCATTTGGCTGTAAAGAAAGACAGGTTAGCAGAGTTAGTTTTCATATATTTCCTGTTGGTAAAGTCAGACAAAAACAGTGGCTAGCATCACTGAAACTTTTAAATCCACCTGTCCTGAAGCATGCATCCTGAAGTCCTGAAGCAATATGGCTATTTTTATTTTGGAATGAAAATTATCGAGGCCAGAATTTTCTTCCTCAATTTTCAAAGCAAATATATATTTTCATATTAAAGGGCCAAGATATGTTGTTCTTAATTTTCAGAGCCAGAATATTTTTCCTAAAAGGGATATCATGTTCAAGCTTCCGATAGCAATGCATATAGCATATGCGGATGTATAGGCCCCACACAGGCAATGCTGTTTTGCCAATATTTCTTTCCTAATGATGACATTAGTGGGAAATTATTTGACATAACAATTCAACTATGATCTCAACTTGTAACCTGGTTCAGGGTGTTTGCGATTTCGTATGCTATTCTATAGTTATACTCAGAAATAGCCAGACAACACCTTTTCTGATTGAGGTCTAAGTATGACTGGGTTAAGCGGGTCACTTACCTCCTAACTGCATTACGCGTAACACTTAAGATGATGCACATAACCTGATACTGTATAGTGTGAGATACTTAATATTTGCGCAAACCAATTGCGCTAAGAGATTATCTGGTACGCTGAAATATTGGCAATAAGATAAAAAGTTGACAAGACAATGGCGGTCTAGAAGCCCGCGTCGTCGAGAAGTGCGTCAGATTGTCCTGTCAATCTTAACAAACGTGGAAAAAACAAGTAACCTGCGTGTATGAGTTAGGAGTCTGTCACACGAAAACATGCTATTATTTCACGGATACAGGAAATGGTCGTTTGTCTATATGGGGCAGCGGAACGAGTTGTGTGTTTCCGCTTCCACAAAGGGAGACGGCACTGTAGAACTTGCCAGATTGTCATTTTTTTATTTCAATGATATTTGTGACCGATGCGTAAGCCCTTAAATTTAGATCTATCTATCTATCTATCTATCTATCTATCTATATATATATATATATATATATGTATATATATATATATATATATATATATATATATATATATATATATATATATATATATATATACATATCAATCTATCTATCTATCTATCTATCTATATATATATATATATATATATATATATATATATATATCTATCTATCTATCTATCTATCTATCTATCTATCTATCTATCTATCTATATATATATATATATATATATATATATATATATATATATATATATATATATATATATATATATATATATATATATATATATATATATATATATATATATAATATATATATATATATATATATATATATATATATATATATATATATATATATATATATATATATATATATATATATATATATATATATATATATATATATATATATATATATATATATATATATATATATATATATATATATATAATATATATTATATATATATATATATATATATATATATATATATATATATATATATATAATATATATATTATATATATATATATATATATATATATATATATATATATATATATATATATATATATATATATATATATATATATATATATATATATATATATATATATATATTATATATATATATACATATATATATATAGATAGATAGATAGATAGATAGATAGATAGATAGATAGATTAGATAGATAGATAGATAGATAACTATAGATAGGTAGAATGATAGATAGATGTGTGTGTGTTATGTGTGAGTGTGTGTGAGCAATCACATGCATGCGTCTCCGTATGTCGCTGTTTTAATCTACTCCGTTTTGTGATTGAAACATTGCTGGTGGCCATATTAACCGCGGAAGGTTTTGGTCAGGTATAGGTTGGAGCACGAACACCCCCGAAGAAAGTGCCATGTCGATTGCAACCTTCGATGCAATCTAGCTGAATAAATGTCCGTCCGTTATTGGGCAATGATGAGCAATATAGGGAGCTGTTTGAAGTAGGAGTTGTGTCAATTAGAGGGATATTGATTTGATCAGGGTCTCCTGGTTAGTACAGAGCCGTGGCTTGGAAGGAACAAATCAGAAAGGGAGCTTTGTATATCAAATCACAAAACATCAATGAAAAATATTCGTTTCTAGGCAGAAGAATATTATCTTTAAAATATCAAATCAGGGATGAATCCCATATGTTAAGTGCCCATTGCTAGTTCTACTGATACAGACAACATGGTTTGTTGATAGTAAATGCTATTGCCTTCCCTCAAAACAGGTGACGGGAGCTTAAGCGTTTTTATTTTGTTTTTGGCCTTAATACCAAGTCAGCAGTTGTTGAAAAGGTACAATAATAATTTCCATATACATGTTTTCGTGTTATCTTGACCGAATATCTAAATGGTTGTCTTGTTTATGTTCGATACAAGTTGTTTAACTTTGAAAAGTAATATGCTTTTAACTAGTCGGGCACATTGCTTTGTAACAGCCCTGAAGGACAGACATGTTTTGTAAGACCCAAAGGATGAGTACTTCATCTGTGAGTATTCAACAGAAAGTTTTAGTACATCCATCAGGACACTGGTCGAAATGTTTTTGGGTGTAAATATATCAAATACGGTCGCATTACGTACTCGCTTACGAACTCATCATCCCTGCCAATATACTACTCAATCAATAAATTCTCGCAAAACAACATGGTGATCACGCAACACCACGCGGGAATTCAGTTATGCCAGGCGTCACACTGCGCATGCGTAGCTAGTTCATTTGGCATTAAGATACCATAAAGATCAAGTTTAACGAATGTCACTTAATCAACTTTTGGCCGTCAATAGATATAGATGGAGACTTCTCCGCAGTCCATTTTCGCGGCGGCTCGCGGCGGCGCCTTCAGCGAGCACCCTTGAGCCCAGCCAACGATTACCCCGCTGACAAACGACCACTGCTCTGACAAGTGACAAATGAAAATATGCCGCCGGATATTGAAAGGTTGAAATTCGATTAAACAGTCATTAATTTTCGATCTCGCCCTTTCCCTCCCTGGATAGGACTCAACGAGTGGATAATCATACTTTGCACACTGGATGGGCGACCTGAAAAGGTGCAGTGGACCTTGATTGAATCTTGCGGATTAAACTACCCCCGCAATGTCCCTTTTGGCTGGCGTATGAATACGGGTAATTTACTCTACCGCGTAAAATGGGTGAATCTGCCCTATCGCTGTTTATACACGCTATACGTAAGGAACTGGCACAGATTCACGCGGGGATTATGGAATTAAGCAGATAAAACCAATTGAATTCCTATATCCAACTCCCTTAGTGTAATATTTTCATAATGTGACAGTCTATATCATGAGCTTCAGCGACACGACTTACACGCAGCAGGGAATAGAGGTTTTTACAGTTTGAGTGGGTCTTTTTCGCTTTTGATGCGTGCATTGTATTATACAATTATTTGGATGAAAATTTTCAGTTTTGCAGGAGAATTCTGAAGCCCATTGATATTCTATGTGTGGTCGTTATGTAAGCCAATTATTATTTACAATTGTATTGACACGTTACCATTTGAAAAAAATACAGTGTATTATTCATTCATTTAAGCAACACATATACGTACAATCCGATACTTATCACTAAGATACCTTTTTCTCCATATAACGGAAGCAGCAATAACGGAAACAAAGCAATACTAATTATAATAATACAATCAATTTACTAATACCATCATCATTTTTTGATGTTTATATCTTCATTTCAGTATGTTTATACTTACGCAAACTTATAATTATCATCAGACTTCATGATATTTTACTCTATGGCATAAGTAATAATCAATGAAGTTGACCACATTCTCAGCATAATGGACACGCATACCAAACTGCAGCGAGATTCTTTAAATTTCACATAGATGATTCTCGGTTTGCGCTGCTTTTTCTCATCATCATTTAGTTGGTGCTGCACTTTATATACTAGTTTGGTCTTTTCTAACAAGGATAAAAGTTACCAATTCAGACTTTGTTTCAGTTTCCACTTAGTTTGTCAAATTCCAAACCGTCATATGATTATAAGATCTCATCCTTTTTCGAAACGTATGTATAATATTATTCATTATGCAAGTACTTATGTCGGTGCCTGGTTGCGGTAAGCTATTTTCTGAACAGACTCAGCTCTTTGATCAAAACCTTATCGGAGCTAACAAAGGTCTTCTACGTTCCGCATGGAACTGCTGTGCAGCATAAGAATCCCACAGCTTTCGTAAGTTAGCATACCACACAGAAGATTATAATATACCTGCAGAGTGGCATTTCTTTGCTACATTGCATGGTAAAGGTCAAGGTCCATGTGATGGAATTGGAGGCAGCCTCAAAATACTTGCCACCATAGCTAATTTGAAGCAACCAGTTGACCTTCAAATGCGGACTCCTTATAAAACGGTATGAATGGGCAAAGGAAAATCTCACAGGGATCACAAACAAGAACCGCAGACTGTTCAGCAGACGATATCACAAAACATGGAGAAAAAATAAAAGCAAAACTGGAAAATTCTCTAACTGTAGCTGGCACCCAGAAACTTTGTAGATTTACATATTCATGGGGACCACAAGCTGTTAGTGAAACGCTTTTCAAACTCAGATGAATCTCAGAAAGGTTGTTAAGGTATAGATTCATCCTGGATATACTCAACAAATGTTGGCCTTATAGGTATGAAAAGATATTACTTATAATGATGCGGTAAAGGTTGCTTTGTAGTGAAACCTAAACTGTAATAAGAATGCATTAAGGTACATGCTGTACACATTTTCAGATAGATCAAAGATTGATTACAGGTAAATTTGCCCTGGGTTTTTAGTGTCATCAGCTGGCCACATAATTTATGGCAAAAAGCAGTGATGGAGTCAGATCTGTTTGACATATATGTACAATGGCCTGAGGTTGCCTGTGAAAACAAATAGCTATTGATATGCAGTTCGTTAACCATACCAAGTACATTATGAAATTAAAATGTCTGTTTTCGTAATGCACACCCTTACACCAAATATTAGTTCATGGTTTTAACAAATAATATCCAATTCTCCAAAAACAAACTTCACATGCCTTTTACCTACATCACTTGGCACCTTCTCCCCAAAATTCAGGAAAATTGAAGATGAAGTATTTCGAGAAATGTAGGTCAAAGTTCAAGGTCTCAGAAAATGACCTTGAAAGGTCAAATGTCACAAAAGGTTATCAAATTACATATTGGTGGAAAGGAAATTGTCTCCTCTTTCCAACGGTACCAATGTTCTAAAAATCAGTTGATTACTTCTCGAGTTAAAATATATTTTGTGTCCCAAAGTCGAAAATTTTGAAATTTTTCAGAAATCTTTGAAGTGATGTGGCTTCATCAATAATGATGATAATCAGCTGAAACGTGGTGTGTGTTAGTCCCTCTAATAGGTCAACAAGTCTGCTAAATTTCATCAAAATCGAAGATGAGCCGAGAAAAAAGTGAGTGAGTTGACATGGAATGACTATTTAGTTTATTCCATAGTTTTGCTCTACAGTATATTATTAGGTTTAATCTCATATAACCGTAAATGTAAGAATATTTTTTATTGATTGATATCTTCTGTTAGAGTTGCAGTCGTATCGAATCTAATCCACAGATTTTGCAATAGCACCATGTACATGCGATGGTCATGGCTGACAGACAACTGAACAAACAAAGTATGTTTTGCATATTAATGCACTTGTCTACATATTTGTGCTTGAGAGTGTGTATTTAACGAGCGAGTTCCAATCTGCACGGCAATCACGTAAGCAAACTATCATAGCAAGTAAGTAATTAAGTAAAACTTGAAAGAAAATTAGAATAAAAAGGAATGCTAGTAAAAATTGACTTGAAAGGCAATATTGTTGAGATGACGTCACTGTGTCGCATGAAAATGAGTACACAAGATAGAGAAGATGGGCGCAGATCAGAAAGGGTGAGGTGATTAATGTTTTATGCAACTCAGACTATCAACTTGAAAGGCAAGAAAGCGTTTTAATTAAAATTGGTTTTTGCAAAGTTCATGTCAGCACTATCACTATCTACACACTCCTCGTTCAATATGGTGATTAATCCAGGCACGGAACCACTCAACAACATTAAAACGCGCTGCGAATTCTGGATACAGTGATATCATGTAATTCATTAAAACCATAATGATGATAGACATAATGTTGTTTATACTATCCGATTCATGACACTTCCCTGTATAGACAACCTGAAGGAGAATCCCTCGAAGATTGTATAAAAATAACTTTCCGATTCATATGATATATTTGAACTGCAAATACACTTTGTCATTAGTTTTCTTATAATTTTAAGAAACGTCAACATTAAGTAGAAATATACATCTTTTAGAAAACTATATGCAAATTGCAAGAAGTATTTTCCTTTGGCTACAACCGTTCCTTAACCTGACCAACACCGTAGAAGGGATAATGTATGACATGTATGGAATTTGAAAAATGAATGTTTTGACTCTATCATTATCAACCTTACATTATATAGCAAAATTGCCAACCGCATGTATTTACCTATTGGTTCCTTGAATAGTGCATAGATTAAACTAGTTTTGCACACAGAACAAAAAGGAGAGATAAACATTTAGTTGCGATGCGTCATCTCAGATACATGTAGGTGAGGTTTGTAGTCCGTGAGCACTTTTTTAAGATTTTGTCAGATTCCAGCTCGAAAAGAAAAACAGAATCTATTTTCCCTCAGCTCATTGTAGCATGGGTATATCCTTTCATTTCTCGTAGCAGAACCAGTCAATCTTCAACCTTTAGAAGGAAAAGTAGTAGTTCCTTAAACATAGGGATAAAAGGGGGTTAGTTGCTCTTACTCATTGATAACATATTGGCCAATGGTCGTTTCCTCAATACTAGGTCAATGATACGCGCTACATGTACACGTAGTGCGTCAGTCCATACGATTTCACTTACGATATACAAGATGACCAAAGAAAAGTCAGGAAGTGATAAACTGAATTAACCCTAATACATGTATTAGGCTTTAGATCAAGAAAACAGTGTATCTAGCGATAACGATAACATAGTCGACGAAACGTATTCAGAAACAATCATTTAGTAAGGAAAAAACGTTAACATAGGTATAACGCTGAGCACGAAATAAATAAAAAATTAAGATAAAAGAGAAAATGAAAATATTTATAAAAAGGTGATAGAAAGTCAAATATAAATGTACCAACACAATCATGTTTCCGGTGCGACAGAGGCTGCCCCGGCAGTTGAATGGTCATCGCTGCCTCGCATAAATGCCTATGTCCTAGGTTACCATGCAACTCAAGCACCAGATAAAGTTGCTAGTTGTATTTTATGTTTATCAATCAAATAAATGTTACAAAATCATGCATATTATACTTTTTTTAATTCCAAAGAAAGAAATACCAGAAAGAATAAACTCAAAACGCTTGCAAGGTTAGCGTAGTAACAGAATGTACACTAGTTAACAGTTGTTAAGTTATCAGTTAGTCAACAACAGGTGAACAAAAAAATGGGGATAAAATGGCAATACAAAGTTTCACGTTCCTTGCCTATCACTAGTCTAACTTCACTATATGAGGATATGTATATATTTTAGACTTCAAAAAGTTCCTATCTAGCACAACGGAGAAAATTAGCCAACAGGAGCACCATCGGAAAGGTTGTTTCACCTGATAGATGGAGAGAAAAATAATAAAAAGACAAAAGAATAGGCCGGACAAGGGATATATCCAATATTCAGTCATACCATGCAAAGCCTTAAGGGGTCTGCACCCATTTTAGCTGTAAATACATTTCTTGTACAACTTAGGATCTGCACTCCAATACCATTTAGTATATTTAATAGTTTATCTTCGTATTGTCAAAACATCTAATTGTCTCTAATGTTTTGTATCTTCACTTGCCCCCAAGTCGTACTTAATACAAATGCGATTGCTTTTGACACTTTCAGACGATAATCATCACATTATGATATGCTGCACCAAACGACCAGTTTTGCCATGATTTCACAATCACCAATTGCTACACAACCTAAATCTGAGAGTAGCCACCAGTTAGGATAACCATCCTTTCCCTTGACGTCATTGAAAAGATCCTCTCATTTCTAAAGTTAATTATAATGCCCCAATCTCTACTCTCATACTTCCAAGCATACACGTATTCCCAGATCCTGGTGTTCCATTCTGCTTTACCATTACTCATTCGCAAACACTCACTGTAAAAACCTAAATCGATACATACTGGCTTTAATAATTTCGAAAATTAGCCTAAAATTGGTTAGTGACTTAGGATTAGCCGTTCCTTTTCCTTAGCACACAACGGACCTAAACATTCAATTCAGTAAATCAATATTTTGGCTGTCTTTCAATTGCAAAGGCACAATAGGGTGCCCGTCACAACGCCACACTTTGTAGGGAGTAACTCGCTACGAGGAAATCAGCTGAGATTTATACCGCAATTGCACACTTTAGGGACAGGTGTCCTACTTCTGGTACACAACGAGACTTAAAATCAATTCAGTAGATCGACCTTTCCACAGATATATAAAAAGCTGCTTAGCTGAAACGTATAGGGTCATCAAATAAGGCATTAAACAGCAAGTGTGATTGAGTTATGGGCTATCTCACACGCATAGGCTTCACTTCACTTCCTTTCCATTAGAGACAGTAAGTGAATTCTCCTCGCTGTCTGTAGGAAGATGTAGTTGTAAGTACACGTATTAGTCGCCTTGATTCGTCTTTCTGCCAGCAGCAAAGTGATGGGACATGTGTAACTCCCTCTAAAGCGTTCTATTAACAAAGTTACTCACTGGGCTGCACTCTCCAGGGATGATGCTATAAGTGGGCCTCTCGAGAACAAAATGTAGTAGATTTACCACTTACAGTGCTTCGCCCGTTCATGCTAAGATTTAACATGGAAAGTTTAGATTCATTCTAGGTTAGAGCAAAATTAAAGTAACGAAATATTTAAGGAAGTTTGACATGGAATTGCCATATAGATTACCCCCTAGACATTTCCACAATGTTCTCCTATAAGGAATGCAGCCAAACTAGCGACAATTGCCTTCTGCATATGCGAAGCTTAGAAAGCTATAGAACAGTGGCATAATCAATAACGTGTCAGTTAGTACATATTCTTTTGGAAAACTAGAGTCATGAGTGGACCAATTGAATTCATATTAAAGGAAACCAGGAACCTCATGATAATGATGCATTTTGTTTGAATTTAAACAACGAAAGAGACCATTTTGTTAACAAAATGATATCGTTGTGCATGTGATATATGGCCCATTGTCTTAAAGGCTTAAATGACCGAGATTATTTCAGTGTAAACTCTGTGAATAGATGGCATATGATTAAACCAGCGGTGTTTATTCTGGGCCCTGTAGACAATCGATCATCTGTTTAACTGCGAATTGAAAAACATATATATTTTGTAATTTTCTCAGGTTCATGTATTTATTGGGAATAAATATCCTAACCTATCCCTAGAACGTGAACTCTGCATAAGAACAACATGGTTGGTGCTACTCTATTGGATGACTCACAGCTGTGGCGGTATAAATCGTCTAGTACTCCTATTAATAACAAAAACATACTAACCGAAAGGAGCGGATAATGGAGTATTACTCGGTATTGAGATAATTGCTGGCGGTTATCTAGAACAGTAGTCATATTAATGTTTTCTGCACCTGGTTGTGTGACTTAAATCATGGTGGTGGCTTCTATTACCACATTGTAGGAAAACTACTTTTTGAGAGAACAAGCAGCAGTGAGATCCTGAGCATTTCGCACTAAAAGCTATTTGCTGCCACACGAGTGGCACACAATACTCTCATGATACTACAATAAAAAGGCAGTTCACTAATATGTCGTGTATTTCTATTTGCAAATATATGTTTAATGTATCGTTATAATACAAATGCATATAAAGTACAAAATCATCTGTATGTATAGACAATTTGTAAAAAAAAGTAATAATGAATGGTCATTTATGGCCTATACGTGAATTTAGTTTTTGGTAAAATAGTAAATGCATCACATGATTGTTCATACGTTTTCAGATACTTAAGTTATCATACTCAATTTTGGAATTATGAATAGTTAATCATTACATGAGACGAGCAGTGGCCGGTAAATCCACAATAAACTAGCCCTTGTTATGAACAAGACTTAATTCATCTAATATAATGGAACTTAATATTGATTAATTCTGGTTTATGCCTTGATAAAAATGTTTCATTAGTTGTAAAACTTTTTATCACCCACCAATAAACACTAAAGACTTCTATGCGCTAACGTAAGTTACATATATTTAATAAGTAACAGGGCATTTGATACGTGGACTGATTAATATCTTCTATAGTGTCCGGTAGTTTTTTTTCGTAAATCTACAGCGCCTGGTCTGCTTATCCAGAACGTACACTAACACACTTGTGGAACTTCTCTTAGAATGTGAAAAAAGGGAATCTTTCACCTTCTACGTCGACGCTAAGGCAAAATTGATAACTATCATGTTTCCCTCTGTAGTATTCTTAGCTATGAATGCAGCACATTTCAAACGAAGCACTGTGCATTTGATACCAAAATGCTTGTATGAACGGTCAATGCTACTGTAAAATATGATAAAGAGAAAGGAGACAAAAATCTTCCCTTATTGTGTCTTAATTCCTTGACAGATTCTCTAGTAGCTCGCCTCTCATCGTGATCAATCAGTAATAAACTTGATAGACACAGTTGTTCTTATTACGACGAAATTGGTGCACGGTAAAATATGTGTAAAAATCTCGAAACGCCATATATTCACAAATTAACAACAAAAGCAATCTTGATAGGTGAGATGATTGCTAACGTTAAAGATGTAGTTTTACACAAAGTACGGTGTCTAGACCCACTTCGGCATCAGACGTGCTGTAGGGTAGCACGTCCCGTAGGACATTCATAGATTCAGCATGCTGCCACTCGCCAAGTTGGCAATATACTAGGTGTATAGGGAAAAGTACCAGGACAAAATTCTTCGTAATAACGGTTTATGGTAGCGAGTTTATTGATGAAACTGAGCGGCCAAAAAATCAAGTCATGCGTGCGATTGAAACATTGTCTGAAGCTTATATATGGGAAAATTTTTGGCATATTTTCGCGCCCGTGTACTTTTAGCTAATATGTCGAAAAAGGGGAACGACTTTACGGTAATTCCGCGCATAGCGAAACAGCGAAATATGTATAGGACGTACACCTACGGCATACTATTTTACTACGGAGATGCCTCATTCTGAGAATATCGCTAAACTAAGTTCTTAAATCATGGTACGTGTGTGTTATGAATTGTTCAATTGATATTGTGCACGTACGTTGGCATACCCGTCAGCATTCAACAATCCAAAATCAGGATATTTCACTTATCAGGCGGTTTACTATACTGCGACGTCTTTTGGTTTCATTTTGTTTAGTTCCAATTCTGGGAGGGGCCAGGTTATTACTTTTGCTTAAGGAGCGGGCGTTTAGAGTTGGTAATCATGGAAACATATGTTAATAGGATAACTTTAATTTTAGCAGATCACAATTGCTGCATGATAATATACACACAGTTTTCAAAAACACGCAGATAGCTTTGGAACTGAAAATGTCTTCATCAACAACATTTACATTGTGTGATCTTTCCAGACATTGTGTGATATTTCAAGATCAAATACTTACTATGTTCAGCATATTATGAACTTCTTGGCTCTTGACTAGAAAATAAATTTTTCTTGAGGAATGGTGGATGATTTTTGAAAGTTGGCAAATCAGTAGCTAATCTGAAGATTTCTGACCAAGTTATATAATTCATACCTGTTAACATTCAACCATCCAAAATCAGGAGATTTTATGCGGTTCCAATCCTGTCCACCAGGGGTCAGATTAGTTTATTAGTTTAGGAGTGGGCTATTATATTTTACAGGTGTTGGCAAATTGATAACCATACAAGTATGATTATGAAATAACTTTAATTTTATGTAGCAGATCACACTTGCAGCATGATGACAAATTCCCAGTTATGAGAAACACACAGAGATTGCTTTTGAACTGAATACATCATAATAGTCCATGACCCAGAGGTGGTCAGTATCATATTGGGGGATGGGGGTCAAATTCTGGTTAATGTTTTTGAATTCCCCATATTCTCACCTTTATGGTATTTCAGTAACAAATATTTTCCAAATCAGACCTTTTTTTCCCAGGTGAACTTAGCTTTAAATATTTACACGATCACTAATTTGCTTTTACTCACTACCCATATTCCTCATATTTCATAACTATTACATCTCTATCAATTCCCCTTGAGATATGGATCCGTGCGCCGGCCTACATATTTTGGCGCACGGATCCATTCCTCTACCATACCTGCCTAACCTCTGCGCTGTGTTGCGCCCAGCGCCACTAGCTTCATACTACTTTCCATTCCTTTCATTTCCACTCCTATCACTGTGTATCGGACTTTCTCTGGGTCTATATTTTGCACAGGCGTAATGTCTATTGAATGAACATGATTAGTTATAGTTGTGCTTGATTTGGTGCATTGTGCTAATAAATATTCTTTAGACGCTGTGTTTGTTTTATTTTGATTTGTATTGTTATGATTGAGTATTTTCCACACGTTCAGCCAATGCACATGCTATTGCCACTACTGATATTATATGGCGGTGGTGATGCTGCGGCTACTACTACTACTACTACTACTATTACTACTACTACTTCTACTACTACTACTACTACTACTACTACTACTACTACTACTACTACTACTACTACTACTACTACTACATTGTGCTACTTATATTACACTGCCACCAGTCATGCTGTCGATATAGGTGTCGCCAAAGTGGTACTTCCGTTTGCCAATCGCATTGGTTGCCAGTTTGGCGCCACCTATATGGGCGGGATGATTAGTGACCCCCCTTTTTTTACTAAAGATTGTCAGGGGAGAACTGACAGTGATAGCTTATGCAAAGTTTAATGGATTTTTGGAATGTGGGGTATATTTTAAATGGATTGAAATGAATTTTAAGTTATAGATGCCACTGTAACCTTTCGAATATCTTACCATGCCTTTAATCGCCATGTGTGGAGAGTTAGTAGTTTTTCTCGTATACGGCATTAAAATTGTTGATAGGTAAAATGCCACACAGACTCTTAGGTCAAAGGTACCAAGAAGCATTCAAGATGGCATCATGTGTTTATAAGTATTTACAAGTGAACAATAAGAAAAATGCTTGCGTATAATGTGTATATCAATTTTGCATAACTGATCCACAGCAAGGTCATAAATTGATTTGAGCTCCCTTTTGGTCAATATAGTTAGAACGCCTGTTATTGTTTGTTTATTGACTGTCCAGCATACGGTAGAAATCATATGTAACGTACAGACTATGATCAAAAACGAAATATTGAATAAACAGAATTAGTGACATGATGTTTTACCAGGAAAGTGTTTTATTCAGGTTTGTAGTAAAGGAAATACATAATGCACAGACTATGATTAAAACACAAAGCTGTGTATACATACAAAGTGAGGTCTCTATTTATCCAAAAGGTTGTTAGAATAAAGTACCCAGTGAAAGTCATATATAATATACAGACTACGATTATAAACGGAAAATTATGTAATGGACCAGTGGACAAGAAATAAACCATTCATAACGCACAGACCATGATTAAAAAAAACCGAAAAGCTGTGCATACAGAATAAATGAGGTCGCTATTCATCAAAAAGGTTCTTAGAATCAGGTACCCCGTGAAAATCATACATAATGTACACACCACGATGAAACGGAAAATTATGTCATGCTCCAGAGGATAAGGAATAACATCATGCACTTTTTGATAAAAGCACAGTTTGTGGTAGTTTATTGCAAGGTAACTATTTGGAGGCACTCTGAATTGGCTCTAGGTCTGCTTTGGCAGCCCTTTTTGAAAATGACTGCCATAACTGTTTCAATAGAGCTTTATGATATTGCATCACCTGATCTAAACAAGAAGCCAATGGACTTTATGTTGTACTAGGTTTATCGCTAACCATTTAACTTTGCTTAGCCAGGTAGATCCCATCATTAAGACATTGTCATAAGTTTTTGATACCATACAGTACAGATTCTATCATTACTCATACAGAGATTTTGAGAATAATTTCATGGATGGTGACTTTCAATCCTAATGAAAAAAACACAGACTTTCTTAGAAAATCAACTTGTCTCATAGCATAATAAAGAAAAACTTGTCAATGGAAGATTTAAGACATTATGCTCATACGACCTAATCTGTAATCCAGTCCGTGATCTGGAGCTTCTAACAAAGAGTATAACCAATCCCAGATGTTCTGTTAGGCAGATTTAAGGCTTAACTGAAATATGTTCAATGTGCATGCCGTTTCGAACTTTGCTTGCCCTGTGCTGATGCCCAACAGGGTTTGTTCATGGCAACCATTTTGGATATTTGCTGTCACCGAGGTTGGATACCGTTAAGAGGTACCCGTATCATTTCAAAAAGTACTGTATCTTACCGTTTCATAGCTTATAGGTACTGTTAACGATACTATCAGGAATTTCCAGGATCCTTAAAAAGACTCACAACAAAATCTACTTGTTAATAATGCAGTAAGGTACATGTACTATTAACAATAATTAATTAATTGTACCATTTCATTGCTACCGATACGTTACCGCATCATTTCGTTCTTAAGGGTATTTATACCAAACTGTCAGTAGTTTCCGTAATATCAAATGTAGGTGAGGAGTACATGCGACCCATTTATATGTTCTCTGATCTTTAAAAACATGATAAGGTGATTCCTAGCTACATAAGGCAGCCGTTAAAGGCAAAGGTCGACCATTTTGATTATGTTGCTGTTGCCAATACAAGCAAAACATTTAGCGGGTCTCCTAGCCAAAAATTAATCAGGCGGACCTAAAGACATCCGTGCCAAATATGGCTCTTTTATCCGTTCCGTAAATATTAAGTCGGTAAGCTGTCTGACTATAAGGTTCATTTGACATTGTATGTAAAAACTTTATGAACTTCAAAATGTGACGATATGAGATAAATGATAGTTTTTTTCTTATTAAAGCACATATGAGAACTTTCAATTATACGAAAGGGTAAGGATGATGATATTCCTTTTTGAAAGGATATCCCTTTGTGTACCAGGCAAGGACTAGTACTAAATAACACTTTATATGATTGGCAGCTCGGTAGCAATTTCATTGTTTATTACTCTATTGTACCAAGATGGCAATGAAATGGACATCCTGATATTAGATTCAACTGCCCACTACACTGAACGAACCTGATCTTATACAATATTGCTGTTCACTTGACTTGGCCAGGGAAATGAGTTGAATCTTTATGGATCGATTCTTTTCTACCAGTAAGATGACAGGGCTAGACAATTGCTCGGTTTAAGAGTTCATGCAGAAAGAACATGATAAAAGGAACTACTCTAGGATATTAGCTACGAGATAGCTAGGTCCATTTTGGTTGCAATTCTTATCTTTATTTATGTCACAACCCCGGATTAAAAACATTTATTTATGACCAAACTGGTAAATTAAAAGAGGCTGTTATTTTGCATCATGTGACCTCTTTCTTTGTTGTGCCATTTCTTCTCTTATGGCCTGTCTATTTATATGATATGCTTTTCTCCCTTACTATGCTGTACTATGTGTTATTCGATGTCTTCTTAGACAGTCTCAGCATAGCATGTAAGAACCGGAACGCTTGGGGAGAGGTGTAATATCTAACTTATTAACATATATTTTCTGGAATCGATATATGTATGGAGTGGGAAAGATGGAAATGAACTAATCTATGAGAAAAGGGAATTGAGCGAGGTCATTTTCTTTTGTGCAGCAATTCAAAAGTCCACACATTGTTTTATTCAATTAGAGTTTTACCAATATATTATCTAATGACTTCTCCTTAAATACTTCAGAGAATGAGAACGTGCAGATTCATTAACAATAGTGTTTTTGGGACTATATTTTACAAAGAGAAAATATCAATTAATTATTTAAAAATCCATATTGGCACTTTTCCTGAGCATAATAGATCTGTAATTGTTATAATTGTTAGTGATTAGTCATTGATCCATCTATAAAACGCGACCAATACATTCAGGGTGGACGTTTCTACTATGGAGAAGTGCTCTTTTACAAGAACAGTGAATTCCGAGGTGAGAATGGTCCCACACATTATGAAAAGAATCACTCTCAACTAAATTGTAACTGACAAAATGCCAAGTTCAAAATACCATTATTGAAAATACCATTACACCTATATCCACTGAACAAGTTGCAAACTGCACAAGAAATACAAGACTTAAATGGGAATGACCAAATATGCAAAAAATAACTAGTAAGTGACTTTGCAGGTATGAAAAAAGTTAACTTGAAATGGTTCTCTTCAAAATGAAAATACTCCTAAA
>OZ012697.1:15597328-15637328 GCA_963942565.1 Maea johnstoni | reverse complement strand
CCTTCATTAATGAAAAACTGATGAACTGAAACCAATTTCACCTTCGATAAATGACAAAGAAAACATCGTTTCATCTCAGTCGTCCAGTATAACGTGCTGGATTATAAGGGTACCTTAGACACCATCGTAGAAGAACAATGGGATTACGGAACAAATGGATTAGCCTGGAGCTATGCAATTTCCCAGTTTAACCTGAACTATTCCTTTCATATCAATTGGTAACTCAGTTACTTAAAGGTGCCGGGAAATACCATGCACTGCAAACGACCTCTCTACGCTTGAGGCACATCTGGAAACGTTCGCTTTTATCACACACTTCACTCTTTATGTAGACTTTGCCCCATCAAAGCTGTTACGTGTTCCTTCTCTCATTCTAGGCAAAAAGGTGCACATTTTACGGCACCTCTCACCAGAACCAAGGGTATCGAAGCCAAGTACGGCTCAACGCACGTGAAATGTTGCCAGTGACGTGTGGTTAGTCGGTGGTGACCCCCGGGGTTTCCGGTTTCCTCCATCATTAACTACCTAGTATCACAGTTTTGAAGGAAAAGTGACGATAAACAAAATTCATAATATTGCTCCCACATATCCATTTATCAATATATCATGAACCTCGAGAGATTATGTGCGTCAGAGGTCTGTTAGATGGATTGAAAACCCAGACAGGTCAAGTATTTCTATTTGGGAAATACTTAATGAAGAACGTATTTCCTTATGAGTAGTAACTCAGAGCTAGTTGTCTGGAGTATAGGGCATGGGGCATAGCTTCAGAGGAATGAAGCTTCTTTGGACATGCAATCTCTACATCCACTCCGGCAATACCATCCATTCACGTCCACTCTCAGACCGCAGCCCGCACCCAGTAGCAGGACCTACACACAGACAGCAACTTGGTCGGGAAAAATGTGCATTACTGTAAATATCATATTAGAGCGTATCATAAGAATGTGTACTATAAAACAGAAAATGTCCATATTTCAAAATTACGTATATATCCGTTTGTTTAGTTGTATTCACCCTATGACGTATTCACATCTGAGATGAACGCATGCATCCATATATGCATGCGTGCATACACACATAGTATTTACTGTATATAGTCATTACAAAGAACTTAAGAGGAGGTGACCTCAGTGTTTAGAAGACCCCTCAAAGAGTGAGTCTTTCCAAAATAAAACTGTTACTTTGTCGTTTTGATTACTGAACCTTCCTACATAAATCAGAACCCTTTCCTCTGAAAACTAGTGATGAGTTTTCGCGCATGCGCACGATTGTGTGGAAGTCTTTAAAGGCACATTCGCGGCTCCTTATGGGAAAAGGGCTATTGCGCCAGGGGTTACTAATTTATTACACGTGTTAAGCCACTGTGGCCGTGAGATGTTGTGTTAATGTAGATCCTAGTGACCAGAAGAAAGGCTACTCGCGCCCGGCCCGGATACACGTGTTTAATGATGATTACAAAGCTGTGTTAATGCTGTAAACGCTGCCTCACCAATTCCATAAAATGCCACAGCACTTAGGATAATAATGACTTGTGCGTAATGAAGGACGCGCGCTGGTCCATACGCCCCACCTGATTATGGCACCCATAAATGACCGATAGATGAAAGCCGCTGTCTGTGGCAGCTTCCGCATAAAATGGACTATTACCGCGAGGTTGTCTCATTTTAGGAGGGTGTCTTGGTATTACTTATTGGGGGTTTAATTAAGCATCGCTGCCTGAGGTTTGTAGTGTTCCTTGCAACAGTTTAGGGGATCACATAATTCAGAGTTATGAACACATTGTATAACGTAGTACTCCTCCAAACCTGCTAAGGACATGGAGATCGGTGATTAAGCTAGGTAAAGGGTGATATTGATAAGAAAAACTATATATATATATATATATATATATATATATATATATATATATATATATATATATATATATATATATATATATATATATATATATATATATATATATATATATATATATATATATATATATATATATATAGAGAGAGAGAGAGAGAGAGAGAGAGAGAGAGAGAGAGAGAGAGAGAGAGAGAGAGAGAGAGAGAGAGAGAGAGAGAGAGAGAGAGAGAATAGTTTTGGGGTACAGGTATAGACGGGGGTACGTTCCAATGACTAAATGTTATAGTTGTGGAATTCCTCTTATCGCCAGTGTTGCTGAAATACCCCCATTTGAAGCTAGGGCGGACTAATTACCTGACAAAGTAAAACGTAAGTAGTAAGAAAGGTGTTGTTTGTACCGTATACGAATGGTGACTGTCAACGCTTTCACGCAAGACAGCTTTAGGCCAAATATTTCTAAAAATGTCGCAAAGAAGATTTGAAACTCGCATGTGAACAATTTAAAACCAAATAGAGTCTGGACACGTGTAACTGGTAGCAGGACGCCTATGTGCCCAGGCAGATACACGAAGTCACGTGTATCACTCTCCCATTATTCAAGCCAGAATCGTACACAGCAACTTTGGAACGAGTTAGAGGCAACGAGTGCGATAGGACACTCGGCTGATGGGGCATTCCCCTTTACCCCCGCAGGTAGACCTAAGTCCAGACGTGTTGGTAAACAATCGTAGAGCACAGGTGTTCATAACCTGCAAAAAAAGCACCTTGCAATCCCCTTGGAAGCTCTAAGTGACTTTCCCTCTGCTCAGTCCGTCCTATACGTGTCAGTTCATTAAGCGTGCAGTGCAGACATGTGTGCCACATAAAGCATGGCACTGCATGCTGCGTGACTGGGAATAGCACCGCCGCCCTCAATGGCCAACGTGCACAACTAAATATGCAGTACAGTGTAGCAATGTATGGTTAACGAGGCATTACTATCTGTTATACAAGCATGGCCTGACACCTTTTACGGTATCTCGTCTTTCACAGTAATATTGAATATAGTGGTATAAAATGATTGAATAGTATTCTCTAAACAAAATATATATCTCAAAATGGAACTATACCGTATATGGATTCCAAAAGACGGTTTGAACACCCTTAATCGTGAGCATCTGTAGTTTGAGGGTCGGTGCTCCAGTCCAGAAGTTGCAAATCCACACGAGTTGACTTAAGTTATAGTTAATTTCAGTCATGAACTTTCTTTGGAGAAGTTATCGTGTTCTTTGTATTAAGGTAGAATCCCTACTCGATACCCGGATCATTTTTAAAACTTGAATATCTGAAAACTGAGTTAAATGTGGACAACGGCACTTATGCTATTGTATAGCTTACATCTCATAGTTACAGAATAATAATAAACTTATCAATAATCTGCTATTTTGAGTTGATATGACACCCTTTACGCACATATCCGTCTGTGTTTCGTTTTTTGGAAAAATGTCAAGACTCACCCTTTAATTGAAAACCAAACTCTACCATTTGATCATTCATGTCTTTGGTAAGGTGCAAGGTCCTACCTAAATCGGGAATGTGTACAATGAGTATGTTAAAAACATTTTTGAATGTTCCCATATGACTCAAAATTACTAACAGCACGTGGTTTACATAGTAAATACTGATTTTCAGGTCCTGTCAGAATTCAAGGTAGCTGTGACATGACCTTGCACCTAGACGGAGTTCATATATGTCATATTCTAAAATACTTGCTTCGAAGACTGTATCGTTATTCAATTTCAGCCAAAAATGAGATGAAAATTTTGGTCAAAATGATTTAGGCTGAATGAATCTGCATGGTTAAAATAGACAGCCATGTCGTTTGGGACCAATTTAACACGGAAGGTCCTAAGGGGCCTGCCCTTTGTCAGGACCTTTCATTTGTGGTCACTCTTGACCGTACCACAATTGAAAGTCGCTAGGTCGAGGTTCGTGGGGGAGTGCACACCGCTCATGTGTAATCTTTTGTTTTGATATGCATTCTTAGGGGCCAGCCAAGAACACCACCTAGTGGCAATAATCTTGGTGCCCTAGACTATCACCTTAAGTAATGGGTATGTTTTATCGTAAGTTTTCTTCAATTTGTCCACAAAGAATATGTTTAAATCATAATGTAGTATTGTTGTCACACACACATGCATACATAAATACATGTACATACATACTTACATACATACATGTACATACATACATGCGGCTACACGAGCGAGGCAGTGATTGGTTATCTATTTTAAGTAATTTTTCTGAACACACAAAAAAAGAATTGTGAACTAGGATCTTGTGTAGTGTGGTGATTGACAAGGCTACATGAGCGAGACAGTGATTGGCTATCTTTTTTTAGTAACTTTGCTGAACACAAAAAAAAATACATGCGAAGGAGGATCTTGAGGTATTTTTTTCATTTTCTTTTTTAGATTTTTCGGATTTCTAAGGGAAAAAAATAAAATATTTTTACAGTGGTCCTAATAGGCTTCCGTAGAAATTAGTACGATTGCATAAATTTGATCGATGTAATACCATTCATCGACAAAGACAGTTTCCACCTTGTTCCTGAACTCATGAGATTTAACTCTATTCTTATGATCGAACCACCAACAAATACAAACACCTGAGGTGAAGGACAAAGGGTTAGATTAGGTGACACGTTGTGAACCCTTAAGTAAAATACTGCCTGTGCTGTCATTACCTATAGAGCCTCTGAAGTGTGGCTGACTAATCAGGAACGGCAGAGGCGGCCTGTATTGGAAAATGCAATTCATCTGAAGTATCCATTGTGACACCAAGTTTGTGAACCAATAAATTTAGCCTGTTTGTAGCGAATGGCTCCCGGGACTATTAAGTGCTAAGGGTATTACCAATATAGGAGAGTCGTGACAAACACAGTTATCCGTTGGAAAAACAGGCCTTTCATATAATGGGACAAACGACTGAAAGTAGTTAAGCGAGTTAGAATAAGTTGTGCGTAGTAGTAGTAGTAGTAGTAGTAGTAGTAGTAGTAGTAGTAGTAGTAGTAGCCACGAATTAGAAAAAGTGGCGATTATACAAATTAGGTAATGTTTGTTCTCGGATGCATGTTTGGAACAAAGGAAATTTACTGGTTGGTGCCTTATCTCTTGAACTTGGAGCAGGTGAGTCTGTCGCTAGTGCTGTGAATGATTGCAGAGTTCCTGTGCTTTCATAACTTGGATGACTTCGAGATGTCACACCAGAGAAATAAAAGAGAAATATAAAAATATGTCGCGAAAATACTTTTGAAACTGTTGCGAGGCTTTTAAGGGTACCGTGGTCACTCAGAAGATTACCTACAGGAACGTATGATGGGGCATTTGAGGATACGTCTTCATCCCTAGGACCTTTTGCTACCCTGTTGCAGCCGATATATCATCGCTGATTGGTCCGCGGGGTTGGAGTGTCGGGAGATCTTAAATCATCTAACATCCACGTCGGCACTAGCCCACTCACACCTGGAACGTGTACGTCATCTAACATCCACGTCGGCACTAGCCCACTCACACCTGGAACGTGTCTTCATCTGACTTACACGTCGGCACTAACCCACTCACACCTGGAACGTGTCGTCATCTGACTTACACGTCGGCACCAGCCCACTCACACCTGGAACGTGTCGTCATCTGACTTACACGTCGGCACCAGCCCACTCACACCTGGAACGTGTCGTCATCTGACTTACACGTCGGCACTAGCCCACTCACACCTGGAACGTGTACGTCATCTGACTTACACGTCAGCACTAGCCCACTCACACCTGGAACGTGTCTTCATCTGACTTACACGTCGGCACTAGCCCACTCACACCTGGAACGTGTACGTCATCTGACTTACACGTCAGCACTAGCCCACTCACACCTGGAACGTGTCGTCATCTGACTTACACGTCGGCACCAGCCCACTCACACCTGGAACGTGTCGTCATCTAACATCCACGTCGGCACTAGCCCACTCACACCTGGAACGTGTCGTCATCTAACATCCACGTCGGCACCAGCCTACTCACACCTGGAACGTGTCGTCATCTGACTTACACGTCGGCACTAGCCCACTCACACCTGGAACGTGTCGTCATCTAACATCCACGTCGGCACCAGCCCACTCACACCTGGAACGTGTCGTCATCTGACTTACACGTCGGCACTAGCCCACTCACACCTGGAACGTGTAGTCATCTAACATCCACGTCGGCACTAGCCCACTCACACCTGGAACGTGTCGTCATCTAACATCCACGTCGGCACTAGCCCACTCACACCTGGAACGTGTCGTCATCTGACTTACACATCGGCACCAGCCCACTCACACCTGGAACGTGTCGTCATCTGACTTACACGTCGGCACTAGCCCACTCACACCTGGAACGTGTCGTCATCTAACATCCACGTCGGCACTAGCCCACTCACACCTGGAACGTGTCGTCATCTGACTTACACGTCGGCACTAGCCCACTCACACCTGGAACGTGTCGTCATCTGACTTACACATCGGCACCAGCCCACTCACACCTGTAACGTGTCTTCATCTGACTTACATGTCGGCACCAGCCCACTCACACCTGGAACGTGTCGTCATCTGACTTACACATCGGCACCAGCCCACTCACACCTGGAACGTGTACGTCATCTGACTTACACGTCGGCACTAGCCCACTCACACCTGGAACGTGTCGTCATCTGACTTACACGTCGGCACTAGCCCACTCACACCTGGAACGTGTCGTCATCTAACATCCACGTCGGCACTAGCCCACTCACACCTGGAACGTGTCGTCATCTGACTTACACGTCGGCACTAGCCAACTCACACCTGGAACGTGTCGTCATCTAACATCCACGTCGGCACTAGCCCACTCACACCTGGAACGTGTCGTCATCTGACTTACACGTCGGCACTAGCCCACTCACACCTCGAACGTGTCGTCATCTGACTTACACGTCGGCACTAGCCCACTCACACCTGGAACGTGTACGTCATCTGACTTACACGTCGGCACCAGCCCACTCACACCTGGAACGTGTCGTCATCTGACTTACACATCGGCACCAGCCCACTCACACCTGGAACGTGTACGTCATCTGACTTAGACGTCGGCACTAACCCACTCACACCTGGAACGTGTCGTCATCTGACTTACACGTCGGCACTAGCCCACTCACACCTGGAACGTGTCGTCATCTAACATCCACGTCGGCACTAGCCCACTCACACCTGGAACGTGTCGTCATCTAACATCCACGTCGGCACTAGCCCACTCACACCTGGAACGTGTCTTCATCTGACTTACACGTCGGCACTAGCCCACTCACACCTGGAACGTGTACGTCATCTGACTTACACGTCGGCACCAGCCCACTCACACCTGGAACGTGTCGTCATCTGACTTACACATCGGCACCAGCCCACTCACACCTGGAACGTGTCGTCATCTGACTTACACGTCGGCACTAGCCCACTCACACCTGGAACGTGTTGTCATCAAACATCCACGTCGGCACTAGCCCACTCACACCTGGAACATGTCGTCATCTAACATCCACGTCGGCACTAGCCCACTCACACCTGGAACGTGTCGTCATCTGACTTACACGTCGGCACTAGCCCACTCACACCTGGAACGTGTCGTCATCTGACTTACACGTCGGCAACAGCCCACTCACACCTGGAACGTGTCGTCATCTAACATCCACGTCGGCACTAGCCCACTCACACCTGGAACGTGTCTTCATCTGACTTACACGTCGGCACTAGCCCACTCACACCTGGAACGTGTCGTCATCTGACTTACACGTCGGCACTAGCCCACTCACACCTGGAACGTGTCTTCATCTGACTTACACATCGGCACCAGCCCACTCACACCTGGAACGTGTCGTCATCTGACTTACACGTCGGCACCAGCCCACTCACACCTGGAACGTGTCGTCATCTGACTTACACGTCGGCACTAGCCCACTCACACCTGGAACGTGTCGTCATCTGACTTACACGTCGGCACTAGCCCACTCACACCTGGAACGTGTCGTCATCTAACATCCACATCGGCACTAGCCCACTCACACCTGGAACGTGTCTTCATTTGACTTACACGTCGGCACTAGCCCACTCACACCTGGAACGTGTCGTCATCTAACATCCACGTCGGCACTAGCCCACTCACACCTGGAACGTGTCTTCATCTGACTTACACGTCGGCACTAGCCCACTCACACCTGGAACGTGTCGTCATCTAACATCCACGTCGGCACTAGCCCACTCACACCTGGAACGTGTCTTCATCTGACTTACACGTCGGCACTAGCCCACTCACACCTGGAACGTGTCGTCATCTAACATCCACGTCAGCACTAGCCCACTCACACCTGGAACGTGTCTTCATCTGACTTACACGTCGGCACTAGCCCACTCACACCTGGAACGTGTCGTCATCTGACTTACACGTCGGCACTAGCCCACTCACACCTGGAACGTGTCGTCATCTGACTTACACGTCGGCACTAGCCCACTCACACCTGGAACTTGTCGTCATCTGACTTACACGTCGGCACCAGCCCACTCACACCTGGAACGTGTCGTCATCTGACTTACACGTCGGCGCTAGCCCAATCACACCTGGAACGTGTCGTCATCTAACATCCACGTCGGCACTAGCCCACTCACACCTGGAACGTGTCGTCATCTGACTTACACGTCGGCACTAGCCCACTCACACCTGGAACGTGTCGTCATCTAACATCCACGTCGGCACTAGCCCACTCACACCTGGAACGTGTCTTCATCTGACTTACACGTCGGCACTAGCCCACTCACACCTGGAACGTGTCGTCATCTGACTTACACGTCGGCACTAGCCCACTCACACCTGGAACGTGTCGTCATCTGACTTACACGTCGGCACTAGCCCACTCACACCTGGAACTTGTCGTCATCTGACTTACACGTCGGCACCAGCCCACTCACACCTGGAACGTGTCGTCATCTGACTTACACGTCGGCACCAGCCCACTCACACCTGGAACGTGTCGTCATCTGACTTACACATCGGCACCAGCCCACTCACACCTGGAACGTGTCGTCATCTAACATCCACGTCGGCACTAGCCCACTCACACCTGGAACGTGTCGTCATCTGACTTACACGTCGGCACCAGCCCACTCACACCTGGAACTTGTCGTCATCTAACATCCACGTCGGCACTAGCCCACTCACACCTGGAACGTGTCGTCATCTGACTTACACGTCGGCACTAGCCAACTCACACCTGGAACGTGTCGTCATCTGACTTACACGTCGGCACTAGCCCACTCACACCTGGAACGTCTCGTCATCTAACATCCACGTCGGCACTAGCCCACTCACACCTGGAACGTGTCGTCATCTGACTTACACGTCGGCACTAGCCCACTCACACCTGGAACGTCTCGTCATCTAACATCCACGTCGGCACTAGCCCACTCACACCTGGAACGTGTCGTCATCTGACTTACACGTCGGCACTAGCCCACTCACACCTGGAACGTGTCGTCATCTGACTTACACATCGGCACCAGCCCACTCACACCTGGAACGTGTCTTCATCTGACTTACACATCGGCACCAGCCCACTCACACCTGGAACGTGTCGTCATCTGACTTACACGTCGGCACCAGCCCACTCACCTGGAACGTGTCGTCATCTGACTTACACGTCGGCACCAGCCCACTCACACCTGGAACGTGTCGTCATCTGACTTACACATCGGCACCAGCCCACTCACACCTGGAACGTGTCTTCATCTGACTTACACGTCGGCACTAGCCCACTCACACCTGGAACGTGTCTTCATCTGACTTACACATCGGCACCAGCCCACTCACACCTGGAACGTGTCTTCATCTGACTTACACGTCGGCACTAGCCCACTCACACCTGGAACGTGTCGTCATCTGACTTACACATCGGCACCAGCCCACTCACACCTGGAACGTGTCTTCATCTGACTTACACGTCGGCACTAGCCCACTCACACCTGGAACGTGTCTTCATCTGACTTACACGTCGGCACTAGCCCACTCACACCTGGAACGTGTCGTCATCTAACATCCACGTCGGCACTAGCCCACTCACACCTGGAACGTGTCGTCATCTAACATCCACGTCGGCACTAACCCACTCACACCTGGAACGTTTCGTCATCTGACTTACACGTCGGCACTAGCCCACTCACACCTGGAACGTGTCGTCATCTAACATCCACGTCGGCACTAGCCCACTCACACCTGGAACGTGTCGTCATCTAACATCTACGTCAGCACTAGCCCACTCACACCTGGAACGTGTCGTCATCTGACATCCACGTCGGCACTAGCCCACTCACACCTGGAACGTGTCGTCATCTGACATCCACGTCGGCACTAGCCCACTCACACCTGGAACGTGTCGTCATCTAACATCTACGTCGGCACTAGCCCACTCACACCTGGAACGTGTCGTCATCTAACATCTACGTCGGCACTAGCCCACTCACACCTGGAACGTGTCGTCATCTAACATCTACGTCGGCACTAGCCCACTCACACCTGGAACGTGTCGTCATCTGACATCCACGTCGGCACTAGCCCACTCACACCTGGAACGTCTCGTCATCTGACTTACATGCGAACATCTTGATAACACAGCAATATCTTGTGAAATGTTATTCTGATTGTTGCTTTACTATCAGATTTAACAATCATTCTTTATATTTTATTTTTCGAATTTTACTCTATTCGAGAAGCTATGATCAAAGTTGTCAGGCCCTGTGCTCACCCCAGATCTATGTACGTGCACAGCTTAATACATAACTCGCTTGAACATATTTGAAGAAGAATGTTAACATGGGAAAGGGTTAACACCTTACTATCAAATAATCAAAAAAAAATACAATTTGTTATCTGTATCTTTCTTATCCAACCATAGGATTTCTTCGGATAAAGATGGTAGTCCTTACTATAGAATCTTGGCGGTTTATATTTTCATTCCCTCCGAGAAATCCTCCTCTTGACGAATGAAAAAGAATCTGTATCAAATGACAGTGTCCCAAAATCATGAGACCAGATCTGCACGTGTGCTTTAAAAGTTAGAAGTGCATGTCCGCCTTCGTATCGCCGCGGATCAATTGATGATTTAAGTGTTTCGCATGTTTGATACCTGACTGCAGATGATACGTCAAACCTGATTGGCCCGTGGGGTATGATCATCAAGGCCTAGCGTTGAGCGTCGTGCATAACCTAATACATGTCATCACTTAACAACCCACGAGGGATAAGCCGTGATTGATGAACTCACTGTTGGTGTGGACTACATGTAGTTCCTATCACCTTCCTTGGAGGGCAACAGAAATAAGATGTTAGAATGCCTCGTGGGTTACTTCACATGTCAGAGAACACACAGTGAATTAATTGAAATATGTCGGTCCACTCACCACTATTTTACAATTATTTTGAATGTTTTTCACATTGAACATGCAATGACATGTCCACTGGTCTGCAATATCCATGTCACTTGCAGAGGTCGATGCACCAAAGAGCCCTCAGGAAGGGCAACCTATCTCCTTGTTATGATGGCCGGGGCAATTTCGAAACATCAAAAGTAATACCCTGGTCCTAAAGAGTGCAGCGAAACATTACGGGTTACACTATTATTGTTTATAATGTGGCCTCCGTCGGGCCCTCATGTTCTGCGTTTTTGTATTATATTGCATTATATTCTCTATTGCCCATAGCATTGTGATATGTAGGTATACAGAACGGCTTCCCAGATAGGCGCGGCCTGAGGGCCCCGCCAATGAATAAACCCCAATACTAGTATGTAAACGTATGATTGGTACTAAGTGTATATCTCTAAACCCAAAGGCTTATCTAATGATGGAGATAGTCATGATTTACCACAAAACCCGCTGTCACTCTTAAGCATCATGATATTCATTTTCTATCTCAGGCTTCCCTTGATAGCCGTGTGGTCTCAAGTGTTGCCACTGATTGCTAGTTGTCTTCTTCCACTGCCTGAGTTCGTATCCCGGCCGAGGTACTATGTGAAAACGTTGCCAGTGACTAGGGGTTAGGCGGTTATTTTCGCCGGGTACCTCCACCACTTACAACGGGCAAATCACGACTTAGCTGCAATATTGCAATGACGAAAAACTTAAGTCCAAATTCAAATTCCTATCTCAGACATTGACTTTGATAAATCTAGTTTTACATGTAGAAAAACGACGCTGATGTAGAAACAGCGCCCGTGCACTCGTTTTCGTCTGTATCTAGTCTGTCGTTTTCCTTTAAGTCAAGTGTTACCACGAATACGTGCCAGTTCACACGTACAGAGCCTTACTGAGGTAGAGTCCCTCATGGAATGGTGTTACGATCTGAATTTCCATTTCTATGCATAGAATGTAAGATAGTTTATCATCCTGTCAATTACATGGGGTGCTGCCAATACTTTATGACATGTGACATATCCTCAACTCATTCATCCATTGCTATACTGTAATTTGCCAAATCACTGCTCTTCCTATTTTTCTGATCAATACTCTTATAGAATTATCCATATATCTACTAGAGTCTGATATCTGATGTGTTTGTCATCTTTCCACATTAGTATTCCAACAGTGTATATCTCTTGCAAATGTCAGCGTAGAATTGTAAAGTTAGCTTATAACTCAATCAATAACGAATATACTGATAACACTGCAGAAATAAAGTACATCATCCTTTCTATCATATATGGAAAATATATTACCAAATGAGCAAACCTGACGGCCTATGATGAATAGCCAAAACATGACCATATAATTATCTGAGACGGTAAGCTCAGATAATGCACTGCCCAAGTGAGTTTTGTATGTTTCAACTTTTCATGGATTTGGGGTGCCTGGGGGGGGGGGGGGGGGGTGGTCGGGATAATAAAACAAATATGATATGTAGCCCCTGTGGGGCTACGCCCTTGGGTGACAGTGCTCACTCGGGGTAGACAATTATGTTTGCCACCCCACAGGGATGTCACATGTGTATATTACAACCTATGTAAATGGAAACAAATCAACGCACTGTCGAAATAATATCTTTTGTTGGCGCTGCAGGAAGGTATGAGAGAAACAAAAAACGCTATTAAAAGTCTAATTACTACGATAACATTTAATTGTTTGAAACTAAACGATATCAATTATTAGATTGCATTACTTGGCATACGCCAATACCTCTTACATAATATCGTCTAATACACGACTGTACATATATTACCAAACCGCAATTGTCCATTTTCTGAACGGGTAGACCACAACATTTCATCCTTCTGATACCTCAATTATGCTTTGCCTTTTCTGGTGATACATCAAGCTGGTATAGAGATCTATAGAGATGTCCCTGACGTACAGTTTGTGACGGCAGCCTGCTTTATCTTTCCGGCACACAGCGCTGACACTACGTTACATGCAGGAATATAGATATGGCATGACACTGAGCACTGCTCTGGCAAAATAACTAGCTAATTCCCTCCATTGACTCACGGGCACAGACCAATGTTTTACACACAGCATTACAGACAGAGATGAAACTGAGTGCTGCTATGGTAAAACAACACAATAATCCCCTGAGAGAGCAACATAGCGAGTAATTGTATGTGTTCGTGTATGATGAGAGAGAGAGAGAGAGAGAGAGAGAGAGAGAGAGAGAGAGAGAGAGAGAGAGAGAGAGAGTTAGTCACAACAACTTAATGTTAGCGTTGATTCGAGATTGGCGAGTTTCGCGAAATGATTCGTATTTAATCAATGAAAATCAATGGGAATAAGCACCATAATCGACAGTTCGTTTTGTTGTTCTATATTTTCAAATTTTACAATCGATTAAAAGTCATTCACATTTGAGTTAACAGAGAGCGCTAAATCGGATGTCAGAAAAAGGCGGAAGAGATTTCGTAACGTCGATAATCGTCACCTTTTCTGCCAAGGTTAGGTTGACTCGCGACTAGACAGTTGTAAGAGGTGGGTGAAACCAGAGTTTCCGGTGAAATGGAAGACACACAGGTATAAATAAGATAGGACGAGGAAAACATCCTCTGTAAAGAAGAGATAGATAGGAATACGTGGATAATGGACGGAGAGAGATGGGGGTTTCTTATCAGACCTTAATACAATATTGATCTGTGAAGATATTTGCCGGCCCGTAATATGCTTTCCCGTGGACTCCTATATTGGTATATAAACACTTATCGATTTGGAAATGCTCCCGACTGTTCATTTCCCATCAGACATGAACACTATTGATACTCTGCCAGCGAGATGTCAAAGTTGCCTGGTATGTCAGACTCCCCGTCTAGGGCTGTAATGAGCGCATTGGTTTTCCTTGTGTCGTATAGGGGGCGCTCACTCAGGGGAACAGTTTGCCATTTGATGGCAAATAAAAATAGTATTTTTCGAGCAGCTCCCGCGTCAGTTAATCAACCCGTTTCAGCAATATTTCCTCTGAGACTTCCTTTCAGTGACTTTGACGGATACATGGGCATTAGAAAAAATCCAATCTCACCAAGAAAGTCAGTGTGCAGTCTGGTTATAAGCCAGTGCTGAACCGTTAACCCAGTCTTCAACTTTCACCGTGTGTTCTTGCGGTATATTGGCAACAGTAAACGACGTTTGATGGTTTGAATATTCGATCTGATAACTATTGATTAACCATTCATAAAGTCAATACCTACTTCTACTACTACTACTACTACTACTACTACTACTACTACTACTAGCACTACTACTACTACTACTACTACTACTACTACTACTACTACTACTACCATCTCCCAATCTATCTATCTATCAATGTATCTACCTACCTACCTACTTAACTATCTATGCGTTCAACCATCTAACTATCTAGCTGTATTTATCTATATATCTATCTATCTATCTTACGCGTTTTTGTACACATTGAAGGAACAGTCAGGAAATATACCAACGTCCATGTGAAGCTTCCAGAATTAATGCACGCAGAGGCCAAAAGCTGTTTGCTGATTATTTTGTAATTAGAGGAAAGCATAGTTGGAATAATAGTTGAAAGAGAAATGTTCTTCAGAAAACCACCGGTAATTCTCCTTCATTTAATTAATATTTCTTAATTCTATAATTTATTATTAACCGTGTCCTAGATCCAGACGATAATTTATAGAATAACTCTTGAGAAAAGTGGGTCAATTCGTTAATTCCGTGATATACTTCATTCGCTTTTACGTACTCGATTTCAATCAATAAGGAAAATATCATTACTATAAGACCAAAGGGAGACAGAGAGTGAAATGAAAAATGGTACTAGAATAAACACCGAGAGTTGTCACATATAAGGTCTACCACTCATGCCGGCTAAGAGTTCTATTAGAAGTAGTTGTCTGGTACATGATAATTTTGACTATAACTATCAAAGATCGTTTTACTAAGTACTTGAAAAGGAGTTGCTTGTGGGCTTTTATTTAACATGTTTTCCTTTGAATGTTCCCAACCATGCTCTTGCCAGAGTGATTTCACCAAATCTTCCATGCTGCCTCTGGCTGGTGTGATCCTTAATGGGTTAAGCAGCAGCTCGGGACAGCAGTAAAGCGCCGACGCCGAGTTTGGAACAAATCGATGCGTAAAATTGATGAGACAATTAAAAGAAACATTCGTTTTCAGATACATCTCCCCTCCATTGACCAGTCAAGCAATGGAAGACACAAATCTGTATAAAGTGGTTACCCAGACTAAAGCCTGTCCTAATTGGCAATCCGGGTAAACTGTTAGTAGATTTTCTAGAGAGTAGTTCATCCTCCAAATTAGACATATTACAACATCTTGCGCAACAGAGAGTCGAGATGTGATGTGCATTCCAACGCTGTGCATTGGTTTATGGTGTTTTCTTTTACACTGACTATTTAATTGAGTACTGATTTCTAACAGACTCTATAGAGTTCTGATAAGTATAAGGAAGGTTCTGCCCGAGGTCTGTAGACAGCAGAATAGTTGAGGACATTCTGGAATGTTCTCCGCTAGTCATGTGAGCAAGTGGACATTGAGATGTTTTTTTTAACTTTCTCGAACCTTACATGAGTCAGGTGTCATGCTCATTTGTTCCGAGAATGAACTGGTGTGGCATAGAGATGGGTCTGCACATTGCTGAGCTGAGGGTCAGACATCCGTTATCCAATGTTGAAAATCTTAGGGAGCTGACTGTTGTGATAAGTGAACTCTACTTAGAAGGAAAATGTATTTCGAATGGTTTGCGACAATGATTCTGGAATCATTGCGAACTATGATCAGGATTAACTAGATAAAAAATATTATTATCATTTTATTTTTGGTGTTATCAAATCACTGTCAGTATTGATCTGCTGGCTTGCGTTCTTCTTGGTAATATCTTTATAGCTTAAAACCAAATTATGTAGGTGTTATTTCTAACAGTTGGATCTTCTATCTGACCCCGTCTTGTATATTCTGAATGGGGTCACCCATTTTGGGTTGTTTAACAATGCCAAAAAATATGGTATATAGAGGACATATATATAGAGCTATTACGCAACTGAAAGCAAAAGGTGTGGAGGAGAGCATGGGAATTTGAGGATGTTTACTGGAGTATTACATATTGATGTCACAGGAGCATTGATTTTCTCTAGAAACACTAGATAGTTAGTGTGTTGGCAGATTCAGACAAACATTACGGTATTGTGCGAGCCTGTGAATCCTTGGTGAAGCTACTGTGTCAGGCGAGCTTATTGGAGGACGATGGTAGACTGAAGAACCAACCAATTAGTTCGAAGTTCTTTAGCCTCTGTGACGTAGGTGCAATTGAGGATGCAAGGCATTTCTCGTTGCAGTGTCCAAGTTGGCATTCAGGATACTTTTTTGATGAGATTAGAGGTACGGAGGATGGTAGTGGTAAGACATTTCTCTTGGAACAGTCTGACATATTATATGTGCTTTTGGGAAGATGTCCGGGGAACATCTCGGACGTGCAGTTAATTAAGTTGTGGGTTTTTTGAGGCCAGGAACATTATAACATACTATGTATGATGCTAGGGTAAAGGGAGCCATTGGTTAACCAGGATAAGTTTAGGACAAAAGCCTGCTGGTCCCGACCGCACTTAGTACATGAATATCCGTATTGCCTGTAGCTGTTCCTACAGCTAATAAACATCCATTCATTCATTCAATCATTCACTGATGCAATGCTTATATTATCTTTTATTTTAAGAGATATTTATTTGTTTACTTTACTAACATAACATTATTCAAATTTTACTTTTTCATGAATTAATTGTATCTTTAATGCTTGTCATGGTCAATAAATATACATGAATAAATTTGATAAATGGATTTCATCAACAACTCATTTACTTCACAGTTGGAAATACATGGGGTGAATAATGTGCACAGAATCTGACGTATGGAACTACAACATATTGAACCGACTACAGAACAATGCAATGCTTTCAGAAATATGTGAAAGTTGTGGTTCACGTTAACTTACCATTGTAATTCTTCTTCAAATATTTCTAGGCATGAAAATAATAATTTATCTTTGATTGATGGTGTGAATATTGTGACGATGTGTGTCCTATAGATACAGATGGGGTTTTATCTAAGTTGTAGAGCCTAAATGCATCCAATGATTCGATTATTTTACCCATTCCTGTAAAATACCATTTGATAAGAAAGGATCAACATCTATGTCATTTATGCTACATCTGTTTCCAATACCAGTAGTAATGACACATGAGCCACAAAGCACTTGCATGACACAATTTAATTAGTTGTGCATATTTTGCCCTCTCCATGTTGTTTTATCTGGGTATGAATGACAGTTAAGTCACAGAGTGCTGACGTGACACCACTTCTCAGAAATAAGCCGTGTATCTGTCAGAATACCATCCTCTATGGATATAAATGACACTCTAAACACACAGTACGAAGTATTAACGTGACACCAAACTTAAGATTGTTATCCTATATGGATATAAATGACTGTCTAATCATGATATACCGAAGTGACACCTATTCCAAAGTGTACGTCTTGTGCATGTCAAAGTATAATCCTATATGGATAAAACGATACTTCAGTCAGAAAGTCATGAAATGAAATCTATTTCAATTTGTTCACCTTCCCCTGTCACTTTGTTTGCTAATACATAGACACAAAGAAAACTTTAACCTTTAGGTACTGGAGTTACACGAATGATAATTCTTATATCTTTATTGTAATTCCAACAGATTGTTCCGATAGTAATGCCCAGATTAGATAGGGATGTATCCATGTTTACTTGAGCCACGCCTGGCATGTGTAAAATGCCTGGCTTTCCTCGTACATTACAACTGAGAAACGCCTTCTATATTGAATAAATGGCTGCCTCATCCTGAGATGTCGGGACGTACTAAGATGGAGATAAATGGTCTCGCAATTGACAATTGAAGCGTGGGTCGGGATTACTTCATAGCATTTCTGGATTAAGCATTTCTGAGAGTTGCCAATGTCAGTGTGGCAGTCGTGCTAGCCTAGACAGCAATTAACATGGCAACCGCGGCACTGGCAGTGGCATATATCGCAAGGGCAGCGGCGGCGACTAATATTTGTAAAATGGTTTTGATCCCAAAAACTTGAAACACAGCAGCAGCAGTCGTGGCAGTAGTTGCTTTTGTAGCAAAAGCAGCATTGGCAATTACTTAAGTATTAGAAGAACATGTAGGTAGTAGTAGTAGTAGTATTGGTAGTAGTAGTAGTAGTAGTAGTAGTAGTAGTAGTAGTAGTAGTAGTAGTAGTAGTAGTAGTAGAAGAAGAAAAAGTAGTAATAGTAGTAGTAGTAGTAGTAGTAGTAGCAGTAGTAGTAGCAGTAGTAGTAGTAATCTTATATATAGCTAGAGCAGCACTCGCAGGGTCAGTGCCATCAGTAAGCGCCCTCGCAGGATTAGCTATATGTGTTACACCTAAGCTGTTACGTATTGCACACGTCAGGAGGTATCTCTGTCATGATGGTCATGATGAGTGCGTGAAAACCTCCACATGCGGAGATTAGGAGATAATTGGTCACAATATACTGAGACAACACCCTAAGTAATCCTTCAACAACTTGCGCTAATTCAAGAGAACTGCGTATTAAATTCATGAGCTTGGCTTGTGTAATGCTTACGAGGAGGTTCAGCCATAAGTGAAGGACACTGTTACTGCCAATTCTCTCTTCAGAACTGACAAAGGTATTTACTCTCTTTACAACTGATACATTTATCATAGCACATTTTTTACCCATTCACTCCTGCAGCACCGAAAACGTTCTAACCTCTTAGGTAATTGCTTTGTGAGTGTGACCAGATTATATTTAGTAGGTAATCATTTTCCCAGGGGAAATGTCGATCATAATCCTGCCAACACCCCATCGTGTGTGTACGTGGCGTATTTAAATCATATTTTCAAAATAGTAAAGATCAAGAACTTGGTGAAGCCTTTTGAGATGAACAACTGGCATGCAAGGGTTAAACCATTCTTGCGTATAGCTCCCCAGAGAATGTGGCCTTGAGGCTAGGTAACTCTTAAAATGATCAAGTTATCAAGCAAAATCTGGCACTTATTAACCACTCTTTTGCTGCTATTGGCTAATTTGGCCATACAAAATGAGGCAATACAAAAAAAATGAAAAATGATTGATACCCTGGCACATGGGTACTCATCTGAGAGTATAGTTCAAACATAAACGCTACCTATTTTCCCGTTTCTGATTTCATTTGACTGTAGCGTTAAGGGTAAAGCCTTATAAATTACGTTAGCACTCTTCCGACGAGATTTTGGGCGGAAGGCTATTCATAAAATGTTACCATTTAAACACGACTCATACACGTTTCGTCTCTCTATTTGGTAGAGAGACATTCCATTTCAAACATTTCGCGAATAAAATTGAAGAATCATATGTTTATTTGATCAATAAATACGAGTTTATACTTAAATGTACGAGTTTGCGAGTTTTGAGAACTCAAAACCGAGAACGAGGAGCTATGATAGGGAATGCTATTTTTAAAATGGCGGGTCTCGTTAATCCACGGCTGTAGGTAAATAAATACGTCTTTCCACCACTTTTTCACTTATTGACATACTGACATGTATGTGCTTCGTAAGCGAGTGGTGTATATTACATATTTATAAACTTTAGAGGGTCCAAAATTGTTGCAGACACGAGATTTCAGTAGAAGTTAAATGATACATACAGTGCTATAGGGAATCTACCACTTTTCATTGAACCTTATATGCATGAAAAAAGACAGTAATAACATCTCATGCATACGTAAGGTTCAATATTATTGAACTACTGAGAGTACTCAGCGAGAGCTATCCAGTGAATACCAACGTGACAGGGTTTTAAATCTTTGCAATCTTGTAAATGGATGTAGGTAACTTCAGTATTTGAAGGGTTAAGAGGAGCTTTTGGTCGGATTCTGAGTAACAAATCCTCTCCTATGATATTCCATGTCTCTTTTTTTCAAAAAGACCAGCATTTCCAGAAGCGTTACTGGCGTGAATGGGTTATCTATCTATGTGTTTGTTGTAAATGACTTAGCAAATGATATTTAAAACGTGTGCAAAGAACCGTTCAACCATCGCCTAGTCCACTGACTGCCAGTTAATAGCATTACTCCAGACACTGATTAGATCTGCAGTGTCCATCAACACAGAATACAGATAGGCTCTTGTGGGAATCTACCTTAGCAAGGACGGACACAGATATGTAGTAGTAGTAGTAGTAGTAGTAGTAGTAGTAGTAGTAGTAGTAGTAGTAGTAGTAGTAGAAGTAGTAGTAGTAGTAGTAGTAGTAGTAGTAGTAGTAGTAGTAGTAGTAGTAGTAGTAGTAGAAGAAGAATAAAACAAAGGAGGAGGAGAAGACGATTATGAAGAGAAAGTAGTCGAAATAATAAAATGAGATGCACTTAAAACATATTTACATTTTGTTTCCCAAGTGGTAATATTTTCAAGATATTACATGCAGCTTAACTAGAATTTGACATGTAGCATAACCGTTACCTTTAGTAGGTTGTATTTACCTTTTAGATAAAATAAATCGAGGGAAAGTGATATCTTCTTTTGGATACATTTGTTAAAGGGAAATTCCACGGTTCCATATCCAAGAGGGGAACCATATAAAACCTGAAAGAGTTTGCCGGAGATACAATCAATCTCCTTCTCCTCTACACCGTATATATTCACATTACGAGAAATCCTAAACAGCAATGATCGCAAATTCGGTACAAATCATAGGGTAAAACAGCTTGCATACGTCACACATCAATAATTTATATACAATTTGGCGAATGGACGCTTTCTGGAAATCCCACTCTCGCGATGATTGATAGCGACGAGATTCCTTGAGAGCGAGCAACATTCATCACGCCTGCTCATTAAAACCAACGGATGGTCTCGTTATGCCATTGTCTACGCAAGAAAAATGGCGCGAAAGCTAAGAAGAAAGGAGACAACTCATTTATCCGTATCAGAAGAAATTAGCGTGCCTTTCCCGACGGAAAATTATGATTGATTTTGTCTTAGGCGTGCAGAGGACAAGAACCTTGCGCAGGTTAAAGAATATCTTTATCCGTCCACGGTGTTATTAAGTGCACCATCGAAGCGCCCCCTACCAGCCAGCCAGCTAGCCAGGGGCATCGAGTGCAACCTTCTAGGCATTTGCATCTGGAACGGTCTAATAACCTAAGTATACATTTTGGAATACAAATACATATATACTTATATATATATATATATATATATATATATATATATATATATATATATATATATATATATATATATATATATATATATATATATAAATATATATATATATATACATGTATATATATATATATAAATATATATATATATATATATATATATATATATATATATATATATATATATATATATATATATATATATATATATATATATATATATATATATATAATAGTTGGAATTTATATAGCGCCATTTCCATTCATAAAATGTTCAAAAGCGCTGCACATTGTCATAGTTTGAGTCATAGTCAACAACGCCTCAATGGGCGAGCCTGAAAAGGTGTGTTTTGAGACATTTCTTGAAGGCCTGACACGATGTAGAATCCTTCAGATGTTGTGGAAGCGCATTCCATAATCTCGGTGCACTAATGGAGAAAGCGCGATCTCCAAATTTGAGTCTAGTCCGAGGCTCATCCAGAAGGCCCTTTGCTTCTGATCGTACATGGCGTCTGGGTTTATAAGGCACGAGCAGCTCCTTGATGTTCTTAGGTGCAAGGCCGTTTAGTGCCTTGTATACCAGCAGTAGGACCTTAAATTTGATGTGGAATTTGATTGGTAGCCAGTGAAACTTGATGAGAACGGGTGTGATATGTTCATACTTCCTGGTTCTCGATACTATCCTTGCAGCACTGTTTTGTAGTCGCTGCAGCTTTGCAATCAAATCCTGTTGTATTCCAATAAGGAGAGCATTGCAGTAATCCAAGCGAGACATCACCAGTGACTGCATCACTGTTTCTGTGGCATCTTCTGTTAACACCCGTCTCGCGTTTGTATATATATATATATATATATATATATATATATATATATATATATATATATATATATATATATATATGTGTGTGTGTGTGTGTGTGTGCGTGTGTGTGTGTAAGAAAAGGGATGAAAGTAAGTATTGTAGACAGCAGCTTCTCAAAAATTGCATAATTGCATTGGAATTAGGATCTTTTTGTGTGTGTGAGTCTGGGTGGGCTGGGTGGGTTCACCTGGCAACTTGAAACTATGTAAGTCAATTTTGTGGTGTTTAGTTGAAATAAGTTCGTCTTAGGAAGTGACAACATATGGTGCCAAACAGTAGTTATCTAGATACTTGTAAACACCAACTTGCATTTTTGATCTATTGTGTATCGTTGAATAACGAAAGTGAAGGTAGTCATTTCGAATGTTGGTGTGCCTTGTGAAAAAGATGCTTGTTTTAATTTAACCTTTTACTATTCATTTTGATAATTCAATGTTGCGACAAAGAAGATTTTGAGATTTCTCACTAGATTCATAAAAAACCTGACTTTGCAGGTTTCAGGTTTCTTAGGTATGACTTAAAAATTTACAAGTTGAGTTATTTTATCTTAAATTGACTTTGTCTTGGTTACACTCATTTGTTGTACCTATATTATGAATGTCATACAATCCTACGATTTATACACACTTAATCTAACATTCACATGAAGGTCATAAAAGCTCATACACACACACATACACACTTGTGTCACCTGGCATAATTCTTTGTTTGATTATCTTGTTTGGAGAATCTCTGCCTTTTATCTCTTATTGTTTTGCATTCCTACTTCCCCTGTGGCTAATGGTTTGGAAAGAGACTGTAAAGATGAAAGATGATGGTGCAAGTACACCAACCTTCAGGGAACTGTAGTCCATCATGGCATTGGTTTTCTGTATACCCAACAGATAGTGAATGTTAGGAAATTATCAGCACAAACAATTGTCCTCTGTGATTTCCACGACAGAGTCAGGTGTGCAGTTGCCACCTGCAAGTCTACTGTCCACAGGTCCAATACCAGATAATGCTCGTAGTCAAGGTCAGATCATCAAAGAGATGGGAGCAAAATCCCTCCCACTCAGAGACAAGAAGTCACTTGTGGCGACAGGCCATCTGATGTACGATGATAGGATGCTGAATGTCAATTCACCTCTATTTCAAAGGGTAGCCAGGTAGAGCAGCTGGTGCTGAACAGATGACACCTGGGGGACATCAATCACTTCTGTCAAGTGCCAGATAGCAGCAACTAGGTTAATATTTTGACGGAAGGATCCCAAACTTACACCATATAATGGGAAAACTGACTTCTATGTTTTCTGCAATAAGTTAAAGTTGATAGCCATTGCTTACAGTTGGTCCAAGTAGGTAAAGCATCTGAAGCTCAATGACATTTACTGGGGCTGCTCTTGGGCTGTATTGTATTGATATTGCAGACAGTTATGAACTGATGATTGGTGCGCAGGAAGTAATGGTTCCTGGATCCCACCAGGGCATGCTGGAAATGATCCTGGCATAAGATTGACATCCATGTGCACAACCATGGACCTTTTTCTATCTGTCGTAACATGTCCAAGTTTGACAGACTTCTTGGGGATTCCTTCAGGAGATTGGGAGGAAACTTCGATTGCCGTCTAACCAGGATTTTCTTGAGTTTGTAAAAGAAAAGCATCTGGGGACAGGGGGCTTCATATGACTCCTGAGAAAGTCATTGATGCCTGGGATAAGCAACAGCATGCATGGAGAAGACCAAGCACTAGATTATGCAGCGCCCATGAGAATCTCTTCAATACTACATCTGTGTACATTAGGAAGGCTACTTCCAGAAATAGCCAAGAGGAAGCTACCTAACAAGATGTCTTAGAGTGGAAAATCATGTTAAGTCCTTTTTAGACAGCCACTGCCACTTAGATCAACTCACAAGTGCTTCATCACACATCACTGTAAAAATGGCTGTAAAGATGTTCCGGATTACCGCCAAATGCTTCCACGGGCATGCAAGATTCATTTACAGCACTGTACCTTCTACATTAAAGTTTACAGACTATTTCAAAACAGTATACATCAGAAAATACATTGGTGACATTCAGGTGAAGGATCATCAGCAAGTGTCAGAAGTCTGGTGTGATGTATCCCACTCTCCTGTATCATACTGGAGATCAATGCGCTATACTTCATGCTGAAGCAGATTCTCGTATGTCAGATACTCCAAAAATGCATTTCCCTGTTAAAAGGGTCCTGCATCAAACCACCAAGAATGCAAGGGCTATCCACTTCCTGCCATAGGCCAACTGGGCACCTATTGTATATATAAGTATATATAGTTCTTTGGTTTGCCGACCTCTTTTCAAATCATCGGAGGGATGTGGATTTTAGCTATATTGTATGCTTAGTTCGTGAGTTGGCAACGAGCGGCACTAACTAGGTCTTCACAGGAAGTGACAACACATGGTGCCAAAAACGACAGTTGGTTTCTAAACACAGATATAGATACACCTGGAACAGTTATAGATATCCCACCCTTGGGCTTGCCCGGAGTCTACAGATCTGCACGTACTGCAAGCAATTCAAGCAATCCATACTGATCACTACCAACTGTAGGTTTCTTAGGACCAAACCTTCACCCAGAGAAAGTCCGATACAAGGTGATAGGAGGGGAAATGAAAGGAATGGAAAGTAGTATGAAGCTAGTGGCGCTGGGCGCAACACAGCGCAAAGGTTAGGGAGGTATGGCAGAGGAATGGATCCGTGCGCCAAAATATGTAGGCCGGCGCACGGATCCATGTCTCAAGGGGAATGGATATAGATGTATTAGTTATATGAGGAATATGGGTAGTGAGGAAAAGCAAATTAGTGATCGTGTAAATATTTAAAGCTATGTTCACCTGGGAAAAAAAGGTCTGATTTGGAAAATATTTGTTACTGAAATACCATAAAGGTGAGAATATGGGGAATTCAAAAACATTAATCAGAATTTGCATAAAATCTCCTGATTTTGGATGGTTGAATGTTAACAGGTATGAATTATATAACTTGGTCAGAAATCTTCAGATTAGCTACTGATTTGCCAACTTTCAAAAATCATCCACAATTCCTCAAGAATAAATTCATTTTCTAGCCAAGAGCCAAGAATTTCATAATACGCTGAACATAGTAAGTATTTGATCTTGAAAGATCACACAATGTCTGGAAAGATCACACAATGTAAATGTTGTTGATGACGACATTTTCAGTTCCAAAGCTATCTGCGTGTTTTTTAAAACTGTGTGAATATTATCATGCAGCAATTGTGATCTGCTAAAATTAAAGTTATCCTATTAACATATGTTTCCATGATTACCAACTCTAAAGGCCCGCTCCTTAAGCAAAAGTACTAACCTGGCCCCTCCCAGAATTGGAACTAAACAAAATGAAACCAAAAGACGTCGCAGTAACCGCCTGATAAGTGATATATCCTGATTTTGGATTGTTGAATGCTGACGGGTATGCCAACGTACGTGCACAATATCAATTGAAGAATTCATAACACACACGTACCATGATTTAAGAACTTATGGCCAGTTTAGCGATATTCTCAGAATGAGGCATCTCCGTAGTTTAATAGTATGCCGTAGGTGTACGTCCTATACATATTTCGCTGTCTCGCTATGCGCGGAATTACAGTAAAGTTGTTCCCCTTTTTCGACATATTAGCTAAAAGTACACGGGCGCGAAAATATGCCAAAAATTTTCCCATATATAAGCTTCAGACAATGTTTCAATCGCACGCATGACTTGATTTTTTGGCCGCTCAGTTTCATCAATAAACTCCTACCATAAACCGTTATTGACGACGAATTTGTAATCGTCGATTCTCCCTATTACCTAGTAATATCCCATCTGGGCGAATGGGAGAATGCTGAACCTATTAAGCCCTACGGGCAGTGACGTGCTTGGGCACTTCGAATCCCGACTCGGTCTAGTCACCATTAACGATATGGCCGTCTAGACAGGCAGACTTCACCAGGATTTTGCAAGCGAGGTGAATAATTTCTTCCTCGTTAAAGTTGTGAAGGTAGGACAACATGCTATAAGGACAAACAGGTGATTACTATCACCTGCCACATGCACGCTGATGGCATGTGGTAGATTTATTCCTGATATTCTAGCTTTAGTACTTCAAGTCACACTATGTTATGACATGACTAGCACTACCGTACCAGCACACTAACTATCACGTTTGGTTTATATACCTTCCTATTCCAATAAGACTAATGCAATACATCTATATGCACACATATAATATATATATATATATATATATATATATATATATATATATATATATATATATATATATATATATATATATATATATATATATATATATATGTGTGTATATATATATATACTTGGTAGGTAGGTAGATAGACAGATAGGAGACAGGTAGGTAGATAGATATATAACATAAAGTGCTTTGCATAGAGTATAACTACCAGTGGCTCTAAGACTTATTCTTCAAAAATAATAGTACAGCATATGGTAGATCTTGAGGTTAACTCATAAATATACAGTTGATTTAAATAAAAGATAAACAGTCTATCTTGGGGTATTTTATTCTCTGATGATATAATTTGAGTTGAGTGATGAGAAACGAGTCAAGGCTTTGTGGTGGGGGAGATTATTCTTGTCATCCCTGTAGTGTTGCTATTTCTTATTTATTGAAAACTCATTACACGAGGGTGATTTACTGTGGCGGCTCCATCTGCTGGGGAAAATGCTTATCCCCAATACGCAGTAATAGATGCATCTTTTGCATAAAAAACCTGAACCATGTAAATCTTTTTTTAAACAGTCGGTGTAATTTAGTATTTAAGTGTTCTGCACTGCTCAGCAGTAAGTGATTCCAAAGGGTTAGAATCCTGACTGAATATCTAAATTCTACACGTGCACATACACACACACACATATATATAAATATATATATATATATATATATATATATATATATATATATATATATATATACATATATATATATATATATATATATATATATATATATATATATATATATATATATATATATATATATATATATATACATTGTATATATATACTTAAGTGTGTATTAATACATGTGTACAAAAATACACGTACACTGTGTATTTATTCTACACCTGTACATTTACTGATGATTTTAATTTGCGGGTATTTACCGATCAGATGCTATCGTTATACTAAGATTCGGAAAATTCTGGAAATCTTCAGATCAGCAAAATTACGACATTAACAGGTAAACCATATGTCTGTTCTATGTTTACTCATCTCGCTTGGCGACACTGACAATTAAACTTGATTATGATGCTTAATCCCATATTTTTTAGAAGGTGTGAGGCAGGGTTCTGCTTTGACCTAGTAGGCACTTTGACTGGCTCCCAACTGTAGGGTCACCAATGCCCAGTTTTGAATCCTGGCCGGAGCATGTGAGAATCTTGCCAGTGACCAGTGGTAAGGTGGGAGTTGTTGCTGTGTATACCGGTTTTCTCCACCAGCTATCACTGGCTATGAACGAGTTAGCCTATAAAAGCAGAAAAAAGTTATTCTAATTTCCGAAAATTGTTTGGCTCATGCCCCTTTAAATGAAGGGTTTTATGGACGAAAACGTTCAAAGATTTTTAAAGTTCCTCAGAGTTCACCTGTGCCTCTGAGCAGAAGGACAAGATAGTACTTCCGTTAAACAGAATCCTATGAAATAATGCTCTAGCTCTGTTAACTTTCTGTCAAAAACATAGCATGCCTCACTGTAGGTGTCCCATTGCCATTTACCCGCAGTTAAAATACAGTTAACTGGCTATTGGTATTTTCGCCAAGGGATTTTATGGTGTATTGATATTCTTGAAATTTATATTTCATCGTGCAGCATTTATCATGCACTTTCTCCAAGCAGATGAGTTTTAAGGAAATTGGTAGAACTGATTAGAAGAAAGGATTAGTTTTATTGTCTCGGATTGACCTTAAACAAGCAAGTACGCTTAGAAATGACCACAAGGACAAATCTACCCTTTTTACAATGTCCCATGTACCTGAATGAGGATGTTGAGGTATCAAGACAGTGTGCTTGTTGGATTGCATTCGGTAGCTTATCGAGGTCAATAGGAGGAATCGGGCATCAGGTTTATTTCACTATTAGTGGTCAAACTTCTTATTTTACAGCTCATCCTCTGTTCTGCACATTCTCATGTTGATAGATGATATCACTATATACAATTGACATATTAGTGTACTTGTCACTCCTCCATCGCTACGAACTGGAGATGTATTGAATCAATGAAATATATGTCGGCAAGGTCAACGCATAAGCAGAGTATACGTACCTTGTCCTAAAAGCGTTGAAATCTATGCATTTGAATCCAACACAGTGCATGTGGACGTCGTCTTAGCATATTTATTAGCACACTTTATTACAAGAGTTTTCTTCCAAGACATTTGATTGGGATTCCAAAGAAATACATGTGGACATATTCAAACCATATCAAAAGTACGATTTCATACATCAAGTGTTGGATTGCAACATATTTTATAAAATAATTCTAGGTAATGCATGTAGATTGATTAGTATTGACCGTAAATGTGGCAATTAGCCTTCCTACATTAAACATATGGCCACATGTACAAAACATGGACATGTAGTAAATGGCTTGTGGCAGCTCTTTTACATGTTAATCTCGAGCAAATGGCTAGGACTCAGTCATGCTATACCACAAGACTCCATGAGACATGGCACAACATGGAGAGATTTATCCTTGTCTTTCACTGCTTTTTGACTAGGGGATTGTCTTACATGTTTAACACGCCTGACAGAGGACCATTGCATTCCGTCTAGTTAATTATCACAGCTACAAAATTCTCTCTCTCTCTCTCTCTCTCTCTCTCTCTCTCTCTCTCTCTCTCCATTATCAACATTTCGTACCATGCGCAGTGCGCATGCTCAGATGACGTAGCAGACTCGGTAGCTGCCGTCTAATTTACTAAACTACATGGTAGTAGAATTTTACTGGAAACGTATTTCTGAGGATTCGGCTGATGAAAATAGACCGTTTCACCTTGATATTGTATCTTTGAATACTTATGGATGTTTTCAAATAATAAAAAGTTCAATAAAAAACGATTCATTCACTTCCTTTTTCACTTTTAAAGAACTGTTTGTGGTAAGATTTCCCTTCTTTAAGTTATTTAAAGGATAGGAAAATGCCTTGAAACACGGACTTCAACCCCTTTTTTGACAAATATATAAAGGTGGCACCAAGCGATTTCACCCGGAACGTGAAAGTAGACATCTTTGGCCGTATGATTCAATAGAAATTAAGGTGATTACTGTAAGTCGGCACGCTTCCATTTTTCACTTGAAAATGTGTTGTTTTAGTGTTTTGCTAGATTGCCAAAGACGATTGTTTCACCGTGATTGTGCGATTGTTAGCTCACATTTCCGACAGTTTACCAGTTTGTCGGAAACTACAGGCATACAGCATTGACAATTGAATTAGCCCGTTCGAATGCACTTTGAAAATATACCCAACCATGAATTACAAATGATCATTATTACATGTAACTAAGGAATATTCCAAAATGAATCATGATTATTCATTATTCAGCCTTAGAGGAACACTTAGATTCGTTAAGAAATACTTATTTGTCATGATATAGGTCGCGGAGAGGCAAAAGTTATGCATATAGTATTATGTGTGCCAATCTATGTTCACATAGTCCAGAATTTGTACTTTTAATTGGTCTTACAAAGAGGGATTTAAATACTTGTAGATTGTGTGTATCCGCCTTAGTGATTGGTGACGTAATTCACGCGCGTATTTAGTTGTCCCGCATTGGCTAACGAGGTTTTAGTGGGCGTGGCCTCGCTTACTACAGCGCGCTCCTAGCGGTGGGTCCATCGTTACTATGACCGGAAAAGTCCGTAATGCTCTCTCTCTCTCTCTCCAATACATGTGCCATGAACATCTCAAGCAAGGAACAAGGCCTCAAGCGCGTTAAGACATGATACTGCGAGACATGGCGGTCAAGCTCTTCAATGACTCACTCATGCTATGACGAGACGCCACAACTCAACTCCTAATCACCTGCTAACCAGACAGCAAGAGAGCCGACAAGATGTGTCACCGACTTTTTATGCTTTGACAAGACACCTGGAGTCATCGCGAGATCTGTCAAGGACTCGGACATGGCTTAACGAAACCCCAAGAGATATGTTGAGATTTGTCATTGTCATCACCTGGCCGTCTGACTGGGGTTGTGTGCTACATGCTGTGCACGTCTTACAGGGGCTGGTGTCAAGTCGTTACGACGCAGAGATCCCGAGATTGTCATGGTGCCATCTCCCTCATGTCAAGGGCTAGACCAGGGCTGCATAGGAAAGCCATAACGCCTCCCAGGCGGGATAGTAAAGCATCTGTCAAGTGGGCCCTTCACGTTTGCATGTGACGCTTGTGCCCTCTGCGGGTCAACCTAATAACAAAGATAGACCCGTGACATGCTCGATCATGGACATTAAGGCTTTGTCCAATTATACACACTCTTTGTAGGCAACCAATCGAATGAAATATCCTTGAAACATGTTCTTTGCAAGGAAGGGGTGGAAAAATAAATACCAAAAATCGATTTAGTCTGCAGTCAGTGGTGGCATCCGGCCTCCAGTAGCTTAGTTTGCTGTAGTTGTTTATAGTGTATAAGTTAGAAAGAAAAAGCACTATTGAGCTTTGAAGTTTGTGATGATGTTTTTTTTAAACTTTTTTCGTTCCATAAGCTGTACTATTCAGAGTTTTTTCTTGTGTTGCGAATATTTACAGCTATACTTTCATTTACTAGTATTCTTTATGAGCAGAGGCCTGCAATAAAATCAGAAAGTTGCCAGGGACTTGGGGTTTGACGGTGTTCACTACCAGTAAATACTTGCAAAGAAAAAAAGCTACGATGAATGATATTATCCCAAATCCAAGTTCATAATCTTGTCCCTGTGTTGCTATTAACTAATAGGATGTTCTTCCCGCGCTCACCGCTAATAGATGGCGCCACTCGCATGCGGACCACTCGCTGAAGAGTGCGGGTATTTATAGAGTGTGTCTGTAACATACTAAGGCAAGCGAATGCCTTCAAACACTGTTCGCGTATAATAACATATGTTTTATACAATATCTACAAAACTACAGATGCGCGTTTAATTATTTTTCCAATCGGAATAGCTGTAGGCAATGATGGTCTCTTTACTTTCCATATATCTTCGCATTTACGCGCGTATATTGATGCATTGTACGTGCAAACGACATTCCCATCATGTCTGGATCGCGTGTAAACTATTATAGGGGTAAAGTACCAGCTAGGCTGTCGTGTTGGAAAACCCAAGACTAAGGGTGGTCTGATGTATCTCAGAGCCGAGGGGCTCAGGCCAGAGTCCGAAGATGCACCCGACCTCCCGAGGCCTTAGGGTTTCCAACTCAGCTGCCTGGCGAGGTCTTATTGGCTACTATTAGAGCATGGAAAATATTGTTTTCTGCTCAAAAAGCAGGCCTCTTTAAAATGTTGTTTACATGTGGTTGCCTTGACAGCGCACGCGGGCAAGAAATGAGGCCAGAAAACACTTTAATCCTGTCATAGTTGCACTGTGTGGCAGAAAATAATGTCTATACATTGCTGTGGCAATATACTATATATATTTTTTTTAATTCGTGGGAAAAGTGCATTTAATTGATGAACCAAGGCCATTTTAAAAGTTGTTTACATATAGTTGCCATGACACCGTGCGAGGACAATGAACGAGGGTAGGAAAAATGTCTAAATAATACTATGGCAACTTGCTGTAATATTTATAAAGCAATAAGAAGTGGCGAAACATTGCTGGTGGCGGGCAGTGGGGATAAATGGGTTTCTTCACTCAGTCAGTTCCGACAGCTTCGGTAAATACAATGACCCGTTCCAGAGCTGGCATAAAAAGGAAGATAAGTGAGCTCCACTGTATTAATGGCGATTGCAAACCACTTAGACCGTAGACACATCACACCGACGTAACCCTACAACTTAGCATAGCCTATGCGTCACAAGGTGTGTATATGTATATATATATATATATATATATATATATATATATATATATATATATATATATATATATATATATATATATATATATATATATATAAATATATATATATATATATATATATATATATATATATATATATATATATATATATATATATATATATATATATATATATATATATATATATATATATATATATATATATATTACAAGACGACCAGTATATAAGAACATTTGCGTTGCAGCATGCTCATTGCAAAAATCCTTTCGAGTAAATATCAGTCAGGCGCAAATTCCAGAAAAAGTTACCTATTGAAGCATTTTTTGTTTAAAGTGTGTATCCGGTAATTCTACCCAATATCAGGGCACTAATTCTGAAAATGACAGATACCAAGCTAATTTTTCAGTGTTACTACCTCTTATAATCAGCATTCTTGGATGACTCTGGCACGTTTTATACGTTAATTTGCATAATTTATTTTAGATCAGTGTGACATCATTCCAAATTTGGGTATCAGAATCAAGCTCTCAACCGTAGGAGTTCATTCATGTGTTGTTTTTTGGTAGTTTTAGTGGTGGCCATGGCAACGGGAGCCATGAATTAATCAAAAACTGAGGAAAATGGTTATTTTCTTGATTTGTGTGATACGTAAGTGCGATTTACCCCTAATCAACAACTCTAAGGGCATCGGTATGTTTAATAAGAACTTCATGCTCTTTTATTGATCAATTCGTGCCAATTTTGTATGATTAAGATTTTTTGAGTATGGAGTACAGTCCTTTGAAAATGGCAATACCGCATTTAACACATCTAAGGACATCAGTATGTTTATTTCAAAAACTTTGTAAACTTAACTATATCAGACTCTCGGACTATATCAGACTCTTTTCAACTCCAGTCGGCTATCAATCGGGACAAGTTGTAAATGTCCAGCATAAAGTTTTTGTGAAAGCCGGAATTATTTACAGAACGGATTTAATTAGAAATGTGGAATAGCGTGAATGCAACAAGTATATTATTAACCTAAATAGTACGTATTGTTTTTATTTCAAAATGTCCACCATATTTGCTGGAACTAGACATACACTATGATAGTTAAGGACACTTTAAGGACCAAGAAGCCTAGCATTGGTTCCGTTTATGTGTTTTATGCCAATTTGGCAAACCGTCCCTGCTAACATCAAGTTAGATGATGGTATTGAACCTTACATGTGGAACACAGAACATCCTCAGTCGTTGCATATGGTAAGGTTCACTATTATTGAAATAACCCTAGTTCAGTACTGAAACCGGGCTAGCACCCTTGTATTGATTTCTGGTGTTATATAGCGGGACTAGGGTTTAGTGTCGTCTCCCATAAACTATATTATCAGCTTAGACGAAGAAAAGTATGGATATGTAGCGAGAGACTAATTATTATATGCGCTATAGTGAAGGGTTGGACACGATAGGGGTTTCTGATCTGGCATCAGGGTGGGGTTACGAGGAAACAAGGACCAATCAAGGCTCTCGTATAATTTACATTACAGAGAACCCTGTGCGCCAGCATCATCTGAGCATGCTCAGAGCTCGACTTTTAGACTATTGGCTGAGGCTAGCCTGTTGAGGTTGACCGGCTGGTATCATATCCACTTGTTTTTTTTATTTATCTAAGGTCAGCAGGCTTTCGACGAAAAACCAAGTCAGAAGCATTTTGCTATGCTCCGGACACGTACAAAGGGTTGGAAAACGTATTTCCCCTATTTTCAGTCACCGACGTCTAGGTCTATGTATTGCTGTCATTAATTAATGACAGCGCCGATAAATTAGACTTAATCAGACTTCTTTCAATTTCCAACCAGCGATCGAGTTGAATAAGTTGTAAATGTCCACCATATTGATTTTGTAAAGGCCGGAAATATTTACGGAATGGATGTAATTTTAAATTTTGGATTAGCGCAAATGCAACAAATATATTGTTAACCTAAATAGAATATATTTTTTCTATTACGAATCATCCAGAATATTTGCTGGGAGAAGGCATGTCATATTGGTATTGATTAATGACACTTTCAAGACAAAGCTGCCTGACATTGGGCTCCGTTTATTGTTTTTTTGCAAAACCATCCCTGCTACAGTTAAATGATGGCATTGAACCTTACATGTGCAACACAGAACATCCACAATAAGATATCGTTGCATATAGTAAGGTTCAATATCATTAAACTAATCACACCCATGCATCCATAAAACTAAACTATAGCCTATGCGACACAAGCTTGTTGATGTATTATTCGTGTATATATGCATGAATATATATATATATATATATATATATATATATATATATATATATATATATATATATATATATATATACATACATACATACATATATGTGTGTGTCTGTGTGCCTCTCTCTATGTCCGTACTGACTCTTTCAAAAGTGACAGTTTAATAATCGATCATACGATTTCACTAATAGAGTCAGTAGTTGTGGCACCACTATATATTTATGTTTATCAAGAATGTTAGAATATCCTTACTTGGTTATACATTATTTCTCATCCCTTAATGAAATTTGTTTGCCACTTTGGCGCCACCTATATGGACGGCATGACTGGTGAGCCCCCCCCCCCTTTTTATTCTAGATATTGGACCTGACAATGAAAGCTTAAACAAGGTATGAGAAAATTCTAATGGTGATGTAGTTTAACCCTTTCTATGCTGAGACTTCTTTCGTCCATTCTCAGAAAAATGCAGAGTTTTGAAAACCATCTGAACCCTGCCATGTCGGTATTCATTGGTAAGCTCTCGTGTGTACTCTCAGATGAGTACCAATGTACCAGGGTTTCAGTAATTTTTCACATCACCTTGTATTGGATAAATTATCCACCAGCAGCATAACGGTATAATAAACTTTCAATTTTAGACATGAAATATGCAAATGTATAAGGTGGCACTTCGGATGCCACCTATACGGCCCCACTTTTTGAGATTTTCAAAGGAGATCTGACAATGATCTTTTAATGGACCTTAAGTTTAGATGTCACTGTCCCCTTGTCGAATACCCCAATACAGTATGCCTAAGGAGTTTCTATTGATTTCTCAGAACCAGCAGTCAAATGCGCCGTCCAGTAGTCTTAGATGAATAAAAGCAATTCATGTATATTATTCCAAGATAGAGGGGAAAGTGAATCGCGTGTAAAACGTTTTTATAAGCGACTTTTAAACGCGTGGTTTAAAGGCTTCCTTTTGCCATGTATGTATGTGACTGCCAGGCAGAGCGCACGCTTTACCGGCTGACCCACTTTGGTCCGCATCCGGCGTGAAGCGCCGCTCAGCGGAATAGTTCCTAGAACATCCTATTGGTTATTCTCTACTATACACAACACGTGGCGGTAACCCCTTTTTGCAAGTGTAGTATGATCTCGACAAGATGCAAGGTTGCTCGTAATTTGTAACATGGCAATTAAGTAATGGTTCACGTATATGGTCCGCAAGTCCCTAGTTATGATCAGTGTCGCCGTTAGGTAAACACATCCAGATTGCAGCCGTTGTGTTGGGTCGTCTTCTGCATGCGTGATGAAGTCATACGGCAGTCTCCATTACCACTTATGCATAAACATTTACATGAATATCTTGTATTTGTACAATTACGTCTCTCTCTCTCTCTCTCTCTCTCTCTCTCTCTCTCTCTATATATATATATATATATATATATATATATATATATATATATATATATATATACATATATATATATAAATATATATATATATATATATATATATATATATATATATATATATATATATATATATATATATATGTATATATACATATATATATATATATATATATATATATATATATATATATATATATATATATATATATATATATATATATATATATATATATTCATATATATTTGTGCATGGTACTTACCAACCGAAGGACACTACCGAGGAAATATTGTGGATACGTACCTGCAATAAACAAATATATATTGTTATATTATGATCACACAAGGAAAGGGAACCTCTTCTGATATACGTTGAAAGTTCCTCAATTTGATGAGTGATGTACACTGTTGTTAAGTCATATGAACAGTTGAAATGGACACAGGTTTAAGCTAAAACAGCATCTATGCTCAAGTAAGAGATCCATTAAGTATATATGGAAGGGTAAGCCCACCTGGCACATGCTCATTAAAGGGGAGAATAGGTGTGTTATACTGCAGTATATATCGTTTTTGAACTACAGTTCATGATTTCCTAATCCCAGCAAACCATCAATGTACGTGCTCACGATATATTTAATTACGTTGAAAGAAATCCTGCCGATTTTGGTAAATATCTTATAAATCCATCAAACGGTATCTTGATTCCATTATTTGGCCCACACATTGAAAGACTAGGATCATATCAATATTGAATATATTTGGCATATAATTGATATACAGACCATCATGGTGTTTAGGGCCGTGATACTGGTAACACACTCAACATGAACCATCTCCTAGTTTGGCACTCGTGTCTCCTTTCTAGAAATTGTTTTCCAATTCTTGTGGTATAGGTGTTTCAACCGTGAGTTTTCCTTATCTTAGCTGCTTGCACTAACCTGGATAGGACCACAGTTTCTAGTTTGAAGTGTCTTATCTCAAATGACATATTATTCATCAATAAAGGGTACATTCGAATTGTAAATAAAATGCATATCTGCTAAACCCACTAGGCTAGGTTACTGGAAGGAGAAGTTGGAGATCCTGCAAGATGATACCCTACTGCACACAATGTTGGTCAACATTACTTATGAAAGTAGGTCAATAACAGTTAGAGACAGCAATACATCAATAACGGGTCACTTGCTGTCGCTTTCTGTTAATGACCTACTTTATTACACACACACACACACACACACACACACACACACACACACACACATATATATATATATATATATATATATATATATATATATATATATACATATATATATATATATATATATATATATATATATATATATATATATATATATATATATATATATATATATATATATATATATACATATATATATATATATATATATATATATATATATATATATATATATATATATATATATATGTATATATATAAGTATATACCGTTTTCTAAAGTGTCCCTTTACTAAGTAAAACCTGTTGTAAGAGCAAATTTGTACGACGATGTTATTTGAATGGGCAATAATAGTTGACGCTAGACCGTGCGTGATATCGGAATCAGGGCACGCCTCTTTGCAATCGTTAAGAATTAGAGCACTGACGCCAATCACTCTAGTTAAAATAACCTACTTGAACATTAGCCAACCATTGTGAATTCCATTAGAATTCCATCCGGATTAATGCGGTACTGTTTTGTTCGTTATTTAAAGATGTACCTCCTTCTCATGTCATGTTTGATCATATGTATTTACCTATCCTACTGGTCATTGATTGGTCAAAATACAACTGCTGCCACATATGTTAAAAGTACTTTACAACACATTTCATGATGAACTCACGTTTCGTATCTAGACGATGTATCATGTACAAAGTGTGCATATGCTGTTACAAAAACAGGATTGTTTCATTACTAAGAAATGATGATAGATAAAGGGGAATGCAGCACAATGCGTTTTCCATCAAGATATATTGAATACAAGCATTTGAATGTTTCAATGTTCTTTATTCCAATGGATTGCTATGTATAGTCGTAAAACCTACTTAATCAACAGCCCCAATCATTATTCTACGTTTTGCCGTCATTCCTGACAAGAATATTTTTACCCCTTTCTTGTCAGAGCAGCACAGTAAGTAAAGAATAAAACAAGCTCAGGATCGTGTAAACAGGGTTTAGATGTTGAAGACATGGAGTATTGATTCGGACTCTTGACGCGATATCTATATATCTTATTGCCTAAATGACCATCAATGGTTGGTGAACCTAGAGGCTCTTAGGCAAGAGGGAATAGAAATGCAATTACAGGGCGAAACTAACTCCAGTTTGTGACTTTTACTCACTTAAGGCTTCAGAGACTAGATTTATCTCTCCCCTGGCGCAGCCAACAAAAAGGCAGGCAAGGAATTGGAAGTGGCAATAGCAAGAGTAGTACAGGCATCAGGCAAAGCGGTGGCAGCAAAAGTACAGCAGCAGCAACAGCAGAGGTAAAGCAGCAGGGATATCAGTTGCAAAAATGGTAGCCGTGGGAAAATGGTATCAGCAGTAGTAAAAGTTGTATCAGGAAAATCATCTTGAACATAACGCATGATGTCGAGAAATATTCAAAAAGCACCTGAAGAGAGATGGTTATATCCAATGGTAACAGTAGCTGTCCGTCAAATATTCTAATTTATTATACCTCACGTGAAGATTCTTGTTGGTCAAGGGCCATGGATTAATAGTCATGATTTCCTCATTCCTTAGTGACAGGCTGTTGTCCTAACAGCTTATGAATTAGTTGAATAATCACCGCTAGCCCGAAGAATAATGCTGCCCGAACACCTACGGAGTTTGCCGAGTGACCTACCGGTAAAACTAGTTCAACAAGGCAGACGACGGATATTTATCCAAAATCTCTGGTGTTTATATTTTTTCTCCCATTTGTGTTTTGTATTTGTTCGGTATAATAAAACATATGACATCCGTGTGGGGTTTCCACCAGGAGTAACTTCCCCTCGAGAGGATTGTCGCCCTCGGACTACGCCCTCGAGCAACAATCCTCTCTCAGGGAGTTGTTCCTGGTGGAAACTCCACACGGATGTCATATTTGAATAATAATCGTTTTGTTATCGAGCTACTTTCACAATAGTCAGACAGTTTGTGTGACCTAGAAGCTGGATTAAATGTGTTCTTTGTGCTTGCGGCATTTACTACAATACGAGATGTATTTCACCACAAATCTCGCACGTAACCATTTTGCTTGACAGAACTATTTCCTCCGACGCCTCTCCTACCTACCCGCGCCTACCTGTTCGTCTGCTCTGGTTATGACGTATGACATCACAAGGGACGACCACGTGCTCCATGGTTCAGGCGAGCACGTGACCTTTCTGCCCTCACCACTCTGCTGCCGGAAGTGCGTCAGGAACCAATACGTAATAGGAAATATCCGCCATGAAATATGACAAACAAAGTACCACTTATTACAGCTGACCTAAAAGAGCTGTTACTATCCATTTCTCGCGTAGAGGGGGCACATCGGCAATTTTTAACGGGGGGTAATGATTTTACTAGGAAACCTGGGGGATCATCAAGACATCTGGAATGGATTGTAACATATCTCGTTAATAATACTTTCAAGGCCTAATCAAGTCTTTTCCTATTGCACATGCTTTCCTTATTTCTGTTTCTCATTGTTTAATGAAACCATTAAGACCCAATGTAATTGCTCAATGGCGTGCAATATGAGCTGACATACCCACCTT
>OZ012697.1:15543295-15594628 GCA_963942565.1 Maea johnstoni | reverse complement strand
TATATCAATCTAGTGAGCATTTGAAACAGCTTCTACAATATACATTACAAACTAAAACCATGATGGCCATGGTCGGTAATTAAGTAAATGTCATACTTCACTAATGTTTTATACTTCGGAACAGTGCAGTTGGTGCACAAACATCATATTCAGAATTGATAACTAAGCCGATGAAGTTAAAAAGATGATATTTTCCTTTTTGTATTTTAACCCGTGATGGATTATCTTAATTGTATTGTATTGTATGTTTATTGTCCACAAAAATCAAATTCATGAAAGCATACGTGCATACAAATTTCATTAAATGATTACAAAATATAAATAAAGTTAAATTTAAACATAAACACAAAAAATAAAGGTGAGTTTAATACATACTAGTATTTGCTACTTTTAGCAGCAAAAATGCTATGTTGTTCTTAGCATAACAGAATATATTTGCTCATTCAAAATTAAGTAATATTGTACCTATGTGATTTAAGTGGTACATAAATACGGTATAGTATCCTCGTATTGTTCAGCATTAAGTGATGTAATACGTACAAAAATAAAAATTACATAAGTGCTAGTAGTCCTTTGCTACCACGGGTGTTTTAAATTATTAGATTTCAGCGATAAATTGATTCGGCACTGTTAAAAATGCCTCTGGAGAGTTGTAAATTTTACAGCGACACTGATAAAGTTACCCGATACCCTGGCGGGCTTTCAGGACACTAATATACATGATGTAAACATGACTACATACTATCTCCCAGAATAGCATCATGTGTTCAATTACAACGCCATCTATTGGTTTACCCAGTATAGTATCCAGAATATTATCGGAGTTTACGAGAATATACCGACCTAGACCATTTTCTAAATCATTTATCCTGTCGAACATTTTGCTCCTTATTATATTTAATTCAGGGCATCTCAGGATAATATGTTCAACATTTTCAACTTCATTATCGGTACATAACTGACACACCTTATCAATTCTACTTGCAGTTTTGAACCATCCGTCGTGTGCCTTTAAGCGACTACATTTACACACAAATTTTGCCATTAATTCACATTCTCTAGTCAGTCTGGGTACCATATCCGACAATAGCCACCAGACCAAGTAATAAATATCCCCAGATACTTTATTTATAGTGATAATAGACTTGTGTATAGCTAGTCTGTACAACCAGTCTTCCCTTTCTACTTTCCATGCAGCTGCCCAGACAATTTTTTTCCATTCAGGTTTAGAATATATTCTAATCCCATATATCATTCTCATCACCTCATCATGCAAATCATACATAATAGATATTCTCAAAAAATCATATATGGGACTGTCATACATGTTATCTATACCTTTTCTCATATCTCGATTAAAACTATCCGCCCTTAAATTGAGTATCTTTTTATAAATACAGTTCTCATCCCTAAAAATAATTGTTCTTAAAAATAATAACTTCTTAACATAAATAAAGTTCTCAAAACGTATCCACCCTAGACCCACATAGCTACATTCGTTTGAACAGTCCATTGGGAAACGTTGTAACCTTTTACCTGAGTACCTCTGGAAATTTTCTAAAATTTCTACATCTTTAGGCTTTAGAACCCACAATTCTGATGCATAGGTTACAATAGGGATTATAACAGACCACATAATTATATTACAAGTACTCATTGACAAACCACCTTTCTTGATTCCTAAACCTGTTGCCGCATTTAGGGTACGTCGCCCTTTACTGACCTTTTCTGTGATTCTGATAGTACTAAATCTATCAGTACAGGTCTTATACCCAACATGGTCATACGACGTCTTCTCTTTAATAAAATTACTTCCCAATTTATAAGTCCTATTCTTAGAGTTATTCAAGTTCTCTCTCTTTGACTCACCATAGACCAACACTGCACTTTTGTCCGCGTTAAAATAATATCGCCATTTCAGGCTATGTTTGTTAGCAATACGCAGGACTAGATCAACCTTTCTCTTGTCAGTGTTAGCCACAGCCAAATCATCGGCGTAACCCAACGGAGATGTTTTTACATTATAAATTTTAGAGCACATACCCGTATCTTTCAGAGAGACTAAAAGGGAGTTAATAAAAATGATATATTTAACCAATGATAGGAATCCACCTTGGTGGATTCCGCATAGCATCGGATACCATTTTGACATTTTATCATGTATTCTCACACAACATCTAAAATTTACATAAGTTCTATACATGAGTCTCCAGGTTCTACCGGTCACTCCTAGAGCATGCAACTGAAAGAACAGTCCTTCAGTCCACACACTATCAAAAGCTTTACTCACGTCCAGGAATAAAACGAAAACTTTTTTATGTTTCTCCAGTTCTGTAGCAATTGTTTCTTGGAGTAACATAGCTGTGTGGACTGAAGATACGCCCTTTCTACATGCTCCCTGAGTGTCCGATATAACCTGTCTTTCATGCCACCAACCCTCTAATCTTTTCCATAAAAGAATTTCATAGATTTTATTACACACACTTAAGAGGGTTATACCCCTATAGTTGTTGGGGTCTAGAGTAGAAACATTTTTTCCCTTATATAAAGGTATTTGTATACCTTTCCTAAAGTTTTCTGGCACATATTCTAGAAGTAGTACCCATTTGAATACTAGTACTAAAATATCTAACATTATATCACCTGCTGCAGTAAGGTGTTCCTTCATAACTCCGTCATGCCCAGGGGCTTTTCCGGGATTTAACATAGACACTGCCTCTAGAACCTCTTTTTTTGTAAAATCTTCTCTTGTGAAATCATCTATCTCACATCCACTATTCCACTCTTTTATCTTTCTAAGAACTTCCCTACTGTGGATTTCATCAAAATTCGGATTCTCTCTAGGCTTACTGAGGTTACAAAAATGTACCCTCCAAACTTCTAGTATACTGTCTACATCGTGGACAACTTGCTTTCCCTGATTTCGTACAGCCGAGATTCTAGATTTTGGTCCTGTTTTAGTCCTTTCTAGCAGTTTCCAAAACAGGTCCTTATTAAGCTCAGAAGATGCTACTGCTTCCTGAATCTCTTCTTCTTCATACTTTTTTGAAAGTTCTTTAAGTTTGTTTGCGAAAGCTCGTTTAGATTTCTTCATATCAATTCTTGAAATATTATCTTGGGCTATTGGTCGGTCTTCTAGGCACCACGCTCTGTACTTATTAACTTTGATCTTTTTTAGCATATCAAGCTCTTTTGACCAATATGGCTTTAAGTGAGTACAGAACCTAGATTTGGGGAGATTCCTTTCATAACCTCTTAGTGTGGCTACTACATTATCTATCAACAGGTCTACATCCTCTCTACTAGGATTGATGTTGCAAAAACGTAGATAAACTTGAGTAAGTTCCTTACTGACCGGCACTGTGTATAATTCATGTAGTTTTTCTTTCGGGATCTTACTCCATTTTATCTGTTTTCTCGCATCTACTTCCTGGACTATGTTAATAGCATTTTTCATATCAAGGGAAATAACCACCGGGAGGTGGTCTGATGTATTAAGTGGATTAAAAGAGATCGTTTCACATCCCAATACTACATCTTCCATGTCCCTCTGCATCAAAAAATAGTCTAGACAGGACTCTGCATTGTGACCATAAAAGGTATAGATCGGTCCTATTGCTTTCATTGATAGATTTACAGGGTATAGGTTATACCTACTAGCAAAATCATAAACGATCCTGCCTTCATTTGTACATATATGATTAGCTCTGGGACCACCCAGGTTACCCATATCACCGTTTAGATCACCTCCAATGATGTTATAGGCATTTGCCTCTGAATTGTCTAAAATCGCTCCTAACTCATCTAGTGTAACAGCCAAATCATCCGCACACCCTTGTGCTGGCATATAAACATTATAAATATTAAAAACTGCGCCATTTACATTTTGGACTCTGATGGCACAAATTCTGTCATGAACTATTTCATTGATAGGTGTGATCCCTGAGATAGTTTTGTCCCATAGGATCATCACTCCACCCTGACCGCGTTTGAAACCATACGATTCCGATGACGAATATTTACTGGACCTAATAATGTAATTGACAGATGCAGATATCTGTTCAACGAAATTGTGTCTACATTCATGTAGCCAGTGTTCATTTATTAAAATTATATCATAACTCTTAATGAGCTCCCGTAGATAGGGTATCGACGAGTTCAAGCCTCTAGAATTCCAGGTACATATTGTTGTTAAGTTTTTTGTACTCTGCATGTTTTGGTTTGATATTTTCTAGACAACTCACTTTCCTTCGTCATCTTACCCCATTTTATACCGAATATACAAAAAAATACACACCATCTACAAGTTTTAAAACTACACATAAACCCCCTCACCAGCTCCAACATGTCAGAGCTCACTCCGTAGCCATTAAACCGAAAAACACATATTAATACATATAGCAAGAAAGAACATTTCACCAATCTCACCACAAAATTCGAACATGCTGTACAAATACAAGTTATCATCAGTTGCTGCGTCAGTGTTCCTTTTTGCAGTAATTGCATGTATCGGTGGGCGTATGTAGGAGTGAAGTATTGGCTGCTGACATCTTGGGCTTTCCCGGTGAGGTATCGGTCGTATTGTCCTATAGGTATGATGTCACATATCCCATTTATACTATAAAGAAAAGAAACAGTATAAATCAGAATACAGTAAAGACATATTTTCATTCCAACCATATTTTGATATAATAAATTTACAACTGCATCTTTTCCATATGTAATAAAATTTACATCATTTATATTCCATTGATAGTGTCGGTCTAAATTAAACTTATCTATATTTGGAATCATTGTAAATACTGTAGATCCAACCATATGCACAGTGCAAACATCATAAATATCGCTTATATGAAGCCAGGTATCTGACTTATCTATAAAGAACGGCACCCTCTCGAGGTAGTAAGTCTTACACAAACTTTTTAATACGGTGCGGATGTAACATTTTGTTAATATAACTACCCCTAATATAACGCATGGAAGCATAGTAATACATAGACAGACATAGCATCGGCATTCATAGACATGCATCATATCATACAAAACATGACGGACTCTGCCGCCTCCTCCCCACAATACCCAAGCCGTCGTACGCTGGTTTTCATGCTTCCTGCACGTCCAACTATAGAGATGTTTAGTCACACCAGCTGACGAGGTTGTGGTCACTATAACAAGTGGGTCGGAGTTCCAGGCATTGGATCCGTATGTCTGTACTCCGCACATCTTACCGACTATCTGTAAAAATAAAAATAACAGCAGAATATTGTTCATCATATTTAGTACAGACCACCGTCTGATTGTATAGTATTTGGAGACTCTTTTCATGTTAGTATTAATGGTGTACAGTGCTTTAGTGCAAGAAAACTTTCTATACATATACCACTTAAAGTGAACAATACAGTAGCATTCTAGCGACCTTAAAGGTCTCTTTCCTCATGGTAGGCACTACTCAGCCTCCTTGACCTTCCGTTTTGGAACCATTCTCTTACTTCTGTACCTTCTGGCCAGAAGTTAAAATCAGTAGTCTCGGCCCAGTTAGACTCCAAAACCGTAACCTTGACACACGCTATCTCTGTTTCAAATCTATTCTTAATTTCTTTCACGTACAGGACTTCAACACCTCTTTCTTTACAGTAAAAGTATACCGCATCTTCAACCTCTTCGGAGGTTCTATAGTTTTTCCTTTCTAGTCCTCTAACATAGATATCACGCGTTTGCTTCATCTGAGCACCTCTCAGAGGCGCAATCGATGACGGACTAGACCTCATCCTTCTCCTTTTCCCTGCCTGTGGTGGATGCCATCCATTTCTGGTCACAACTTTCGCAAAAGAAATATCAGGATTGTCCAGCATCGGGGGCGGTACATCAACATTCTGGTTATCAACAAAAACATTACTCTGCTTACCAGATACTTGTTGTTTTGGTCGTGCTCCAGTACCCGCCGCTATCGCACCGCCTCCATCAGTTGGAGCGTTCGCTGCTTGTTGTGCTGCCATCTGGGCGACTGCACCATTTATGTTGAATCCACCAGTCCCGTTCGGCATTTCACCATTTGCTGCTCCACCATTTTTGGGTCCACCATGTTCTCCACCATTTGGTCCACCAGTTTTCCTCGATGCAGCTCCACCATTTCCGTTGTTCGCTTTTCCACCATTCTTCGGTTGCGCTGCTCCACCATTCTTCATGTTTGATGTTCCGCCAAATCTCGCAGCCGTTGTTCCACCATTTCTTGTTGTCTGTCTAGGTTGTCTCTGCGGCAGTCCGGTGTTGAGGGGCTCTCCCGCAGTGGGCTTTTCAGATGCAATAGCTCGACTGCTTTCTCTCGGCGCTCCCATGTTTGGTGATTCGTCCTGGATCACCACACTGGCGATAAACTCGTCTACGACGTTGTCATCGTAGTCATCATCGTCCGCCCATGATGTTGCATTTCTCCCCTTCTCTTGTATCGGTGTACTAAACGTCAGTTTAGCATTAGATGGTCGCGAGGTTTGACTATCTCTTGTCATGTCGTATGTAGGCCCGGGACGTCCGTAGTTTCCGCTCCCCCCTGTAGTTTTACCGCGTTTTTCTCTGGTCGCCGTATCCACCGAAAGTTCATACGCGGGTTGAGTGGCCTGTGGTCTCGATTCGTTGGCTGGTGGTACCACCTTGGTCGCTGCACGCATGAACATACCATATGTGCTTGATCCACGCTGTGGTTGCCTTTTCCCAGCTGAAACGTCTCCGGCGGTTGGGTGCGGTGATGTAAATCGTTGAGCAGACTGCTCCATCTCCTTTCGTTGTCCTACGACGGCATTCGGGACGTTACGAGTGATGTACGGGAGTTCTCTTCCTTCAATCTGTACCGGTTTGGTCTGTGACTCTATCAACGCTTTCACCGATTCCTTGACCTTCAGGACTTCACTCGACAGTTTCTCTTGAGCTCTATGTATAACGTTCATATGCATGTAGTAGTCGGAGTCCACTTTCGCGCCTTTCCGTTCACTGCTGTCCTGTGAGATCTCCACTGCTCTCAGGCGTCTATTGTGATCACATAGTGTCCTCTCGACGTAGTCAACATTACAGTCATATTCTATCCTTCTTATCGGTTCTTCTTCACGATCTTTCGGATCAATGTGTGATGCCATTCTTGTAGTCGGCGGCTTTTTCGGCTGATTACTAAGAGGAGCTGTCGGGGCACTAATCGCCTTGTGGATTTCTTCAATCTCTCGCATGAAGGATTCCTGGCTTAAAAAGCTATACTTCGGGTTGGTACTCTGAGGGCTCAGTATCGACTGGTGCGTATCAGTTTTCTCGAAGAACTTAGTAGCGATTGGTGACAGGTGTACCTCGTTCTGATAGTCTGGGTGCCAAATGCCTTTTTTGGACTGAAGTGTGCAAAATTTGGTGCATAGTTGTTTTCAGTGGATTCTGACTCTGAAAGGGGTATAGATCAATAATCCATCGGGTGACACTCTGTCACCCTTGAGGAATTTGAGAAATCCAAGATGGCCACCAACATGGCTGCCAAATCAAGAAAATGACTATATCTCATTTGATTTTTGGCCTAGGAAAGAGATTTTTTCATCTTGTCCTAGGTTTTAGGGGCCAAGGAGTTCATTGGTGATGACAGAAGTTACATTTGATAACTAGGTCATAGGGTTTTTCAATATGGCTGCCAAAATGGCTGCGATAGCAGGAAAATGACGGTAACTCAATTGTTTTTTGACATGGATCAATACCCTTTGCATGTACACATGGGTTATAAAGGCCAATAACCTCATTGGTGCTGGTTAAAGACATATTAAGATTATCATAGATTCAAAATGGCTGCCAAATTAGGTAAACCACAGGTGTCAATCGTACTATATGTGACTGATATAGCATACATACTGACAGATTTATCCAAAGTTCCACAGCAATGAAAATTAAATGTTTCAGGTAGTTCAACATCTAAATATCAGCAAATTATGTAAAATATTGCATCTTTTGAAGACTGCTTTGGATAATTGATGGGTTAAAACATAGATAAGAGATGCAAATGCATGAATGAAATGTGTTTATGTGTGGCGAGTCCTACCTATATCTTCTACATTTTGTACCATCATATTGTAGTACTATCTATGTGTCAGTATCACCATTGGAATATTCATTAAACTCCTGTTCTTCTCTATCTGGACTCACTGTAATTTGATTGAAGCAGCCTGCATGGCATTGAAGGATAAGGTTGACCATTTGCACACAAGCACTGTATTATCTATAGAACAAAAGATGGTGCATAAGTGCTGATCATGAGGTATGGTTTTGGTCTGTAAGGATTTGAAACTATCATCTTTCACCCAGCCAAAGTCACATGGATCCATGTCAGGGGGATCCGTGTTGAACACTGGATGCCAGATTGTAGCCTGCAGATGTTTTTTTTCACATTTTCTTTAAATGTCAGTGAAAACGGAAGTGAATATTATAGTTTAAAATTAATGCATACCCCCTTCCTTACCATCTTAGCAACCAAAATAATTTAACCAACATCATGTCTCCTGGTCTAATTGTAGTGCTATAGCAGGCTGCAATATCTGATGTCGCCTCCTTGATGATTTGCCCCATGTTCGAATCTGTATTCAAATATGGTGGAATTGGGACCCTGTCTCAAGAACCTTAACACTTTTAACCTTGCCTATATATACCAAAGTATGCTCCAACTGTCATATCCTGTTAAGGGGTGTGCTGCAATTGAATTTGGTACAATGGCAAGGTGCTTTTTGACCATCTCTCCAGTATTTACTGACACCCTGTGAGGTCTTGTAGGTTTTATGATAACTGTTGAGTGAACATGGTCAGTATATCATGGTATTACTGCATGTATGCAGGACTAAGACATCTTTAGCAGCAGAGAAAACCTGAACACATTAGCTTTATCATCTGCTGACATCTGTCTCTTTATGGGTGGTTCTGAGGTCATGGCACTTTCAGACTGTACCATCCTTGACTTCTTATGGAATGGTATCTTTCCCTATATGGTGACAGCAACTTTTGGGTGGTTCTTATCTTGAACAGACTTTATCAATTCTGTGTGGATATGATTCATCAGCTGTACCTTATTCTTTGATCCTGTCAGTATAACAGTGCGGGGAGGCAGTGGAATTTTTAGTGCCAATCTGTACTGCCTTGATGATTTTGTGGACCTGGAGGATCTAGTACCACGTTTAACGCTATACTCTTGGTATCTATCAAAACCAAAATAGAGGTGTGAACATGTTTACATCTTTTCTAGAGCAAACCTCACGAACACATTGGTATAGTCCCTCACAGTTCCATTAGATGCAGATACAGATGTCTTTGTCCTGCTTATGCACAACTACTATGCTCATCATGTTCAACAGTTACCATGGAACCTACAAGTCCTCACAGGGTTTCTGAGAATATTGCTGAGACAGTCAAGAAGCACCTTGCTATTGTACCCAATACGATTGCAGCACACCCCTTAATAGGATGTGACAAAGTTGGGGCATAATTTGGTATAGGCAAGGTCAAAGCTGTTAAGGTTCTGCAAACAGGGTATCAATTCCACATTATTTGCAATACAGATTCGGACATGGGGGAAACCATCAAGGAGGTGACATCCTACATTGCAGCCTGCTATAGCACTACAATTAGACCAGGAGACGTGAAGTCTGATGTTCTTTACAGAGTTTGGGGTGCAAAGATGATAAGGAAAGGGGTATGCATTCAGCCTGAACTACAATATTTACCTCCGTCTTCTATGGCATTTGAAGGAAATGTGAAAAGAGCTTTTTTACAGGCTACAATCTGGCAAACAGCACTTAACACTGATCCTCCTGACATGGGTTCATATGACTATGTCTGGTTGAAATATGATCATTTCAAATACTTACAGCCCAAAATCATACCCCATGATCAGCAATTTGCACCATCTGTCATTCTAAAGATAACACAGAGCCTGTGTGCAACTGACCAACCTTATTCTTCGATGCGGTGCAGCTGCACATCTTGGATGTTTAATTTTATGTAAATGCAGTGGAGAACAAGGCTGCTTCAATCAAAGAACAGTAAGTCCATACAGAGAAGGATAGGAGTGGAATAAAGATTCCTTTGGTGACATAAATCCATAGATAGTACTACAATATGATGGTACAAAATCCAGAAGATATAGGTGGGACTCACCTCACATAATACATGTCATTCATGCATTTTTATCTCTTATCTATGTTTTAACCCATTAATTATCAAAAGCAATCTTCAAAAGATGCAATTCTTTAGATAATTTGTTGATATTTAGATGTTGAACTATCTGGAGCATTTACTCGCTGTGGAACTTTGGATTAATCTGTCAATATGTATGCTATATCAGTCACATATGGTACGTTTGACATCTGTGGTTTACCTAATTTAACAGTCATCTTGGCAGCCATTTTGAATTTATGATAACCTTTATATGTCTTTAACCAGCACCAATGAGGTTCGTGGCCTTTATAACCCATGTGTACATGCAAAAGGTATTGATCTATGTCAAAAATCAATTGAGTTATGGTCATTTTCCTGCTATCGCGGCCATTTTGGCAGCCATATTGAAAAGCCCTATGACCTAGTTATCAAATGTAATTTCTGTCAGCACCAATGAACTCCTTGTCCCCTAAAACCTAGGACAAGATGAACGAATTTCTTTCCTAGGCCAAAAATCAAATGAGATATAGTCATTTTCATGATTTGGCGGCCATGTTGGCGGCCATCTTGGATTTCTCAAATTCCTCAAGGGTGACAGAGTGTCACCCGATGGAATATTGATCTGGAACCCTTTCAGAGTCAGAATCCATTGAAAACAACTATGCACCAAATTTTGCACACCCTAGTGACGATTCCTCCAGACTATGACACTCTCTCTGGATGCCGTTGCTAGGCACCTGTACAGGGGTGCTAGTATGAGGGGCGCCATCTATTGGCCAGTTTTGCACTAAAATTCTTTGTTCGTCATCGTGAATGACGTCACACCCCGGCGCACCATCAACTGACCAAAAACCAAATTCTGTATTCTGTTCCAATCTGTTATATGGGGTATCAATATACATCCCATTTCCAACACCACCATAGATAGCATGTTCCATGCATGATTTGTATACTGGTTCGTTGAACATCTCATAATCCGCTTCTTTTTCTCTGCCTGGGTTAAGGAATTGAATGTCAATAAAGCTACCTTTTGTCCCGCACTTTAAACAGACACAGTCTTGATGTTCGCATAGGCTAACTACCTCAATTTCTTTGCTTGGGCCTAGAGTAGCGTCATTTTCATACCCTGCTCCCATCTTCTCTAGGGTATATCTACTGTTTTTGTTATCCGCAAATCTGTCCGTATTAGTGGTATTATCCTCTTCCACATCACCTTTATTATATTCTGTGTATACTGACATCTGATCTCTGTTTTGATCACTAGCTGGTGTACATGTTTTATCCATGCACTCCTGAGATCTTATAGTAGGTTGATTGTCCGGAATACGTAAAGCTATCTGTCTGCTATAGGTTCTTTCTTCTTGCTTATTGCGTATAACATCAACTACTTTGGTTGTACTACTCGGCTGTTGTTTTTCGTTCTGCTCGTATATCATGTCATCGTCTGATCCGTTTACTGTGTTTGCGCATAGATGTAGATCGTGCGGATCGTTAATCTGAATTGGCTCAGCAGACGGATCTATTGTTACCGAAACACCTTCTTTCTCTTTTTCATTAATAGAAGTCGTCACTGTTGTATTGTTGACTTTCGATTCACCTTCCTCGTGTATCACATCAAGTTTCTCTCGACAACGTCTAACCGCCTCGTCCGAGACAGTCATCGGGCTCCTTTTCAGTATCTTGTTTGGAAAGAATTTCTCCATATTCATCACAAACATGTATAGGTCACAAATGTCTATTCCTGCTAGTTTAGGTATTCTTCTCTTAATCATCTGCCATGGATTGATGATCTGTCTCTTATGATATTCTGTTATGGTGTCACTAGATTCCCTATTTTCGCTCACATCCTGCGTAGTTTCCCGCTCCACTTTCTCTTTCGCCCTACGGAAAAGTTTTTCTCTTGCTTCCACCAGCTCATCGAATTCGAAATCGTCGACTAACTCTATAGCAACGTCTTTCTTTGGTTCATGTGCAAGATGCCATAGCACACGTTCTACCCTCTGATCGATAAATCCTGTGAAAACACACATTTCAACGGAGCTCCTATCATGTTCAACCTCTTCGTCCGCCATCTTAGATCACTCTCCAGTAGTAGTAGTAGTAGTAGTAGTAGTAGTAGTAGTATGATTATTGACTGTGCAGTGACCCACAGAATCACACACTACAGAATTTCAAAAAACAGATGTTACCTACGAGGCTCCGTACTTTTCTACCTTCCCCCTATTCTCTGAACTAGGTTCTGACCTTTTCTGCCCGTCATCAATGAAAAGGATCAATACCCCTACTAATGGAGGACACTCCCAGCAATAGTTATCCGGAAAGCCTATCATTTATGAGGGATGGATTAACGAGAATTGTTATGAAGTTTGAATGAGAGTTTGATTATGAGTCGCTATGTCAGTGTTCGGCATGTAAATTGTTGTGATCGCCAGTGCCCCGATTACTCTCGTTGAGGCAAGGAGAACCACCGTCCTACTGATTCAGGAGAGTCAATGTGGGTAATAGCAAATGAGTACATATTGACTAACTTTAAGGGGTCCAGCCCATCACTAGGCTTCAAAGCGTGTGGAACTATAATATTTGCCTTTGTAGCCCTGCTGGCTATAAGAAAAGTGGCATTTTAAGATCATGCGCAGAGACATATCAACAGTATGATCGGTTAAAAACAAACATTGACACATCATTTGTCCTTTAGCACAGTTCCAAAATGAAATATAAGAGTAAAAAGATTGCTAACAACTACGAAAATGAAATGACTAGTAGAGTGCGACTTCAGTATTAAGCTAAGCTAGGGGTATAAGATCTTGGTTGGGCTGTGTCAAGTTGCGAACCCAGAGTACTATGGTCTCCCAGAGTTTCTAACCGAAACCTGATCCCTGCATTAAACCATTTATATCCGTATATTACACGTATTTTGGACCAAGTGTGCTTTCCAGACGAAAATGGGTCAGTCAAAGTGCTGTAAGAGCCACCGCCACTACGCAGTTGATGTAGTTCAAGCACATGCATACAATAGAACGCAAACCATGTTAGCTTACAATGTCCCTTTAGTGAAAAAGACAGAGACGACATGTTTAATGAACTTATAGATATCAATGATGGTTCAGTTATCTTCATGATAGAGAATCTAAAGATATACATGCTGAACTGTTGGTAATCCTTTTGACGGGTCAGACGATGAACAACAGTTAGTTATTACGGTGATATGTCTATCCGCCGAATGTACGATAAATTGATATCGCTGGGAGAAGGAATTGGATAATTCCTTTCACTCTTTTATCTAGTGAGTAGATACCTCGTTTCCAGCGTTGTAGATGCTTTTGTTTTTGTATTTTGTTTGTTTTATTTGGAAGAATACACACAGTGTACACAATGTGTCAAAAGTGTTATATAGTTTAAAGGAGTCCTTAAGGCTCACATATATATTAGCTTATATGGAAATGATAAACTTCAAAAACAGTAAGTTGTCCTTTTTTCTCTCAGTGATAACTTCGGATGTCAGAACGAGGCTGGAGACCTCTAGGGGTCAGATTAATGGCCAAGTGGTAATATTAATCGAAATGGTGGTTCCAGTGGTAATATTGAATTCTGCCGTACGATATTGAATCTTTGATTGTCAACGGCTCCAGGTCTAACCCTATTGACCAATCAGCATAGAGAATTACAGCAGAGCAGGTGATAATGTGTATTGCCATCAGCAGGCCGAGCTCCCGGCTGCAGCCATGCTTTTCAATTGCTATCAGCTGTGACGCAATTCGGAGCATTGCTAACTTTCCGTCCCCACTCTCTGAGCAGTGTATCATTGACTGCAGTGCTCTTCACAAGAGCTCTCTGCAAAAGTTGCATAAAAAACTTGTATCAAAAAAGGAAAATCGTAAAATCTTGTGCAGCGATTGGCTGTACAAAAAGAGGGGGTAGTGGAATTAGTTTTCATATGTTTCCTTTTTGTTAAGTCAGACAAAACAGTGGCTAGCATCACTTAACTTGTTAGATCAACCTGCCCTGAAGTATGCGGCTGTATGTTCAGACCACTTCATGCTGATTATACAAGAGAGTAATATACACTGTGTACTCGAAAAAGTGTCACCTCAGAGCCAGAACTCCGTCAGAAACTTGTTTTCAAAATGAGGGTGTCAAAATGATATTGGGCTGTAGGTGCTTTGTCAAAACAGCTAAAAATCCAGAAAAAGGTTTCAACTCTGCAATATACAGAAACCCTTTTTCAGCATGGAAAAATTTACCCTTCTCCCGCCTTCCCCCATTATCAAGTGGTATATGCCTTATATGAACAGTATGTCATGTTAATCAGAAAATATGGCTATTTTGCCTGACATCTATACTAACACCTATTTGTGTTATAAACCATATTTGTGTTCTCAAGAGAAAACATATCATGCTGTCACATTAGAGCAAAGGCGATTGAAGAGAACAGTTTGATTTACAATCAAACTATTTCTGTGAAAAAGAACACCTCTCAAATGTACCATGTACAGGTGCAGTAGAAGCGACACACAAGCTCATCGAGGCCATACTTAGTGAGGGTAATAAACAATTCTAGTTTTCCTCAAAACAAGGTAATATGAAGATTTTGATAACAACTCGATTACAAATATAGCTTTCCCCACCGTTTTTAATGTTCAACTCAAACAGCTGACGAATTCCTTTAACCTTCAGATATAGATTAATTTGATATCAAGTAAGGCTTTATCGTCACTTCTTTCTTTGCCAACACAGTTACGCAGACGTACTATCTTAATCTAATCAGTAGATGAATTTCATACATGATATATTCATACATGCCTCGCCCCGAATCTGACCATTGAAAGCGTTGAGGGACAGCGAACGATCGATGCTCAATGCCTAAAGCCCCTCTCACACAAGAGCACGAAGTCTACACGACTGTACATGAAGGTGCTGACTTCCACTTCATGTAGACTTCGTGAAAAATTTGAGGTTTTGTAGCCACTCGACCATACAACATGAAGCGTACACAAAGACAACACAAAGCCAACAAGATTGAATATGTCTATACACGAACACAACACGTATATAACACGAAGTGAATGTGAATTGCACATGAACCTATATGAACTATCAAGAAGACAACCAGACCAAACATGACACAACCAGAAGATAACGCGATGCTACTGGGAAGTTAACCAGAAGTGACCATGAACACAACATGAAATTACTGCAAGGCATTAGCCTGGATTTGCGTAGCCATATTTATGTAGCCATTTCACTCATAGTGTATACGGCTTTAATTTGGAGTGCTAAAGGGTATTTGCACTACTTAAAATTCACGCATTTAAGCACTCAAACAACGCATAAACAAATCAGGATATTTATTTGAAGAATGTTATTTTGGAGCTATCATGGCCAGTGCAAAATAAGCAAAAATTAAATGATTGTAAAAATACCAGGTATACAGTATGTAATACTAATAATTATCCCTTTAAAATGATTTTCACCAATGATATTTTCTACATAACATTTGTACAATGGTTGTGAAATATTCATGTCATAAATAGCTCGATAGCAAAAGCAAGGAAATATGTCTAGCAATAACAATAGCAATAGCTATTATCGCTTTAATGAGGTTTCAATTTAGAAAATGTTCAATAACCATAGGGAAAACATTTGTGAAATGATAAATGCAAATAATGTTATATAATACAAATATTATATTAGTATAACATAAACGATAATTAAGGAATATTTTTTTAAAACATTAACCAATATATTTTTATAATGTTTGATAACATTACACCATCTTTAATCAACATATGTAATTACTGTTTAACAACTGCATATTACAAATATATTACTGACATACTTTAAATTGTTTCTAAAATGTCAGAAAAAGTCAAAATGATTCATATATATATATATATATATATATATATATATATATATATATATATATATATATATATATATATATATATATATATATATATGTATATGCATATATATATATATATATATATATATATATATATATATATATATATATATATATATATATATATATATATATATATATACATATATATAAATACATTTATATTTATATATATTATACATTTATATATATATATATATATATATATATATATATATATATATATATATATATATATATATATATATATATATATAATGTAAATATGTTTCCCAGAAATATTTGATGAATAATTTTTGCATTATTGTGTAAATGTATTTCAAAGTGTTGTGACAATAATACTTCAAATTTAAGTAATAACCAAACGTTTAAACATTAATAAATATTTTCAATTACATTTCACAGATGTTGGTATTTTATATACATAGCACAAATGTTTTGTGTTTGCTGGGTATAATGTTAAATAAAGAAAATTAAGTGCCTTATATTGGGTCGTTCTGTATTTATGCTAGACCATATTATTGTTATGTATTTACCTTAGTGCAAATTAAAGGGGGTATATTGTTTGTTATGTTTTATCTAGTATTGTCTCCGATGTGGTTTTATAGGACCCCAAGTCGATCTATTATAACTATTAGAGACGTTCAAGCGTGTACAGGGGCAAGGATCAGAAGGATGTGAGGAATGAAAAGAATTGATACGCTAAATGAGTCTTTGGTAGTTGAAATAAAGACAGAATTTGAATGCTTTATTCTCCTCAATTAGCGCATTCTGGTTGGATGTTGAGCGTCACATGATCTACTTGTTGACTACTTGTTGGCTTCGCGGTACTTCATGGTACGTCGTGTTGGCTTCACGTTCACTTCGTGTTTGAATTTGGATATGAAGTGAACACGGAGTAGCACGATGTCAACCAGTAGTCAACCAGTATTCCGCGAAGTGTACATGAAGGTAACATGAAGTTGACATGATGTATATCTAGGTCAAACTTCATATGGAGTTCATGAAAATTTTTAAACAGCCAAAAGATTTCAGCGCAGACATGAAGTGAACAAGGTTTATCCCGAAGTGAATACGAAGTTCCAAGAAGTGTACCCGTTTTATCGTGAAGCCTACACAAACCTCCGCGAAGTCTACACGGAGTGAAAAACCCCAACTTCGTGTACAGTCGTGTAGACTTCATGGTCTTGTGTGAGAGGGGCTTTAGACTTCACGGCTATCGGGGCACGCCCTTGACAAGACTGTTTACCACATATTATATGTCCCAAGAACATGTATTGCAATTATTTTCCTGACAGAATGGTCAAAGCGCATGGTGCTCTAAGGACTAGGCCATCAGGGCGGATCCTCGCCAGGTCCAGCATGCCAAATGAAGAAAAGGTGTTATGGCTAGTGTACATGTAGGTCGAGGAGGAACGAGGAAGCTGATGACAAACAGGATAGATTATTGGTGACCTTGCCATAGATGGCATGATAGGAACATCTATAACAGCAGACGTTTCTATCTCTCACGCCTCTCGCTACATGAGTAGTGCCCCTCGGTACCCTTTCAACGTGTTCACCACGTTGCCCTTTCCCGGGACACACATATCATCGACTCTCGCTCTCGCGATTACGAGATCTCGTCATTGACGAAATGCCCTCTCTGTACAACCACATCCTATGCGAGCTCGCTACAGATGGAGAGTGACCCCGAGGTCTGGCGTTGATGTGTGGAAGAAGGGAGTGGCCCACACTGGAACGGTACCTGTCAACATCTGAGCGCACGTTTCTTCTAATGTCTTTATAGCGAAGTTTTATACATAAGCATGCCATTCGTCACCTCGAAGGCATGAATTCACCATGGATCTAGGATTATTCAGGTATTGGAACTAAGATGCAGACAGCTGCTAGAAATAGGAATTCCCTATGTATGGTCGCAAATGTTTCGGAAAAGTATAATTGTTTCAGTATGCACCTCCTCAACCAGTACATATATCTAACGTTGAGCTGGGGCTCCTGGAGGTCCTCAGTTAACCAGGTACTGTAACTGCTCAACAACAGGACCATTTTAACCCGGAAAGTGTTAATTTCCTACGAAGAATTTCTGAAAGTTCCCAAGACTCCATGTGTTAATGGTATATGTTTGCGAAGAGCAAAATTGGTTTCCTAAATTGATTATTTTCCATCAGGTTGTTGGGTAGAAGTGGGGAAAGTGGTGCGTACATCTGAGGCTGTGTTTTATTTATTAGCGAGGTACAGACAGCCACTCTGGTTGCACAAAGGTGCTATACACCTTTAAATGAAGATAAAGCCTCAGTGCCGGCACTGTGCATGCACACCACGGCCTGCCCAGACAGAAATCAATAGCACGAAGTGCGCCCCAAACACATAAACATCACTTCACTACCAGGATCCCCTCCTAGATGGGCTTTCTCCATTTGGCCAAATGATCGTATTCCCTTAGATCTTACCCACCATATATATTTACTTAGTCGGTGATGTAAAGCAAAGTCCTCGGATTCCGGTATGCATTCGTGGCACACGCCTGTCAACACGATCAGCTCATAGCCCTGCACGTTATGACCGTATAAGGACATTAAATACCTTCTCAATACATCCACTTGCTTGATGTGTCTCGTTCTCCTCTCATCTCGCTAAGCGATAATCTCGTTTAAGTGTATAAGTATACGACTCACGTGAGGCAGGTAAGGAACCGTGCAAGGCTCTCGCTTAGAGACTTAGTGCGATAATCTACTTTAACCCGTTTTCGTCTAGATAATATAAATGGTCTGGCACGTTTTAACATATCTTGATAAAATGGCAATATCTTGAGAAACATTACACTAAAATTTATCAGTCCTGCTTGGCTGAACATTTCCTCTTCAAATATTTTTCTAATGTCTCCATATTTATTAAGGTATGGTTAAAATTGTATCCCAGATTTATGTGAATTGAGCACATTGGAAAACGTAGGTGTGGGACAGGGAACCACGTTCGAGAGACAGCGCGAGATAATCACGTTTTATGTACGTATATGTATATATATATATTTACATATATACATATATATATATATATATGTATATATATATATATATATATATATATATATATATATATATATATATATATATATATATATATATATATATATATATATATATATCAGAAGCAGGGCTGGCAGTCCCTTCCTGCCACTGATATCTCTCGACCAATCAAAATTGGGCTTAAATTTGTGCCCTGCCCTGTTATGTCAGCCTCTATGCCCAGACTCAGGCCAGTGTTTTACTAACTTTCATAAGCCATATCTGAGGAGTGCTGAGGAGGAGAGACTTGCGGGTGGTCTTATTTGAGAGGTGACACGTATAGGCACATTTTGAATCTAAATCATTATGATTGTGCATTTGCCCTTTAATGAAGCTAACTTGTGCCCGGATATGTTGCGTGTTTACTGTATTCGAAAGCTTCTATTTAAGGAGTATTAATAATAATAATAATAATAATTGGAATTTATATAGCGCCTTTTCCATTCATAAAATGTTCAAAAGCGCTGCACATTGTCATAGTTTGAGTCATAGTCAACAACGCCTCAATGGGCGAGCCTGAAAAGGTGTGTTTTGAGACACTTCTTGAAGGCCTGACACGATGTAGAATCCTTCAGGTGTTGTGGAAGTGCATTCCATAATCTCGGTGCACTAATGGAGAAAGCGCGATCTCCAAATTTGAGTCTAGTCCGAGGCTCATCCAGAAGGCCCTTATCTTCTGATCGTAGATGGCGTCTGGGTTTATAAGGCACGAGCAGCTCCTTGATGTACTTAGGTGCAAGTCCGTTGAGCCCCTTGTATACCAGCAGTAGGACCTTAAATTGGATGCGGAATTTGATTGGTAGCCAGTGAAGCTTGATGAGAACAGGTGTGATATGTTCATACTTCCTGGTTCTCGATACTATCCTTGCTGCACTGTTTTGTAGTCGCTGCAGCTTTGCAATCAAGTCCTGTTGTATTCCAATTAGGAGAGCATTGCAGTAATCCAAACGAGACATCACCAGTGACTGCATCACTGTTTTTGTGGCATCTTCTGTTAGCACACGTCTCGCTTTTCCAATATTTCTCAGGTGAAAGCTAGATTTTTTGACAACACTTTTGACATGGGGTGCCATGATCAGTTGAGAGTCAAACATAGCTCCCAGATTCCGCACAGGCTCAGATGCAACAGACACATCAGTCCCCGCTACAGAGAGTGACTTAATGTTCAGTTCATCTAGGTGTTTCTTAGAGCCGAATAGAATGATTTCAGTCTTGTCATTGTTGAGTTTCAGCTTGTTCTGAGACATCCAGACACTAATGTCACACAAACATTTCTCAAGATTTAGGATTTCACGTTTGACTATTGCGTTATCACTTGTCTTTTTGAATGATAAGCAGAGCTGGGTGTCATCAGCATAGCCATGATTGTTCAGACCATAGGTTCGGATTAGCTGTGCCAGAGGTATGATGTATATTAGGAACAATAGTGCACCCAACACAGATCCCTGTGGTACAGACCACAGGATTTCCTGATTTTCGGAGAATTCATCATTGATTTTAATCCTCTGTTTCCTGCCTAGCAGGTACGATTTGAACCACTGTAGAGCAGATCCTTTAACTCCAAGAACTGACTCCATCCTAGATAGAAGGATGGAGTGATCGATTGTATCGAAAGCAGCGCTAAGATCGAGTAACACAAGGATGGCGGCCCCACCCTGATCGAAAATGCGAAGGATGTCGTTCTGTACCCGCACAAGTGCAGTCTCGGTGCTATGACATGCTCTGTATGCCGACTGCATGGGTTCATGTAGCTGATTAATAGTCATGTAGTTGGTAAGCCTTGCCGCAACTACCCTTTCCAATACTTTTGACAAGAATGATAAGTTGCTTACAGGACGATAGTTCTTGAGCACTTCCGGGTCGAGATCATCTTTCTTCAGTAACGGAGTGACTAATGCCTGTTTCATGGAGTCAGGTACGTTGGCACTTTGTAACGACAAATTCACTAAAATCGTAACCATTGGAATAAGCTCATCCACCGAGTCTTTCACTATCCAAGTGGGAGCAGGATCTAGAGAGCAGCTCTTAGTCGGTGATTTTGCTATGATTTTGCGAACTTCGCTTTCAGTCACGGCCGAGAAAACATTCAGTGAACATGTTAATGCCGGGGTAGGTAAATTTAACTGGTGTCTGGTGAGATCTGGCAGCTCATCGCGTATCTTACATACTTTGTCAGTAAAGAACACAGCGAAGCGGTTTGCCAATTCTTCTGTTGATGCATGCTCAGGGAGTTTCATCTCACTCCTTTGATGGAATATGTCTTTGACAATGTTACTGAGGTTTTTTGAATCAGTGGAGGACTCAGCTATCAGATTGTTGTAGTAGTCCTTCTTAGCTTGTAATAACATGTTGTTAAATTTGGTCCTCGCAGTTTTAAACAGGTCATAGTGGACTGCGGTCTAAACTTACTAACAGGTTATTGTGTTGAAAGATTTCATAAGAGATTTGGGGATTTCATTAAGTGCCAGAATATGATGCATGTTCATTATATTTAAGTGGTGCTATTTAAAGGTGAATAATCATCAGCGGTCTATTGCAAGTCTGCTAAAGAAGAAATAAATGTGCTTTTTGCTTTGGAATTCTCATAAAAAACTTTTTATCTTACTACTGCAAGTATAGGTTACCATAGATTGCTAAATATATCAATACTATCACAGTCTTTACTGAATCGCAGTTTCTACCATGGTACGGTAAAGAGTATTCTGGCAGGATTGGAGATCCTACCGGTAGAAACTGCGATCGGAGTTTCTCCCTGCACAAACATGGTAGAGACTGTGATCACAGTTTCTACTGGTAGGATCGCTGATCCTACCGGATCGCAGTTTCTACCATGACACATATATATATATATATATATATATATATATATATATATATATATATATATATATATATATATATATATACATACATATATATATATATATACATACACATATATATATATATACATACATATATATATATACATATATATATATATATATATATACATATATAAATATATATATATATATATATATATATATATATATATATATATATATATATATATATATTTATATATATATATATATATATATATATATAACCGTATTAACTCCTAGAAAGCAATAGCCCCCACTACACACCCTACACTCCGAACAACCAAAGGGGATACCCACTTGTTGAATGAGACCATGAACAAAGCGGACGACCATCATGTAAAATGGTCTTAGTCATGTTATCCTTCAGTTAACATTAGTACCCATATTTACCACACATATGGAGTGAATCCCAGTAAACGAGCAATCCCTGAGGGGAATAAATGTCTAAAGGACTACAAATGTAATTGACAAACCCAAGAAGGTGGCTCTCCCGGATGTAAAGACGTCAGCAGTGACGGTTTAAGTATCGACTCAGTTGCAGTTTAAGACTCTGACGGACTGTAACTCGTCTTAACAATGTGTTTCTGCTAATCAAGTCAACCACCTTCCAAAAGCAACTGTGACAGCAATGCGCTTGAAGATTCCTTTAAGTACTTTTTTCTCAGGGCTGCTTTGCAGCCCTGGGCCATTCACACCTAGAGCACTGCATTGTCTGACATATATGATATAGAAGTTATTTGCGAATAAAGCAATATTTCGAAAAGTATCTGACAGAAAGTTATAAATTATGTTGATTTTAGTACTCCTAATGCCACAAACTGAAATATGCGTTGGTGGTGATAAGACCTAGAGAACCATGCAAGCATATATATCTGTTCAAGATAATCAAATTCATTTAAGTAAGAGCCTGGCTCGCCTATCCAAAAGACCTCATACACAGCTCGAAAACTAGGCAATTGGCTATCAGAATGTTGTGCATAGGCCTTTCCTGAATTAGCTAGGACATGAAATTAAGCTGAGGCCATGCCTGCATGAATGACAACAGGAAACACATTGCAATACAAACACAGCATGTGCTTTTAGCAGCATGCCACTTCAAAGATATTCAGCCTCATTGACTGGTCAACTAATCCAGATGGGTTGCTAACCTAACCCTTAATAGATAACTTAAGATATGAAATCCTGGTCATTTTATGGTGACCAAACCTTTAAGGCTACAAGACGTCAACTGGTGACATACCCTCTACTGGGATATGTATCTATTCGCCACTATTTTTAAAGGAAATAATGCCTTACATTTATGTGCTTTATTGATAATTGATAAATTCATATTCATAGTGAGGATGACACATGCTTATGCGGTACCCTGCTAATATGCATGAACCGAGACTTGATGATAGTAAAGGTAGAAAGATAATCTTTATTTCAGGTCGGTAATAATATTACATAGTAAACACGAGCTGCCAGGGGTGTTGGCAGATGCATAGGACAAATTGCTTAGCTTTAAGCCCCTTTTACACTATGCTGGCAACTTGCTCGCAACGTGGTGGCAAAATATGGTTGCGGGGTATGTGCTTTATTGATAATTGATAAATTCATATTCATAGTGAGGATGACACATGCTTATGCGGTACCCTGCTAATATGCATGAACCGAGACTTGATGATAGTAAAGGTAGAAAGATAATCTTTATTTCAGGTCGGTAATAATATTACATAGTAAACACGAGCTGCCAGGGGTGTAGGCAGATGCATAGGACAAATTGCTTAGCTTTAGTTTCATTCAAGAGTAGTTTGAAGCTAGGAGAAAGAGTAAATACAGACAGTCAGTTTCGATATAACAATCAAAGTGTAACATACAGGGTGTAATAGCAATATGAATGATAAATAGAGCAAATGATTGGAATTTTGCAAACGGACTACATCTGTATTATCTACATGTCAAAGACTTCTCATGAGAAATAAGTTGGCCCATTTTAAATGACATTTTTTCAAAACATATGTTTATGAATTTGGAGTAGAGATGCAGATACTCCTGCTAGTTGACCAATATTACTATTTGCAGCAGGTTTTGCTAGATAATGTCAAAATATATTCAGTGAAAACACCAGGCCAACTCATGTTCACCCCACACATGCATGAACTACTTAGATACTACATTGATTATTCAAAAGCTACTTTTTGAGATCCTTCTGCTTTTCTCCCAATACAACTATATGAATTAGGATACAAGTAGACCACACTACACGTTGTCTTAAAAAGAAGCTATTTCATTTAGTTAATACTTAAGTGGGTTGCCGCAGCTATTGAACTTTTCAAATTTTCTGGTTCACAGCATTAGTCACGGTAGTCAGGTTAATGCAACATCCTACTTTACCAATGATGTTGAATGGAATATATGGGAGAGATTTTATAAAAGCAAGAAAATCAAGTAGTGGCGGAATATTTTTTACAAAAGGTCGAACACAATGATTCACATTATATAGATAACATAAGAAAGTCCAAATTAAATATTGTTTATTTCACTGCTTGATTGTTTTATTTTTGTGTAAAATTATTGTTTTACGTTTGTGTAAGATTAATTCACAAATTCAACTGCTTCACCAATTTCTTAATAATCCTATATTTCTTGTGTCCGCAACTTGCATTTTCTCAAGATGTACTCCGCTTGTTACGATAAGAGTGGAGATTTTAAAATCAAACCAAATTTGGCTTTGATTTTAAAATCTAGTCAATTGCCATTTCATAGATGATGCTGTCAGAGTGTTAGGGCTGATGTGTTTAGCTGTGGAAAAGATCCATTTTAAAAACTTACAATGAGCAAAGTTTGTTTACCCCCTGGAAATATCTCATTAGCGAATAAAGCCACTTTGACCTTAGAGTTTGACTTGACATTAATCCTGATCATAGCATGTCTTTGTATATAATTGGAATCCACAGGGAAAGGAAAAACTGTTCAACTTATCCTAGTAATCAGGCTGACAGGTTTCAATGTACACTGCATAAAGAAAATGAGGTCTTTACAAATAGTTCATTTTGTCTCTCATTTAATGCATGAATGTTATATTTTCTTTGGAAAAATTAAATAAGTTGGAAATTAGTAATTGAAATGTATCAAAATTTAATGAATGTCCTTCAACAAAAATTCATGACAAAATGTAGTAGCTATAAAATTGGTATATCATGTTAGGATTAGATAGAGAAGGATGGGGGTCAAAACCATTTAAAAATTAGGAAAAGATTTACATTTGTGGATCATCCATAACCCTGATCATGTTTATTTATATGTTCTCACCTAAGAACCCCTCAGCTATCAAATGTCTGTAATAATTTGCTATTAAACAAACATGCAAGACTTCAATTGGTTGATGGATCCGACAATGCTTCTTAGAATTACAGAGTCAAAGTGTGGTGCTATTCCACTTGTCTATTAAATCTTACTAAGGGAACTCACAAACCTTCTACTTCCTCAATCTAGGCAAGCTCTTCTGGGGTAAACAGGGTATCATTGCCCAATAGGGCTCTTGCACTTGATTCTGGTAAGCCTCGTTCTGAAGTCATTGACCTCTGACTTGTATAAATATTGAGAGTGGCCTATGATTCAGGGGTTAAGTTCATATGTCACATGACTATATTGGCCCAGATTTTATAAGATCCTCAAACATGAACAACCTGGTACTGGATTTTGGCCAATAACTCCTAATATGACATCATGCATTTGTGGAGGAAATTAAAATTTGGACTTACGAGGGAAAACAATGCTCTTTGAGAAATTGTTCAATTATTACCCCTATTATGCTGAGATATTGCTAAATGTGTCGTATCACGTGTACATAGCTGATGCAAATCATATGGGTTAAGACTGCCAAGATAAGATTGGGTAATGGCAAATAAAACATGCAGTGAATTTGCGATTATTTTGTAACCCCAGTTGTAGGAGTTAACCATGAAATATTGATGGGAAATACTTAAGGTTTTGTATACAGCATTACGCCTGTTATGTATTTAGCATTGCCATCGTCTTATCCCTTCATCTAACCCGCTCTCCATATACGACTCTTCGTGATGATAAGCTCGAGTTCCGTCTGCTATTGAAAAAGCATGTGGTATCAGTCAAGTCCAATCCGTTTCCTGTTCATTGATGAAACAATACAAAAAACAATTAGAATGATTCTATTAACTACAGCGATAGGGCCTTCCTCGATCCAATTCATTAATACTCCCACACAAACTTTCTCGTGTGAAAGGCATTTAATCCATCGCTACAAATCTACGAGTGAATTAATACCGGAGTGCATCGATAAATTATGAACACAAAGTCTGCGAATTAGGAGTGTGTTTCAGAGCTCGGGCTGGCTGTGGCGGGAAGATGTTAGCAGACGATAAACAATAGTGTTTATGCCTGGCGGCGGGACGTTGATGGGGATATTATGATGTAATATGCCATGATTTGGATGCGGTGCCGGGCCCTCGGTGAGGGCAACTAGATGAAAGGGGGATTAGAGCGGCTTTCTGTCAGCGGTATCTTCTGATTATGTTCCACCAGCCGTCTTTACTCTCGTCGACTGCCATTCCCCACCGCCTCTCTCGCCGCACTTGAAAGAGACGGAAAGGTGATTTGTATGCAGAGTTTGGAATTGTCATCTATCGTCCCATCTTCTGCCGCAGTTACCTATTCATGACTGCGCTACTTTTGAAATTGTCACTTTTATAATCAGAACCTATATAGGTAAATTTGGAACTTAGCATCGAATGGCAACTTTATGGAGGCGAGATATTGGTTTGCTTCTGATTAACATTTCATCTGCAGCTGTTTTCAAATAAATACTGGTGATATCAGCAAAATAGTCGTTATTTTAGGCACTGCAGAAATGGACGGGTTATGACTAAATCATTATTAGCCAATTTCAATTATAGAGGAAACATGAGGACCGAAAGACAGCCATTTACTACTCGCAAGTCATTGGTAACTTTTTCACGTGCCTTGATCTGGATTTGAAGCAGGTGTCTTTGGAATCGGTCAGTATTGCAGCATGAGGTCGAAACATGAAGGTCTAGACCACTCGGCTATCACCACTGCCCCTGATGACAATAAAAGTAATGAACATAGACTAAGATCTAAATCGGTCACTAGTGTGTACATTAAAGTAAGCTAATTATTGCACTAAATGTATAGAGGGGCCGGGCATTTTCCACGGCCGCATGCTCAATTATTACCAGGGTGCCTGGCCATAGAAACGGCCACACGTCTGTAGCGTCAAAGCTAATGGTAGCTGTAATACGTATCTAAGTGCTGTATGATTATGCGTCCGTAATTATTTCAAGCGGGTAATATGCCTACGCACATACTCCACCATTAGTTCTGAGGTGATTGGTGAACAAGGACAGTAATTTAACATTTCTACTTTATTGTGGATAGCCGATCGTGACCTGAGTAAGACCACGAATAAGGGAAAGATACGGAGGAAAAAGAGAAAAAGAAGAACATGAACAAGAAGACAAAAATCAATTTAAAATGAAACGAAAAGATAGAGGTTAACGAAGGGGCAAGATGAGGATGATGGGTAGTAGGGAGAATCATGGGACAACTACCAATATGCGGAAGAAGAAGGAAGAAACGATGGAAAGGGAGAGGAGGAACTGAGCAATAAAATATGAGCAAAGCGGGGGTATGTAATTTGTGGGAGAGAAGAAGAAAAAAAAGAAAAAAAATAACTACATCATCAACAGTAACAACCACAATGATGACAACAACAACAACAACAAAATGAATGGAAACTGATTGAAAAAGACACGAGGGGACGTGTAGAAGAAGAAGATGATGATGATGACCACGAGGACGATGAATACACGGAAAAAGAAGAAGAGGAAGAATGAACAAGGAGCGGAACTAGTAGAAGATCAAGAAAGCGAAGAGGAAGAGATGGAGGTGAGCTATGGGGGCATTCTGCCGCCAGTAGACGGTGTCTAGTGCCACGCCTTGATGTGTCACGTAATGTAATCTCACCTGGCTCACACTAACTCATCATTACTCACCTGTACGACAGCGCCAGGTGAGAGCCTGTGAGAGTGTTATTACAATTTACTACAGAGCTCCACAAGTGCATTTATAGCACGAAACACCACCACAATATAAACCCTCGATGCTACTGCCACTTCATGTGTCTACGCTGCTCGAATAAGGTATACATGTTGGGGTCGAATGTCAAGTAAGATGGATTATTAGTGATTCAACAACGCCATTTCATTTGTTGAGTAATTCACATTTGTCAGCTTAGCAAGTAATTCATAAACAGAGTATTATTTGAAAGCTATTTAGAATGGAAGCATCAAACTAAGACAACAGGGACAATGCCTGTCATTCTAATGCATTTGTATAGATTGCCATGCTATCAAGATAGTGCCATACGTGCCAGGCCATGTGTATGTTGCATATACACATGGATTAGGTTTCTACTGGTGCTGCTGTGTTCATGCAGAAAGGGTGTAGCGGTTTATACATGTTAACCATGTAACTTCTAGATATCTCTCTCTCTCTCTCTCCAAATTAACTCTCTTTCGTCTTGTAAATATCGTGATATAAAAAAAAACACCAAGTAGTTCATTTCACCATATCCAAGTAGGTGTTCTTACACCTACGTTGATACATTACTTTTTAGTACATTTGTAGCTGTTATTACAGTTCAGAGAAATATATCACCATATTATCATGACTTATGATGTTTTTTCTGTATCCAAAATCTTAACTTATGGTATGACAAACAAAATTCAACATTCCTCTAAATGTTTCCTGCCTTTGGGTATTCTATAACGTTTAGATTATTGTCTCTGAGTCATCAGAAAAGTACCTACACTTAAACGATTCTATAAGCCTCATGGCTTTGAGAACATTGGAAAAAGATTGACGGATGAATATTCATGAGACATCAATACCAACAAATCCCCTTCAATCTTTTGTTATTCTGTATATTGTTCCCAAAGTAATGTCAAAAGTATCATAGATCTAGACGACATTGCGTTAGATAAGGTCAACTTTCTTACATGTTTCTCGGCGCTGATTGGCTTTTTAGAGTGTCAAGACACGGCAAGCAGACCGTTAGGCCAAAGAGCGTCAGACCACTCCGCTTTCGGGGAAACCCTGTTTGTATGCTCCAAATGGAGAGGAATTCAACGAAGGCCATAAGAAGAACCACAAATTCTTGCCTCGGCCATAGCCGAACTGCGGCCCTTAGCAGTTCTGGGAGACAGCGGGCAGTTGAAGCACGATGTCGTCGACCACTCGGCTATGAGTGTCCTTTTTTGGTAAAGAAGAAAGGGTCTAGCTGCGTAATACCGCATACTCATCCAGTTAATATACCTCAGAAACATTCTCTAATCTTCGTCTTGTTTCCAATAACCAGTTTTCTTCTAAGAAACCAGCCACCAAGATATTGGATGTATTTTCTATCAAGGGTGGCGGAGATCATCCGATGTGTTATTCACTGGCACGCATTAATTATAGACACCAGATCATTGAATCATTCTAATTTTTTGTCTCTGTTTCTGAAATCTTCTTCTTATTGCCTTTAATTTTCTCTCTTTTCTTTTTACCTGCATATTTAACTATTCCCACTCTTACTTACACTAGGAGGGTTTCCCATAATACAGAGGCTCCTGTCATTATATTAAATCCATGTGAGATTTGATATAATCCTGGTTGTAAGGGCTGCCTATATGAGTTTGAATTCTGCTATCTCTTTCATTATCATTTTGAATTTTCAACAACTTGATTCCCTCTTTCGATACTAGTTAACAACCCGATTTGTATTAGGTCACATTCGACATGAGAAATCGCATGGGACCTCATTAATATATCATTACCATAAATCGAATATGTGAAACCTTAGCTTTATAAACCCATCGTACCGATTTGAGCATTGCTTAATGGTTCGGGGCAATCTCTTCATTATGTCATGAACTTGTTTTTCCATGTAGAATATTCACCCATTGATCTCATCTTGAATTCAAAGGTTATGAAACAACCGTATCCATTCCAAAAACTATTTCACTTTAGGATGCTGCAAAACCACTGGCAAAGTTTTCTGGGTGGAAGCATTCTATCGTGTGTATTTTCCAAGTATAACATTTGATCTTTGATAATGATGGATTTCTGAAGTGATTAGTAGAAATACGTTAGGGAGGAGGCGTCCGCTGTCTGAGACTGGCAGCGTGAGATTGCTTCTCCATGCGGTAATTGACGAGCGCTGATTGGCGGAGATTAGGGTGTGACCCCCACTACCGCACCCTTAATGGGTTCAGCAGCTCCATGCTGCCACTAAATACCAACGCTTCTTTAACTTGACGTGTGATGAACTCCAAGATTTTTCTATTACTTCTCGGTTCTCTGACTATTACTCGCGGATTATGCATAAATTGCTCCTAAACTTCGTTAGCCATAGCTAGTTATGAAACAGAGCTGCAGCTTAAGGCATTAGGTACCGTGCGGGGGTTAGGTTTGGGGGAGGGGTTGGCTAATCTGATCAATCGCGATTCATCTTTGAATGTAAAATGACTTGTTTCTTAAAAGTTGCAGCCATGCAATTTAGCACCATTGGTTGGGATTGTATTTCAATTGTGTGATACTCAACTCCAAATAAATGAACAGGTTCGGTATGTAAATATGCATCTTTATTAAAGGTGATCAGTATCGAAAGTAAACAAGCACAAAAGCTAGAAGCTACATTCATCCGGCACCGAAGACCAAACAAGTAGTTGTGAGGGGAAAAGCAATATCACTCCACTATTCGTACATGCCTAAATAATCGTTTGGTAATATTAGCATAACGTGATGCCTGATTAGAACGATGAGTAAGGATAATGTGATATCATGGTAAATGTACTGTTTTCCCTGAGACTTTCTTTACTAGTATCAAACTATGTGCTTCACGGGACAGGATGTGTCTGTCTGTAATCAGTATCTGTCAAACTGCCTGTCCCTAGTGAGACTAATTAATCTCGTTGACCTCACCACGTGACCACCTGCAGAACGAGATCTCATCAATCACATTTCTTGTCCGTCATCAGGCCGACTACTTTAATCATTCCCCAACAAATTGCTACACGATTTTTGCAGCTCCTAACGACATTCTTTGATGCCGTAGACTCTCCTACCTCTATCGACTCAACAGCCTCTGAGTTTCTTCATTCTAAAAGGCCCCTGGCATTAAATCTACTTGTTTTATTATGTTCATTATTCTCATAAAAATCCAATGAAATCCTAATTGAGCTCCTACTGTCGCTGTGGCCGACTTCTAAGAGTGCGCATTTGATGGATGCAGACTTGCATTCTAGTTAGAAAGGCGTTACAGGAAGAAATATATTGCACAGATCCCCACGATGGTCCTTCAAATAGGATTCCCAAAACGCATAACATACAAGCATCAATCGAGCAAAGGGTAGATGATAGAAACATATCCTACCTTAGATCATTTTTCAAGCGCAAATACTGTCAAAATGAGTCCTTGATGCTAAGTCAACTGTGCTTGTGTGTGTGTGTGTATACACACACACACACACATATATATATATATATGTGTGTGTGTGTGTGTGTGTGTGTGTGTGTGTGTGAGAGAGAGGTTACTCAAAAACTTCCCCTTCAGCTATTCAACCAAGTCATTCTATAATTTCGCTATCTCACGTCAGAGTGTCGTCGCCGAGAGCTGGAGTGGCGGCGGTCAGGTCTTCCCGGACTTAGTCATTCAGCCATTGTGAAAAGGGAAATTATAGACTAATTGGCTTAGCAGCTCATCTGTGAAATACAGTTAACCCTCTCACGATCACAGTAGAGAAAAGTCTGACAGAAATGCAGCTAGTTTCGCTAAAAAGCATCTCTTCCATAATGTAGAATCTTTTTAGTAGACAAAGTGGTACTGCCTTCCCCTGACAAAATATAAATACGTAATCAAACGTCGACTCGTATGTAAGTAGTTTGTATTTTGCCACGAATTATCCGGGCATTCATTTGTCGAAGACGGGAAAGTAGGTTAATAACGAATCAGGCAGAACTCCTTATTCCAAAGCTATCCTTCAAAATCGTTTTACCCAATTACTTGTTACGTGGAGCTTTTTCTGGTGCAGTTTAAATGCTAATTTAGCCTGTATCCTTAGGTTTGAGAGACGGTTCGTATCAGGATAACAGACTATAACAGACTACCACTGTGGTTGATCAGGGAGTTATATACAGAGAGGGGTCATATTCGCCTCCATTAATCTAGACATATTCGCCGCTGGGTGTGTTATTCTATTTAACGTCTTAGATCAATCGTGAGTTTATTGAAACCCCTGCGCCGTGCCATATTGACCTATAGATATATCATGTATAAAACAATAAATCACGAGTACATCGAAACCATTTCACCTACACATTTCTATCTGGAATACTATTTGTAGGAGAAAAGTGAATCGTAACATTGCCAACATCTCCTATTCAATTGTTTTTGTAAAATCATTCTTAAAATCTAGGTTATTGTCGAATGTGTCATAGCTCCATTCCTCAATTTTTGGGGAAACTCCTATGCATGCATGATTAAAGTTGATCGAGTCTTATACTGGATCGAGAAAAAGCTAAAAGAGAGTCATTGATTCAATCATCCGTTTCGTGGTGACCATTCACATCAGGAGCATGTTTGACAAATGGAAATATCGGGATAACCAGTTTAACGAGAAATAGTTGATCAAAATATATTAATTTTGTAAGACTGTGTGAAAATATATGGCCAAATATGTAAGATACAAATGTTTAAAACCACTTTCCTGTCACAAACAGTTGTGCCTAATTTATTTCTTCTGTTAATTGCATCCTGCTAGATCCCGCTATGGCTCTATAGAGACACGTGTCTCGCTGAGGTACCATATCTACCGGGAAACAAGTCATGTAAAAGATCCTGGGTGATATGTCGATGAAAGGAATAAGAATTCCACCAAGTACATGGTCCCATACATGTGTTATTTGATTGGTTGGCTTTTAAACGCTGAAATGGCTGCCAAGAAAGTTTGTTTGCTCCTAAATGAATTGGAATGGTTCAATAAATGAAAGACTGCTGAAAAGACTGCAAGCAATTAAGACAGGAAAGGACCTGTGAACGTTACGGGTAGATAGATCGCTTTAACAAATGTATATAGATAGTAAAAATAATGATAATAATAATGATAATTATAATAATAATGATAATAATGATAATAAGCCGGTGTGTCGGTAAGAGAGTAACTCTAATGAAATATCTATCAAAAGGACCAGTCTAGATACAAGTTAAAGAGTTGAAATTACTCATGAGTTAAGTAGCGGTTTCCCCTGGGTACTCCACTATTACTTTAAAGCGGCAAGTAAAGATCTGGCCTGAATATAATGGACCAAAAGTCCAATTGCAGCGGAAAAGACGCTTTCAGTATATACCACCACTGTTGGGATGGTTTCTACCACCCCAAAACATTGGTTATTTTAAGTCAGTGTAAGGCAATATAAAAAAGCCGAAATGCAAGTCCCCATCTAACGAGTAAGAGAAAGGGTGGTGCATGTATATGCACCATTCCAGTGGTGATTGTTTATAGCCACTTACATGAGCATGTTCCACATGCAGGATAAACGTATCTGGTTCCCTTGGCGTGTATCAAAGACCGGTTTCAAAGAAGAAAATATGAGCCTTTTCGGAATAAATGAGCAAGCACAAATCACACTGATTGGATTAATGTTCAATAATTTACGAGTGCTAAGATATCACGTCTCGTCTCGCCTATTTCAGAACTGTTGCTGATATAAACAATGGAGTTAAATGACACCAGAGCTTTTGCTATTGCCACCCCGTGTTTCAGTGATCTCCGTTATTCACATAGAGTATGTTTCTCGCAGTTTTTGTTGAAAAGTATATCTTATAAAAGTACACTCCAACAATTATTGTGTCAGTGCATTTCACACTATTTCACTGATTGATATGCCATACCCATGGTCAGATTATTTGCTTTTTATGAGAAAATCTAGTATGGGAATGAGAGAGATTTATATTTCTCTACGGACAGCGAAAGCCTTGAAATTGCAATTGAAACAAGCGATAGGATGGTTGTCTGGATATTTCATTATTTCAGGATTTAGTACTTAGCTTTTCCCGTATTTTCCCATTTGAATATCATATTTCGTATAGGATTTATATTATCCACATGAAAGTTCATGTCATGCGAGACGTTTAGACTATCGTAATCTGCAGAAACAATCATGGTGATTTCATTTCGAAGATAAGTGGAAGAGCCTAACGCAAGACAATATGATACCCTATGCAATTCATATAAATTGAATAAAACAATGTCGTATTTTATTAATTTGGCAGCTCTCGACATTTTTATGACATTTTTGGCATGCAATTGGCTATTTCATTGCAAGGGAAAGAGATGACTTTCTACGATCTAGTTGGGATGCCGCCCTCCACAATAGAAGACAACTGTGAGGGGTCCAATGAAAATGATATACTGTAAACGCCAAGCAGGTGGCTCTCTTAAGGTGATGGGTGCCATTGCAAGCTATATAAAAGGCCCGTCGAAAAACACACCATATTGTAGCATACTCATAGAGCAAGGAGTATCTCCAGGTTCCTGAGTGTTGTCAGGTAGATACTCTCATAGCCAACCGACCTTAGTCAACCCATATTCTATTTCATTTCAATATTTACAACTTTTCACTCAAATGACATAATTTCATTACTTACGCAATTGATGGTCACGGCAGGTTCACAGATACCTTAGGGATGTCATTGACTCTGCCCAATAAAAAGTATTTTTTTATTCTTTACTGCTAAAGATATTTACGGCCCATAACATTTGGAAATTTTAGTGAGATACCGTGTGTGTGGAGCCTATAACACAGTGGTGGTTTAGCAAGGACAGGCCCCGTTAATCCCATGTGGGCTAGGAACAAAAGACAGTTGTACAAAGACACACCTCAGTGGTCGCGTGTCACAGTCAAAACAATGCCGAATGTCCGGCATGCTATAAATAGTTGAAACACGTTCTGTCTGCGCGAACCTAATGCACTGGGGGTCAAGATTTCTCACTAAAATTTTCAATGTTATGGCCTGTAATAATCTTCGGGAGTAAAACATCAAAACATAACTTCTTATTGGGCATAGTCAGTGATATCCCTAAAGTAACTCTGAACCTGCAGTAACCATCACCTGCGTAGGTAATGAGATTATGTCATTTGAAAAGAGAGTTGTAAATCTTGAAATAAAACAGAATATGGATTGAATAATGACAGTTGGCGATGATATTCTCTACCTGATAACACCCAGGAACCTGGAGAAACACCTACCGGTAGTTATAGGATTATGCTGCTTTGAGGTGTGTTTTGGGATGGGGCTTTTAACTGGCGTGCAATGGTACTCATCACCTTAACTTGATACAGGTGAAGAAGAGACTCCTTAGCCAAATGTTATTAAAATAAATACTATTAATAGGCTCTTCTCAACAGCGAAATTCAAAAGGTCAAAAAGAAATGGAAATGTATCACAGTGATGATTTGAAATATTGCAATATGAAAATAGGCTTATGATTTATATCATGCATTTGCACATCTATCTATATATATATATATATATATATATATATATATATATATATATATATATATATATATATATATATATATATATATGCATATTATATAGTGATTTAGCCGTTTCTCCACCTTAAAGTGCCGTTTATAATGGATAGTAGTTTTAAAAGTTTACTGACTGCTATAGTACTGCAAGCAAATGGGATATCTTTATGTAGGAAAGGAAAGTCAATGGTAACCGCGGAACAGCAATAAATCAAAGTCTCGCCACTAGAGAGAACATACAACAGGAATCTTGTTATAGGTGGGACAAGCACAAATATCTGAAATTTTAGGTCATGCATATACAAAGGTATATATATGTATATATATATATATATATATATATATATATATATATATATATATATATAGATAGATAGATAGATAGATAGATATATAGATAGATAGATATATTTATAATTATATATTTATTTATTTGTATATATGTATATATATATATATATATATATATATATATATATATATATATATATATATATATATATATATATATATATATATGTATATATCATGTGTGTTTGTGGGTGTGACTTATATTTTCGATTGGTTGTTTAATTTGACCGTAATTTAAGACTATGAATATTGTTAACAGAGACCACCTAGAGAGAGAGAGAGAGAGAGAGAGAATTTCATATCATTAGTTTACCTTTTCAAGACCGCGCGAAAGTTCTCTTGCGGCAAATACTCCAGTTACATGGGCTGATCTCATGATCGAATGGGTCTGTTAATCATGCCAGTTTTCTTTTTCTTGCGTGTCAAATACTGATTAATGTACCAACGTGAATGACTTATGACAGCATCTCAAAAGGCCGCACGTTTATATTGTGACCGTTTTTATCCGTTTTAAGGTAGGTATAGAGCCGATATTTATTTTGCTGTACTATATGCGTGGGCAGCCCAAGAAAAATACACGGTCGCACACCTGAATGCCCCAAAGTTTCCTAGGAATGAATGCTTAGATGATTCACAATATACGTGGGACATCTACGTACCTGACTTATTGTTTGACATGTTATCCGTGGGTATTTGTAAAACAAGGCAGCGGAAGACGTGCGGTCGACCGGTGCAGGAATTAAGTGTTTGTACTGTACCTCTTTCGCTCGAGAGGTCAATCCCTATCAATATGCTTCCCGTCTCGCCCTCGCATTCTGTGTCACATGACCTGACCTGGCTGATCCAGGTCAATGTTGCTAGACAGGTCTCTACTTATTAGCACAGCACCACTTGGCTCAAACCCAATAAGCCAAATGCAGTAGCATTATTCCTCTGCGCCGCTATGATACAAACTGTTCATGAAGCTGCTGTGGTATAGTGTGGGCAGAGAATACCTCTACCTAGGTATACTATAAACTTCATCATTTTCGATGGTATCTTGGATGAATTTAATTATCGTCACTTCTTTTTTTCATATTGGGGTGATCATATGCGGCTTTGTTAGAAGCAATCATTGTACTCCCTCATTGCCAGAGTCCTAATCGTGTATTCGTACATTGAGTTGCATCTCTGAATGTTTTAAGTGTATCATTTGCAGCTTTGTGTCTATTCATCATCATATAAATGTATTAATAGTATTCTATCGCTGATTTTTTATTAGAGCTCCCTTCTCTCTATGAATTCAAGTCAGCCGTTTGAGTTTCTATATTAGTAACTATCTTATTCCTTTATTCTTATTTTACCATTTGTTATTACAATGGAGCTCCATTTCTAAATGCATTGAGTCCAGCACTTGTAAATGTAAGTCGCACTGCAACTGTGTTAGTCATATGATCGAAATGTATACGAGTAATGCAATTTCATTGAATGTCATCTAAATGCATGGGCTATGCAAAAATAGATTAATATTGGTTAGGTTGGGTATCGAAAAGTTAAATCAGAGGCAATGAAAACAAAGTAAATGCACTAACCTAACATTGTAGTAGGAACGATATTGGGATATATTGTGTAATGTAATCATTATCAACAATCCGTACCATGCGCAGTGCGCATGCTCATATGACGTAGCAGACTCGGTAGCTGCCGTCCAATTTACTAAACTAAAATGGTATAGTAGAATTTTACTGGAAAATTCGGTTCATAAAAATAGACAATTTCACCTTGATATTGTATCTTTGAATACTTATAAATGTTTACAAATAAAAAAAGTTAAATAAAAAATGATTCATTCACTTCCTTTTTCACTTTTAAAAGAACTGTTTTTGGTAACATTTCCCTTCTTTAAGTCATTTAAAGGATAGGAAAATGCCTTGAAACACTGATTTCAACCCATTTTTTGACGAATATATAAAGGTGGCACCAAGCGATTCCACCCGGAACGTGAAAGTAGATATCTTTGGCTGCATGATTCAATAGAAATTAAGGTGATTACTGAAAGTCGGCCCGCTTCCATTTTTCACTTCAAAATCTATTGTTTTAGTGTTTTGCTAGATTACCAAAGACGATTGTTTCATTGTGTTTGTGCGATTGTTAGCTCACATTTCCGACACTGTTTACCAGTTTGTCGGCAACTACAGACGTACAGCATTCACAATTGAATTAGCACGTTCACATGACTTTGAAAATATACCCAACCATGAATTACGAATAATCATAATCACATGTAATTAAGGAATATTCCAAAAAGAATCATGATTATTCATTATTCAGCCTTAGGGGAATATTTTGATTCGTTATGAAATATTCATCTGTCATGATATATGTCGCGGAGAGGCATATGTTATGCATATAGTATTATTTGTGCCCATCTATGTTCACATAGTCCAGAATTTGAAATATTAATTGGTCTTACACAGATGGATTTCAATTCTAGTAGATTGTGTCTATCCGCCTGAGTGATTGGTGACGTAATTCACGCGCGTATTTAGTTGTCGCGCATTGGCTAACGAGGTGTTAGTAGGCGCGGCCTCGCTTACTACAGCGCGCTCCTAGCGGTGGGTCCATCATTACTATGACCGGGAAAGTTGCTAATGACAATGAGTAAATTGTCTTTTTTACCTGGTCTTGTTAAGTGTTCCCTTGGTTGTTGTGTTTTTTTGCGTTTTGCAGTTTCTCCAGTTTTGAGTTAAAAATCATTTTTTACGTTTTTACATTTAAAGATCTATTCTTCGAAAACATGAATTCTTTGTTTGTTCTTTTTTTTGTCTGTTTGTTTGGGACCTTTTATATATCGTATCGTTCATATATCCTATTTGATTCCATGTTACCATATTACATATGTATCTACATGGTGCAGTACCATACTGTTGGACATACAGCGGTCCCATTCCTTTATGGACCGCCAAATGATGGTACAAGTCGAAGAGGTCCATTATCTGACCACGTGACCAGGTCGATTGCTCCCACTTCCTCAATAAAACCACTAACAATAAACTTCCCATACCAGGGCGATCACCCTCTCAGGTCGTCGTCTGAGACCTCACTCTGGTCATGGCAGCACTAAAACATGAAACGAACCAACTCAACCAACTGATGCTCACAGCGGGCAACAGCAGCCGAACCTTTTTGAGAAATCTTTAATGCAAAAATACTATTTTATAAATGTTTGATAGAGGGAATGTTAGACATGCTGCCACCAACAATTCCTCTTCAAATATGTTGTAAAATCAATCTTAATTCTGGAGTCATGGGCAAAACCATCCAGGATCCAGTCGACAATTTCTCGAGGGACTTTAAGCATGATTGGGTTAAGAGGCTACTCAAGTCGCGGTCCTTCTGATGAGGAAACCATTATTAGCCCATTCAGTAGTCATAAAAACACCTTCTGCGACCAGTTTGCAACATAACCATAAAGCACCTTGGCTTCCGCCTCGTAAAAAGATGTACTTACCCCTGATGAAATCCACGGCCTGCTCCAAGCCGTACGTATCACGGTCGCAATCGTCCTTAATCCGCGCCCCGAGTTTAATCCCTGGGAGGAGATTAGGGTTATCGTTAATCCGATCGATGGTGAAGAGCATGGTTTCCAGGGCCTGTATGCCTCCCTGGGGCATGATCTTGCCGCAGATCTTTTTCTCGTCCCTCTCGTGTACCATCATGAGCGCCCCCAGGGTGAGGTTGCCCTCGATGATGGCCACCTGGTCACGGTACGGCCAGCTGTAGTTCCCCTGCTCGCCGCTAAACATCATCTCACGCTGCTCAGGCTGGTAGTGGATCTCACGCTCCTTCTCACGAACACCGTGAGCACCGCGCTGAGACCAAGCGAGCAGCAAGGTGAGAAACAAAGTCAGGAAGGTACTCAAGTGGTCCATTTTGCAGTTGTGTAGAACTTTCAATGTTTTAGATATTTGCACTTATTTGCAGTGAGGCATCTTCGGTGCATTTCATTATTTTAATAGTTATTCCAGTCCATTTTGTAGTTGTGTAGGATTACCTATGTTTTATATGCGGGTATCTATTCGCGATACAGTAGTTTTATTACAGTGTATTTCATTATCTTCCTTCTACTTTTTGTATTAAGCTGTTAGAGTCAATAAAAATCAATAAATTAATTAACCACGAGACTACCGGTATGTGTAAACATCCAAACTTTTTCCTTGCTTTTTGTTTTCCTGATGTTTGCGTTCTCTAAAATAGCTTTTGTTTTCGTAACTGCTTTGTGTAAGTATCTGTCTCCCACTCTTTGCTTTCTCTGGTTCTTTATATTTTTGTTCAATAATGATGCATGTTGCTTTTGTATGTTACAGTCGATAAACTATACGCATATACTTGTATACGTACATACATATTATATCTCTCACACCATTCTGTATTTAAGGTTTGCCGATGTTTCAGATACTTGTAGCTCATGAGTCATTTTAGGGTGTATGCCATCATTTCGCTTTATCATCCAGTCCATGTTGCTGATGTGCAGGTCCAACGATGTTTGGGTACTTGCGGCCCTTAGTAATAAGTCACGTGTGCAGTGGGTTGCATCCTTTTACTATATCTGCCATCATTTTGTAATAACCTAGAAAGCCTCATCAACTGGTATTGATGTTTTGACTTTACAATTCAAGCGAATAATTTGATTTCCTAACGTGCCTCACTCATCTTGCGTTTTCCTCCAAATTGCCATCTCTGAGCCGTCAATAGTCGGTACCGCCTTCCCTCGTACGTCAAAAACCAACGGCAGCTTTGGTCTCAATATCCAACGTCCTCTCCCAGTCCCGTCACTCACTCTGTAGAGCTCAGACGAACAGCCTTGCCCAACAACCATGTAGAACTTTTTTCACGACCATAAGAATGGCAATTGCACGGAGACAGAAAGAAAAGTTCAACTGTGTGCGCAGTACCAGCGCTATCTAGCATCCTATTGGACTACAGCTGTGTCCTCGTGCGCGGTCAATTTTCTCATTAAGTCATCTAATAAGAGGCTCGCAAAAGCACCTAGATAAGGCTCGACTAGTATGCACCTGTTTCTGAGACTGCTCTTACTTTAACTGCTTCTAATCCAATCTTGACTTTCACGCAAACTCCAGCCTTGTTTTAAAAGAAGTAAGCAAAATTTTGATATTTGCAATCCTCAGCTCAGGTCATTTTTGTGTTAGAATATTCCGGTCGTTACTTCATAACTTAAGGTCGATATGTGTATTAGTGCCTTGTCAAGTAACTTGTTTCCTTTTGTTGCGAACTGCTGTGCTGCATTTGCGCCCTCACTCGCTTTCCACTCCCGAGCAATTTCCGGCTGAATACATCATTCCGGCGTTTAGAGTCAGCCCAATGAAATGCACATCAGTGCCAGTTGCAGTTATGCAATGTACATGGCATTCCACTAGGCGCGCGTTGTCAGTTTCACTCCGGCCCAGCCTGTGTGTTGTTTTCACCGGCACCTCCTGTTTTACAATATTCCGCCTGGTGACTCCGACTGCGGCACCGGCTCGCCCTAATCTCGCGGTCTCTCGCGTTTTCGCACGAGACTCTAAATCACGGAGCCGAGCTGCCGGGGTTGGAGCGGGATCGCGTGAAGGTGGCCCGCTACATTTTAGATTACCCACTAATGCAGCAATTTGCCAGTTGCCGTGATTTTGGGAAAAATAAATCTGTGCTGGTACCCAGAATTTCTCGCAGCTGTTTTTGGCGTTAATCTAGAAATAATGGCTCGCTTTCGCCGGCCGAGGACTTTCGAGAGTGCGCGAAATATGGAGTTAATGGCTCCCCGTAAGATTTGCGTGATAAATGAGATCGTTATGGTTTCTAATGGAAACACACAAACTCTCTGTGGATCATTTGAACCCGTTTCCGATGACGGTGTGTCACTTCGATCTGCGTCGATAAAGTGCTTGGATTACCTCAAAACAATTTCCAAAGTAAATGTCCATAGACTCAAGTCAACCAATTACGGAATTGCCCTCGATTAGATTAATTCTGCGTTTTGACTGTCAATCCGACGGGGCGTTTTTCGTGCGGTTTTTGTGAACGAGACTCAATCACAATATGATGCGGCTACAAATGGATAATCGTGCACGCGATAACGAAGGCAGCCTATTTTACCATGTTGACCCGTTCTTTTTTATAACCGCCTTTGTTTCGTCTTCCGTCTGAAAGCTGCTGTACCGTATCTTATTGATTGCAATTTAGGGATTTCAATTATCTTCACCGTTTCTGTCATGTTTAAAGTCTTTCGTGACACTTCAGTTGGGAGTGGTGGAAGAAACCGGAATGCCCGGCTAAAACCATCGCAAAACCACAAGTCAATGGCAACTTTCTTCCATGCACAGGCCGGGTCTCGAACCTGGCTAGTAGTAAGAGAAAGCTAACAGTCAGTGGCAATGCCTAAGACCACTCAGAGGCACTGGAAATATATCTAATACACATATATCGATTCTAACAATTGTTTTCAGAAATAACATAAATCTTCATTGGCGGGGCCCTCAGGCCACGCCTATCTGGGAAGCTGCTTTGATATTTCTGTAGTCCGGACGGCCATGTTGGAAATGCTGAGGCCGGACTGAATATAATTCTCTATTCTGATTGGTTATAATATACATGTTTGCCCGGTACATTACCTTTGCCGCGGAAAATCGTGCCTTCCTTATTTTAATTTAGCATGAAGTTTTCAAATATATAAAATATTTTATGCGGACATAAAGTATATTTTTCAGTATAGGAAGGAAAATTACTAAAGAAAAAAATTACTATGTGTATATAGAATGAAATCAGGAGACTTCGTAACCAAAACTGGTTCGTAACCAAACTGATGCGCACCCAAGAGATTTCGAAGTCTCCAGCTTGCGCCTAGAATTCCGATATTTGTTTCATTTCTACAAAAATGATACAAATCTAGTCATTACGATTTATTTTCCTCTATAATGTTAATGTTCTTTATACATCCGGTTCCCTCACAAGTTCATAAATAATTTGGCCCCGCCTTTTGACTATTGATGCTTTGCATCTACAACCGTACTTGTTTCTATTGTCATTTTGGATGAATTGACCTAAAACAGCTAATACACCAAGTCATTTTGCATTTCCAATCAGCCTGGTTTACATCAAATGCATTTTAGAAATATGGATGATTACTATTACTAGTATTTTTCTTTGGGGGGGGGAGCAAATCCTTTATCTTATCTATTTCCGAAAAATTGCAAAATCCATGCATTTTTGAGTGATTTATATGGACAAATTACAAAAAATAACTTTTGTCAAAAACAATGAAATCCCATAAACAATTGACAGGTTGCACCACATATCATCACCACACATTGGCATTGCAACAAGCTGTAAGATGAGTTTGTGTTCTTCCACCTTGCCGGCACACTAAACTCCTTAACTAAGGCACTTGTGGGCTTTGGCCGATTGCCTAGTATAAGATTCTCAAAAATTCACTCCTTGTACAACTAACAGAATCATGCCTTTGCTGTAAACTGTATAGGACTACGAGCACACCTGTGGGCTATGCATACGATCTGGCAGATAGCTGGCTCACTAAAAAGAGGATGGATGCTGCAATGGATATTGTGTATGCCCATGGGTGTAAATTTAAATTTAATGCAGAGTATGGTTCTTTGCTTCACGGTGAAACCATTGAGAACATAAGCAGAGAACCGCTGATTGAACTTTTCGCATGGGTCCAACTAAGGTCCTAAAAAGAACTAAATACGACCACGTTGGGGTAAGAATGTATATCTTCCCTGATAATTCTTCATGAGTCGCAGAGCGGGTTGCAAAGGCACGCCGGTCCTTTACTGCACTTACAGGCCTTGTAATTCAGAGGTGTGGGCTGAATAGAGCCACATGTAATATAATTTGATGGGCCGTTGTAATCCCCAACACATTATACGGCTGTGAACTTTCGCGTCTAGATGATGATAGTATTTGTACTTCATTACCCTTCTAAACATATGCAGGCAAGAGAAAATAGCTTTTCTACTCTAAGACACCCGATATCTGTAGTATATTTGGCCTCGGCTGGACGCAAATGTTCATGCAGCGCGTAGCGCCCCCACAAAGTGAAACGGCGGCAAATGTAACTAATTGAACCCCAGGATAGCAAGTTCATAACACTAGGAAAATTGGATTGCGAAACTGGCGATGCCATAAAGTTAACGACATGTAAAGGCGTATTGATATAATCATTATTCTTTATCTATTTGAAAAGGCATTAGATTAAAAGATCAAATACAATTTTTCAGCTATTTTGGCGCTCCTTATTGGGTTCTAACGTCATTCCGGCTATCCCGAGCCGGTTTGGAGTAGTTAGATAACAGGCGCCAGATTTGATTTGGCTATTTTACTGGCTCGCATGAGGTAGGTAGGTCATAATCAGTTTCGGGCCGTATGTAAATATGTGGGGTCATTGATAAAAGTGGCCTGGCGGTCTTTTTCAAAGATTTACTCCGGTATTCAGTCACGTAAATGACAGGACTAAACTCGGAATGCAAGGAACGATCTAAAATAGAGTTACGGGATTTCATCAATATAGCTCTCTTTTCAAACCTCCCTGTCATACAGATGGCGCCGTAGCTTAGTGGCTAGAGCGCCTGCCTGCAGGGCAAGAGGTTGAGGGTTCGATTCCATCTGACCGCAACTAGCATCATCTTTTCCTGCCCAGTCCTTCGTCTGGCACTTTGAAACATTTCCTACTCTAAATAACGATGTCTATATTTTTATTATTTTTATTTCACTTTACTAAAATGAATTGTTGGTCAAATCCACTGATCCCAGAGAGAAGGTCTGCCTGAATTGGCGTTCGCTATAAGGGCCGATTTGATTAGTGTATGAAATTCCCTGGTTATAATAAACATTTCCACAGTTGTGAAGTTAGGAATTTCTTCGAGAAAATCTATAGTTTAATGAATGTAAGTAATGCCTAGCCTTCATATAAAAATTGAGCTCTGTGAAGTTTAATGGGTGTAAGTATTAATTTATATCTGTTGATGAAGGAAATGTTCCATTAAGTTCCCTATGACGTTGGTATTGTCACTTTCATGCACACTTGCGGCACATGACTATTACTTTATGCAACTCCCACCCATTTACCTTCTATCTGCCCTTTCACACATCTCTACGTGCTGATCAGTGCCCTATCCAATCCCATGTACCTTCCACCTGCACTTTGGGCTTGGATCCGTGCGCCCGCCACTCACTTTTTGGGCGCACGGATCCTTATTACATCGACAACTTCTACTCCTCCTGCGGCCTTAAGCGCCTTGCCGCAACACTTGCCTCCCCCCTTCTCTGTAATTGTACTGTCCTCCCAGTACCTCTTTCAACGGGGCCCTATCTGGATACGATTTGAGCATTTTGTACAGGTCAAAAATGTGTTTTTTTAAATTTCGCAACGAATTGTTTTTTTATTTTCTAGATGCAAATCAATATATTATGTCAACATTATATAACACAATTTGTGCTGTTTTGTGGTGAACAGGAAGAAGTTTTCAGATTATTGTTTTTACCCGTTAACTAGACTGAGTACATGTTATACAATTCGTCATAGACTGGTTCCCGTACCTCCATAAATGTTTTTTCACCTAATCTCAATGTAGCTTGGTATTCTTCTGTACGTAGTTCTTTGAATAGAGTTCTTTTAACATCTTTGATATGATAATACTTTCCTTTCTTTCTATTGTTAAAAGTATTGTTTTTGTACTTAGTAGTATTTTATCTATAAGTTCGTCTGAAGTTTGTCTTCCAAATATCTTGTCTATATTTGATAATTTAACCTTTTTGGGTTTTTTATTTGTACCCATTTTATATTTGGATCCATAATGCAGTAACTGAAGTACATTCGAGGAAGGCATGTTAAATTGTTTCGTCTGTGGCACATATTGGACATGTGTTTGTCTCTGATATATTCATGATATATAATTTCTCATTTATGGCTGTCCTTGAGTGTAAAAGTTCAAATTGTAAATATTTTTGATATGTACTTTCCTTACGTTTTGGAAGTTCCTTCAATGCTATCTCTATGGTGTTGTATATTATTTCTTCATTTAATACGTTTTCCCATTTCTTTTTAACTTCTTTAATGACATTTCCATTATATGTCGTTAACTTTTTTTATGTTCTCCTACAGCCCTTATTCATTATCCCTATTTCGAAGAGTATTTTGGGTAGACATGGACTAATATTTCTTTTATAATATTCATTTTTGCATTGCAATTTTTTACTGTTTGGTTAATTTTTGAGTAATCTAGAATATAAATCTTTAACTCTTTTTCATTCATTTCATCTTTCGTTAAAAGTTTTCAAGTGTCATTAAGTAAGTCATTTAGAATAAGGTAGTATTTTTGTTCCCATTCCTATATTCTGTATTTAATATTGGGACCCTTCATGAACAAGTCCTCATACGTACTTTCTCAGAAAGAACTCGGCGATACTTTATTGGCCCCTCCTTTAGTGATAACATTGAAGGCTGGAGCATAGTCAATGACCTCCTTAATGAGGCGGTTTTATCTAAGGGCCTTTCTATGTAAAAGTGTGGTGGGGGGGGGGGGGATGTGGAGGAACGGAATACAATTAAAAATTCTCTTGGAAGAGAAGAGTATGGGAACGGGCCTAGTCCCTTTATGATACTGTTTGGAAAATAGATGGTAGTTTAGAGAAAACCCTTAATTTGTTGGCCCTCGTGTGCCTTAATGCTCGATACTTAGCCTGGTGCTCACTGTCTGATTGGTTACCTAATGTGATCTCTATTTGCCAAAGTCTAGATAAACTATATGCCACACGAGTCTTTTGAGAGCAGATGATATGAGACTTTAGAACTTACCTATGTTTGCTTAAGTAGACACTGTTTGCAATTTGGCTGCGGTGGAAGATGCTAACCATCTTATTATTTACTGTCCGAATCTCCAAGCAGAGCGGGATGATATGTTAAGCTGCTCTCACACTGAGCACGAAGCCAACCAGACTGTACGCGAAGTGGCTAAACTCCACTTCTTGTTCACTTCGCGGACAATATGTAAATTTAGAAGGTAATCAACCATACCATACGAAGTCAACACGTACACAACACGCATATGTACGAAGGAAGCCAGTAGATAACACAAAGTCTATGAGAAGTGTACATGATCTCTGCAGAAGCTAACAAGAAGGCAAAAACACCAACACGACTAAACACGAAGACAATGAGATGGTAATATGAACTTAATGTGTTGTCTTCGCGCTACTACGGGTTGTCTTCGCGGTCACTTCCTGGTCAATCGTGTTGGAAATTTGATGAAGAAGTCAACACGAAGTGAACCAATAGAACGCGAAGTGAAACCAGTAGAACGCGAAGTCAACCAGTAGAACGCGAAGTCAACCAGTAGTGTATACGTAGTGGACAAGAATGTATGTAGGTCAATCTTCGTGTTGAAATTTTTGGAATGTTCAAAAATTTCCGCGACGGCCACGAAGTGACCACGTAGTATGGCGAAGTGGACACGCTTAAGTACGAAGACAACCAGAAGCTCCGCGAAGTTAACCAGTAGTGGAATTTGCATACTTCGCGTACAGTCTGGTTGGCTTCGTGCTCAGTGTGAGAGCAGCTTTAAGGGAGATAAAGATGATTAATGACGGGAAAAGGGCGTATCTCCTTGATGCAATAAACAATAGTATCGTTCCTACGTATCAAAGCGGTCCCTGGTATAACCTTTGCTGAGATGGAGCGTATATGGACGATTTCAGGGAAGCATATACAGTTTTTTTTATAATTTATTGTTCTCGTAGATATAATAATACAGCATGTAGATAATAAATAAATGGTAAATAATAATATGCATAACAAATTACAGTGCATAGGTAATCATATGTGTAGACAATTATTAGATAGTATTTACAGATTATATACAAACATAAGATAGGTATTTCAGTTGAAAATTACCATCTATGAAACAGTTGCTATGTATTACAGATTTTGTAATTCATTGAGTACATGGGACCACTTTCCAAGAGATTTGGATTTTTTACATTGTACAGTTCCAAGATAACAGTCTAGTGCCATGTGTCCTTTGATTATATGCTTTAGCCTGTGTAATGAGAGTACAGTTTTGTTCCATTTGCATTTGTAAAGTTCATGTTTAAAGATTGAGATGATGCAGGTTGTAATTATTTCATTTCTGGTATCACCTAATAAAATTGACATTTTTTCATATATACCTCTGAGTTGATAGTATTATTTAGCCACATGTAAACATCTGTCCATATCTCTTGGGCAAAATGACACTCAAATAAAAGATGTGAAATGGTCTCTATTTCCCCGCACCTATCACAAAGGTTGTTATCCCTTATTCCAAATTGTTGTATTTTTTTATTGGTAACTAAGGATCTTTGATTTATTTGATATTGGAAATAGGTGATGCGGGCATTCAGTTTACATATTTTGGGAAGCATATAAAAAGAATTCCAATCGATAGTATTTGGATTGTCGGATTCTAGAGACCATTTCTCTTGCCCAATTGGTATAAGGTCTTTGTACTTTAATAACCATATAGTTCTGATATTTCTAGTGGACTTTTTGTCTTTAAGTAGCCATTGTAATACAGGTGGTAGGGTGAGGTTATGGTGCCTTGTCTCCCCTCTCATTTCTTCCTTCCAAATGTTAGGCATTGCTCTCCATAAGGCATGAAATGTAGTAAACATTATGTTGGTACCAATAGTAATTTCTAGGGAATCCTTTGTTCTGGGGTTACCATTAATATCAAATAAGTCACCTACGAATGAAATATTATATCTCAGTAATTTGTAGTTTACAGGTATATTCATCTGAGTATTACCCCAGAGCGGTTGGTGGGCCACATTGATATATTCGTTTTGGTCTAATATTTTATACCACTCGGCAAAGGATTCCCTTACACTATTCCAAAATAGATTGGGGGTTGAGTTTTTGAGTGAATTATGGTAATGTGTGCCTGCCCACAATAATTAGTCTATCTTATAGTGGAGTGCAAATTCATCCCACTCGTTGTTTCCAGTGGTTAGTATTCTTAACCAAGTGATTTTTAAGCTCATGTCAAACTCTTGTAGGTTAATCATACCTAACCCATTTTGCCATTCCTGGCATAGGGTAGTTTTACTTACTTCATGTCAAAGTTTGCCTTATCCAATTGTTTAAGTGTATCTAGATCTGGGGAGGGGAGGGATTGTAGAATGTGAATTATTTTAGATATGATAAGACTTTTCAAAATTGTAATGCGGCCTAAAGGAGTTATATTACGACATGACCAACTGTGCATTAATTTGGTCATTTCTTCCTTTTTGGTATTAATGTTGAGTTTGGTTACGTCTTCCATTTTTAGAACATTGTAGTGTTTTCCTAAGGCCGTAAATTGTGTAACCCAATCTAGATTGTTTTCCCGACAGAAACGCCGGTCTGTTTCTCTGATAGTGCCTAGGCGAATGACTTTAGTTTTAGATTCATTAATTTTAAGTCCGGCCTAACGTAGAACCATTGCAAAGTTCTTAATGCATTCCTGAGATTCTCTTCGTTTGCTTTTAGGAACAAGGACGTATCATCCGCGTACTGGCTGGACGCAAATGTTCATGCAGCGCGTAGCGCCCCCAAAAAGTGAAACGGCAGCAGATGTAACTAATTGAACCTCAGAATAGCAAGTTCATAACACTAGGAAAATTGGATTGCGAAACTGGCGATGCCATAAAGTTAACGACATGTAAAGGCGTATTGATATAATCATTATTTTTTATCTATTTGAAAAGGCATTAGATTAAAAGATCAAATACAATTTTTCAGCTATGTTGGCGCTCCTTATTGGGTTCTAACGACATTCGGGTGATGGCGAGCCGTCTGGCAGTAGTTAGACAACAGGCGCCATATTTGATTTGGTTATTTACCAAAGGTGACGAAGGTAGGTCATAATCAGTTTCGGGCCGTATGTAAATGTGTGGGGTCATTGATAAAAGTGGCTTAGTGGTACATGTACCTAACAAAGATCTACTACGGTTGTCAGTCACGTAAATGACAAGAATGACTCGAAATACTCGGACAAATAGAGTTACGGGATTTCATCAATATGGTTCTCTTTTCACTCCATCTCACACAATAGAAGGAATAGCTTGATTGATAGCCCAGTCGACTCCCTGGACGACTCCCGATCCTAAGGTCGCGGGTTCGAGTCCATCTCTCGATCGTGCAACTTTTTTTCCACCCGCCCAGTGCTTCGTGTGGAACTTAGAAATATTTCATACTCAAAATAACGGTGGCTTTATTTCTATTATTTTTTTTACTTAACTTTGCTAAAATGAATTGTTGGTCAAAACCGTTGATCCCAGAAAAGACGTCTGCCTGAATTGCCGTTCGCTATAAGGGCCGATGACTTTATGTTGGGCTTAGACTAAAAACAATCTTTTATCTTTGATTTATTATAATAAACATTTCCACAGTTGTGAAGTTAGGAGTTTCTTCGAGAAAATATATAGTTTAATGGATGCAAGTAATGCCTAGCCTTCATATGAAAATTGAGATCTGTGAAGTTTAATGGGTGTAAGTATTAATTTATATATGTTGATGAAGGACACTTGCATGCACACTTGCTGCACATGACTTTACCTTAGATCACCAAACACAAGTGGATTCGAAACCAGCCGGTCAACATGAACATGCAAGCCTCAACTAATGTCAACTAATAGCCGCTAATAGGCCAGAAATTGGTGCTTTGGGCACCCCCAGTTGGTGGTGGAGATAAGGTGTCTCAGTAATGTAATCGATGCGAGAGCCCTGATTGGTCCTTGTTCCCACGTGAGCCCGCGCTGATGGCTTATGTGGTACTCCTGACATGAGTCCAGCACTTAACTATAAGGCATTACTTTATGCAACTCCCACCCATCTACCTTCTATCTGCCCTTTCACACGTCCCCACGTGATCACCGGTGCCCTATCCATGCACCTTCCACCTGTACTTTGGGCTTGGATCCGTGCGCCCGCCACTCACTTTTTGGGCGCACGGATCCTTACTACACTGCCACTTTCTATTCCTCCTGCGGCCTTTAGCGCCTTGCCGCAACACTTGCCTTCCCCCTTCTCTGTAATTATACTGTCCTCCCAGTACCTCTTTCAACGGGGCCCTATCTGGATTTGTGGTCCTTTGTTAGCACTATAATACCTTCTATTTCCCTGTTATTCTTAATTGCTTGTGTAAGGAACTCGGAACAAATTATGAATAGGTATGGAGATATGGGGTCGCCTTGACGACAACCACGCTGTAGGTAGAAAGGATCGGATAGGTAACCATTTAAAATGACACGGGAATTTGAGTTTTTTTGAAAAATAGAAATCCATCGTAAG